>NQII01003559.1:84405-147146 GCA_002778355.1 Clitarchus hookeri
TTGACGGCCCAGCGGTATGTACGCCCCCTGCTTCCATTTCTGTCCGGGATAAAGCCCGACCGCACACGGCACAGGTCATCCAGGACTGCCTCCGTCAGGTCTGAACACTAGCGTGGGCTGCTCACTCCCCTGAAATGCCACCAATCGAGCATGTGTGGGACACATCTTGGACTCCATGCCAGACCGTGTTGCAGTGTGTATCGCAGTGCGTGGGCGTGCAACGATTATTAAAGGTGACCGGACGACGTACCACATATCCATGTGTAACTATCCTCCTGTTTGGTTTTTGTGAGCATGTGTATTTCTCACCTGTATCTCTATCCCTATAAAAAGTTTCAGCACCAACCGATGCATAATACTGTGTGCGCTATTTTTATGATCTGACAATTTAAACCTGTAACAGCAGGATATTATTTATTACATAGGGTGCAATTCATGAATAATACTACATTTGCCCCTTCGCATTTTTCTCTTCTCTCCCTTACGGAAACTACGCAAGGAAAAGCCAAAATACTATTTTTAAAAAATTTAATTTTTTTTTTAGTATATGTAATAGGTTAAAAGTAAATTGTGGTGGCTGTAGAAAATTGTTATTTAACCTTTTCTGGAGAAAAGTCTTGTTCCTATAATATCTATTTACTGAAATACACATATACCCAAAAACGCTAGTATTTTACATAAAATATTATATTTGGGAGTTCTCTTGATGTCGCATTTCAACTCATCATGTTACCTTCCCGTCACAATTAACTTTAAAAAAATCTTATACTTCTACTTACGTGCTAGTCAAGTGTTTGTGAACGTGGACACGTTGTTATTACTACAAATTCTTAAACATGCGCACATATAAAATGGTTTTCACTCACTCGGACATAACTTAGAAAATTTTCACGTGGGTAACAATATTAACAAAGAAAGGCCTCGAAGCAACTCTTACTGAGATTTGTAACACAGCTGAACTTTTACTTTAGCTCTCACTCTGTAATCATTAACGTGAATGCGGAAGTCCATGCAAAATATTAAGGAAACTCGCGAAAGATAGATCAACATATGGTATTTAACAAATTAAGAAATTCCTCAGCAAATTACTTTTGATGACAACAACACGGAGAAATAGAGTGAAGTTTGGGGACGAACAAAAAAAATTCCAAAGTGTGGAGAGTTGAATTTCTCCGACTAGTATGCAATCTACTGAGATACAAGAGAGGAAAAAATTTACTTCCGGTGGAGAGAAAGCTCACGCTTCTTTGAATAATTGGAAACAAGCCCATCACGAGTCTATATTGAGTACCATGTAANTAGTATGCAATCTACTGAGATACAAGAGAGGAAAAAATTTACTTCCGGTGGAGAGAAAGCTCACGCTTCTTTGAATAATTGGAAACAAGCCCATCACGAGTCTATATTGAGTACCATGTAATCATAAAAAAAAACAATAATTGACAATAATTTATGTGATCCATAAAAGGCGACAAGATTTATGAATTAATTTACATATGATGGAGTAATAGAATACTCAGTACATATAGGGTGACTACACAGAATATGGTTCCTGTACCTATTGCATCTTGGTGCCGTTTTAAGCAAACTAATTACAAAAAACCGATAGTGTAAGGAAGAAATTGAATAAATTAATATTTTTGTCAGTGGCACTATCGCGTTTGCAATAACCACCAAATCAGCAATGCTATTTTACAAACAAATGTTTTGATGTAATATCACGTCTACCTTGGAAAGAGTATTTCGTTTCCTTATCTCGTGGCTACTAGTTAAATAGCATTAAATGATGATTCGGAAATAGTTATTACGTTTTAAGCACTCAAAACCGAAGTCAAAGACGAAATTTTTTCTTAACGCTATCCGTTCCGTGGTCTGTAACGCCGCATACCGTGCAGGCGGACTTGAGAACGTGCGCAGGTGGTATAGCGACGCAGCTTTAGATCCCAGTGCTCCGGGTTGCCCCGTACATCCCGCGGTGATCATGTTGAATTATCATTACATTATCACTCGAAACGTGCAGCTGATTCACTACGCACCACACAATTTTGTTTCAATCGTCTGCCTGCGAGGGAAAAACAACATAAGAAAATCGGTGTACCACTCAAAATTCATTAAGCGTCCTTAAAAATCGCATATAATCTTGGAAAAACACTTGGAATCCCTGAAAAACAAATTTAAATCCTTGTAAAACACAATAAAATCCCTATAAATCGCAAGAAAATCTCTGATCATCTCAAAAAAGACCGGAAAATCTTAGAAAATCACTGAAAATCTCAGAAAATCCCTGTGAATCGTAGAAAATCTCGGAAAATCACAAAAAAATCTCGAAATAACTCTGGAAACGTTGAGAAATCGTTATAAATATATAAAAAATTCAACAAAAAATGGAAACTGAATAAATCTAAAACCAGTTATTATTCCTAAAAAAAAATATTTAAATTATTTAAAAAAATTATGTTTCGAAAGAATCTAAAGATATTGCAGCACATATTAAAATTCTATCCAATCTAACAACACCATGTAGATAAAATTTCGCCAAATTATAAACGTGAAATAAAATCGTCGTGTAACACAGAAATACAAAGATAATCACCTAACAAGTATTATAAAAATTACATTAATGCAACCTTCAAATAGAGTCCGCAGACTAATCACGATTTTTATAAAGAATTATTCTAAAATCATGGGACAAACATTGATGGGTGGCAGAGCTCACTAAAAAAAAACAATTATTGAATAGGAATATATGGGCGGGAGTGACACGTTGAGGCACAAACACAAAAATAACACATGAAATGCAACACATTGTTTATTTACAACGTCGCCGTTAAATGCCTTTTTTACAGCAATGTTTATAATAATTGCTCAAAATTGCTACCACCGACAGTAATGCAAGCTTGGTAGCGTCGGTGGAGTGATTGGCGAACAGATTCAAATACGCCGGGTATTTCACGCACGCGTGCAGCCGCACAGGATAGGCGAGTGACGAGGTCTTCAATGGAATCAACTGGAATTTCGTAAATGAGGGCTTTCAAATGCCCCCCTAGGAAAAAATCGAGACGATCGTGGTGGCCATCGGACTGGCCCACCACGCCCAATCCAGCGCACCCCAAAAGTACCATCTTCAACGCGTCACTTCCACCCATATATTCCTATACAATAATAGTTTGTTTTAGTGAGCTCTACCACACCTCGATGTCTGTCCCATGATTTTAGAATCATACTGTATACTATACAAAAGTTCCTGTTCCCGAAAATTTGTTGCAAAACCATAGGAGTTGCAGAAGCTGCAGTTGCTACCCTCCATTTTTAGCCTTCCTTCTCAAGGAAAAAAATGCTTTTATTATTATTTTTCTGGTACAACTGGCATTGAGAAACGTACAGCCAGAATGTGATATTGGCGTCAAACAATTTAACATCCAATCCAGGAAGTTTCAAAAATTCGTAGTAATTCATTTAAAATTCAGGGCAAACAGAAATTCACCTGTGCCTTACCCAAGATTCACATAAAATTCCTTGCGCCGTAAGTCGGTGTGTAGCCAAGTATGCTATGGTCCGCGAAAGATACGCTTATGTGATAACCTTCCAGCCTGTGTGTGCGTGTCTATAGTCGGATCAGGACTGCAAGAGACTTTCTTGAAGCCCTGCTAAAGATCTACTTTCAAGCCCATTTCGTATCCTTCCGCCAAAGGTAAACAAACATTGCCATGTGACTGCCATGTGCCAGTCACAAGGCAATGTTTACATTCCACAGTGTGTGTGTACATGTGTTCGTACATGCACATACCCATTATAGAAGTCATGTATATATTATTAATGGGTATTCCACAAGCGTAAAGTTTTTAATCTTGAGAATTTCACAGAAAAGAATATTCGATGCCAGCGAAAAACATTTCATTCTATAATTCCCGTACATCGAAGGCAAAATCTTCAGTATTGATCGAAATTGCTACAGACGTTAAAGTGGCGTGGTGGTATACTGAGTCAGATGTCTCGCGCAGTTGTAAAACGTTATTTAAAAATGGCTGTGGCAGTTTTTGACAGGACGGCAGAGTTTGCGTGTGAAAGATTGTACGTCTTCGACAATGTGAAAACAATTCTTATGTGCAAATACTGCAACGTTAGAATAGAGTGGCAAAGGAAAGACACGTGCACGAAACACATAAAAACAGTACAACGAGAAAGTGAGCACAAATTAAAATCATACGTTATTAAAAACCACATAATGAAGAGCGGACATTAGTAAAACAAGACAAATAAATGAATTATTATAGGTTAAACAAGATAATCGCATAAATTCTCTGGCACGTGTGTCAACCACACCTCGCCAACAACACAAGGAACGAAGGTTAGTAAACAAATGGCCCCGTTACTTTCACCTTGAGCGTGATCATGTGACTATGCAAGAAACGTTGAAATCTAAATACGTTAGCATCACGTCATTAATAATTGGCATACTGAGATACAAGTCTTTTCGACACCCATTTGTAAGCGATAAATTAACAATTACGTTAAAACTTTGGAACTATTTCCTCTATTTGTGCTGGCAACCTAACGGCATAATTGTATCCGCTCTCACCGCTGTTTGTAATGTTATATGCATGTCGCTAACGGCTACGGTGTTTTTTCATAGGTTGATTTTCAAAAGTTTCTTCCAGTCGTGAACCGACTATAGTGTGTTTGTGAGTGGTTTGTGAGCGCGCGCGTGCTTACCTTAAACTTTTGAAGCTATTCACTGAAATATACCTGACTATCAACTTATAACACGCAGTAAGGATAGCTTACTTTCGTAGTTGATTCTTTACCGGATAATTTGTTTTCAAAATAGTAGCTATTAATTATTGGTGCTATGATATTTCTCACGAACAGTTCAGCCGATTTGAACCAAAAATTATATGTTCAATATTCACAATGGCAGGATGGAATTTGTCAACTTGAATCCACTGTGGTCTCCCTTTTTGGGATGTCACAACTTGAAAAATAATTCTTTTACATAATATTTATAGAATTACTCAAACAGTTACTGTCAAATTTGTCATATAAGTATTGATGCTATAGTTCACTTAAAATTACGTGATTTAATTGTATCAGGCACCTACTCAATGGCTTCTTTACAAACATTTATTACAAGTAAGCCACATTTGCCAAACGAACTATTTAAACAAAAATTTGTATGCTGATAATACCTAAAGTTAACATTGCTATGATATGATATAACATACATTTATGTAGACTATTTTGTAAGATAGTGTTGCCTGATACAATAAACTACATCATATCTCCGAATACTCAAGTGAGTCCCGCCAACTTCGACATATCAGTACTTTCCGTGGTAGGTCACCTAACATGATAGAGCACACAAGTAGAGAAAAGTAGACACATTTTTAAATGGCAGTTTTATGAATATTTTATGTTATTATGCCATAACTCTCGACCCATTAGACACTATTTAAACAAAATTTGGTACGCTGACAATGGCTACTCTGAAACTATAATATGTTGTATTTCTGGCCAGAACATTTTTAAAAATATTGTTCAAATTGGAAAAAAAAAAAAAAAAGTACATTTTACAGTACATCTGAGGAACTACTGACCTATTTGAATCTAACATGGAATGCTGGAGCAACTTATTATTTGCATTAAATATGTACACATATTAAAAACCTCTTTTGTCCGCCGTGCTGGAAAATACAATCCTAAGAATTAAACTTAAATATCATATATCAGTTGGCTCTTACAGAGTACCAACATATTTGGCAAGAAAGAATCATTTTGAGAAGTCACACGGGAACCAAGGCGTGTTTTGGTTTATTGTTACACTAATTTCAAATAAAATTAGGCTGCTGAAGTAACTTCTGAGTGCAGTAGCTGCGTCTTGCACGATTAATCCTTTGTTATGCTGAGGCCACGGTGGTGCAGCGGATAGAGCGATCGCCTTCCACCTAGGCGAACCAAGTTTGACTCCCGGTGAGGTCACTCCCGGATTTTTGTAATTGGGAATTATGCTGGACGATGCTGCTGGTAGGCGAGTTTTCTCGGGGATCTCCCGTTTCCCCGTTTCATTCCGGCGCTGCTAAATACTCACGGATGACGACGGGGCATGGCGTGGCGACGACGGACGAGGTGTTCGTGGTTCGAATGGACGTGAGGCCGTTGAACACGACAAGTGAAGGCTACTGTGCGTGAGGGCGCTCGGAGAACTCTAGAACATTGCGGATTGATGGGACCTGGACTAAACTGAGGTGGGACTGAATAACATGTGGTACGAACTTTATTGTAAATATTAGAACTGTCAAATTTGGAAATATAATTTGTGAAATAATTGAATAGGTTTTGACGTACCGTATGTTGGGATTGATTTTTAGTAATTTAATTACGTTAATATCTTTGAGAATAGTAAATTGTATAAATTAAATTAATTAGTTGTAAACAGCAAATTATATCAATTTATTGTGAGAATTTGGGTCGAGAGAATTCTGATTGCAGTTAATGTAAATACAATTAAGGAATTATAAGTAACTATTTTATTTAATTGGGATCTCCATCCCTTAACGAACTTGGTTTCGCCCACTGCATTACGGAGAAATCGTAACAATTTTTTTTTTCTACTTGTTAATAGCCACAAAGCACACAAAAGTGCAATAAAATATAGCTCTAGTTAGTATTTTCGTAAACGATTTAACCTTTGCCGCAGCAACAAATGTTGGGGGGATGGGGTGGTAAAGGGGTTGGAAGGAGGGACAGGAGTACGTTGAAATTCCGGGTTGATATTCGGAAGGTGTNGGGGGATGGGGTGGTAAAGGGGTTGGAAGGAGGGACAGGAGTACGTTGAAATTCCGGGTTGATATTCGGAAGGTGTCAGGGGTCAGCAAGGTTTAAAACATCAAAACAAATATACTACAATACTCCATTTACTCTAAAAATAAAATTTTTTTAACATTGAGTAAATTAATTTTAAAATGTGTTTAGGTAATATGTGTGAAAAGAGGAGAGCGTCTTCTACGTATTTTGTATCTATGTGGTTTATCCTTTCCAACCATAAAAATGTGCATCTTTCAAGGCTTATTTTTTCGGTAACTGANGGGGGATGGGGTGGTAAAGGGGTTGGAAGGAGGGACAGGAGTACGTTGAAATTCCGGGTTGATATTCGGAAGGTGTTAGGGGTCAGCAAGTTTTAAAACATCAAAACAAATATACTACAATACTCAATTTACTCTAAAAATCAAATTTTTTTAACATTGAGTAAGTAAATTTTAAAATGTGTTTAGGTAATATGTGTGAAAAGAGGAGAGCGTCTTCTACGTCTTTTGTATCTATGTGGTTTATTCTTTGCAACCATTTAAATGTGCATCCTTAAAGGCTTATTTTTTCGGTAACTCAAGCGTACAGAGACGTGTCTAATAATATATCATTATAGTAAAGATTTAATCGAACAGGAATTACTTGCTTATAATAGTACGTGTAATTTGGGAAGACCACCATTCCAGACTGCAGCACTTGCGTTTTTTGTTTTCTTTGGCAAAGAGACTGTGAAGGTGTACATAACATTTTAGGTCTGTTAAAATATCAAGTGGCAGAACGCCCGTAATGAGATATTGAACTGACTTGAAGTAATGCTGTGGGAATACTGTATTCTGTGGTCAATATACTTCATTATTTTAAGAAAAACGAAAATCTTAGTTAGGTGTACAGCCATCAAAATTTTTGGCAGGGTGATTAGAATTAACGAAAATAAAATTAAGGCTCATGAAGCTAAATAACAAGTTTATGGTGCAGTAGAAACTAAAATTAAATGTGGGAAACACCACCTACTTTTGGTGTTACGAACACACGACTATAGGGGAAATCGACCTCTGACTTTGCCCCCTTGAGTACAGGACTATGCTGCTTTCCTGGACATAACCAGAGTTCTGAAGAGGTTATGTGAAAGCGACAAATTAGTCACGCCCCATCCTTGAACAAAGGGCTGTTTCCGGTTCATCCCTGACCTAATGGGGGTCTTTCACAATACAACTACAATTTTCCGGAACGAACCGTGGATACACTCAATCCCGCCCGACATATTAAACAAAAAAAAACTTATTTGTGAGTAGTAGGTGAACAAACACTTCCGAGAGTCGGTACCCATTAGTGGGATCCGGCGCATTCGCATGCCAAAGTCCCTTAACCAGTTTCATGCCCTAGAAAAAAGGATAAATATAATGATGCCACTTTACTACTGTTCAAGTCATTAATGCATAAAGAATAAACATTTTAATATATTATAGTGTTGCAGGAAACCCACAAATCTCACAAAAATCCAAAAAAATTCAAAACAAAAAAATTATTGATTTCTTAATTATGGGAAATCACGAAAACCGAAATGTAATCCATAAGAACCAATATTTTCAGAAGACTTTTAAAACTCAAGGTATTTAATGAAAAATTACTTAAAATGTAAGAAACTCCTTATGTATTAAAAATTCCCTAAGATTTGAGAAATAATTTAAAGATACGAACCTTAATATATAAATAAATGTTTAACAATTACAAAAAATCGTAGAGTAGATGTTATCTCTGTAGGTGCAAAAACTCTAACAAGTCGTAAGAAAATCATTGAAAATTGCAAAAAAAAATTTCTAAATATATTATTCTAAATCCTAAAAAAATCTTTGTAAACCACTAAAAATCTATGAAAATAGCTAGAAAATTTTCAAAAATCATTACAAATTTTAGAATATCACTGAAAATCTTAGAAAATCACTAGAAAATCTTTGGAAATAGCAAGGAAATCTTTAAAAATCGCTCAAAAACTTCGAAAATCACAAAAAAAGAAGTTTTGAAAATCACAAAAAAATCACGGTAAATCACTTTAAACAAATTCACCAAAAATTACAAAAAATTAAAAATTGGTGTACACTTTTTAACCTAGTGGTTTCCTCCTTGTCCGCCTGCTTCCCCACAGCAAATATGGAATGTACACCAATAAACGTGGCGTTTATAAGGCCGTTCAAAAAATTCAAAGATGAAGGCGTGGTTTTCGTCGCATGCCGGTGGAATGGTCGTTCTGTTCCAAGCAGCTGAACCTGTGATTGGCAACGATGTCCAAAGACTTGAGGAGATTCAAGGCAGTGGGGATACACACAACATCTGTATAGAGATAGATCCCAGCAGCAATTTGTGGTTGGAAAAATAACTTTGACTGAATATCAAAATGATACTCGGCACTACGTTGGCCCAACGTCGCATTATTAGTCCGAGGCCAACCAGTTTCCGACCACTTAAAAACCAAGGCTTGATAATATGTTTCAACAATGGTATTGTTCTGATTAAATGCATTATTACATTCACGGCGTGTTTTTCTGACAACATTGGTTAGGGGCTTTGAAATAAATTTTAACAGATAGTTAAAACTAAGAATTTTTCAGTACCTATAATGGCTATTTATTGGCTTTCTTTGTTAGTGTAGACCAACCTACATTACGATCTGCAATCTAAAAATTTACTAGATCGTAACTCTGTGCGAACCCACGCTCATGGAGTTATTAGTCTGATGTGATATTCGCTACACTCATGTTAACTCTGCAGCGAGAGTGAAGTAATATGAAATATGAGTTACCATTTCAGCTCACTATACAATATTATAAACATTAATGCAATAATACAGTATATTATATTACATTTTATCTGTATTAAACTATCATCCCATGAGGAACAACTGATATATAGTCCATTCACAGTTACCTTTTGAAGCCCAGCAAAAATTCTACTTCCAGGATATTCCTCCGCCTAATGCAAACAAAGCTTCACCGAGTCTAGAAAATTACATCAAAGGGACAACGCGCCGCATTTGTGCGCACTCTGTGTACTAATATTTTGCACAAGAAATTAATATTACTAGGCACTACCAACATACCAATTTTTTATTTGTTTTTCTTGATATTAATTATAAATGGAATATTATAATTTATAGAAAAAATAAAAGTTAAAGTTAAATTTTACCAAAATTAAGGTTATTTTATCTTAACACAATTATAAAACGCCTGTGATACATTGAAAATTTGGGTTACCACCAAACACGTCATACATGGGCTGATTTTTCGAAGGTTTGATTCAAAAAGTGTGCACAAACCGTGAATGGACTATAATTAAGTTTATTCCTTATATGCTTTCCAGTATGACGTATATTTATTTTTGAACCTTTTTATGAGTCCAAGTACATAATGTTCAACGCCAGAATTATATAACCCCCATAAGCACGATACGACAGCTGAAACAAAACCGACAGTCTAATACAAGACAGATCTGACGCAAGCCCCTCAAAATATGTTGTACGACGTCGTGTCGTGAAGCATGACAAACAGAGCGAACAACAACGCAAACATATGTTTATTGTCTGTCTTTCTCTGCAGTGGTGAATATGCGCATGAAAGAAAACATATCTGGAACTTACTGGATTTAACTAAAAACAATAATAAATTTTCCTTCGCGTGCCTTAGCTATAACATCCGAAATCGTTGTCATCACATTGTCATATTTTCCTAATTTCTCGTCTGTCCACCGCCTTTGAAAATAGCTTAGTCTACCAGCTCCTTCTAAGTGATTCCGAAAAAAAATTCTACTATTCGTGTCGCGTGAGTAAACTGTCGGGCTGTTAATTCAAGCAGTCACATTGCAAATTAACTGTCGTGCTATGGGTGCAGTTTTTGTCGTGTCATACCATATTTGTCAGGGTGATGTGACTCCGACATTGCATACTTGTGAAACTGTACTGAAAACTGGTGCTTATTAACACATGCAAGTTTTTATTCCTATATAACACACAACCTTCATATCAACAAGTCTAAAAGCTTCCAATTTTAAATAGTAATATATAAATCCTTTATAAAATACTTCCAGTTCATACCTTACTAAGAGGTTAGTTACCTTATATGGTACAAAATATGAATAGAATGCAACAACAATGACATGTAATTTATTTTTTGACTTATGTATTTAATTTCCTTTACAGGAATTTTTTACCATAATTATATTTTAACTTCATATAAACAAAGACCGTCCTATAGGTATAATTTAGAATTGGGCTAGAAAAAAAGTTGGATCAACGTTAAATTTTTTATTTTTTATTTTAATCCAAAGGATTGGCCAATATTTGGATTCCAACATACCGTATTTATAACTTTACCAACCAAATGCCAACAGTTCGGGAGGTTGGCTAAACATTTTATGTGCTGCAAAATTAACAATTTTACATTAAAATATTTATTAGTGGCATTGGAATAGTTGTACAATGTTGGCTCAACGCAAGTGTACATACCAACTGCATGTATTCCAACAAATAACCAACACTTGATCAACAAAGTAAATTTTTAAGTAAGGTACGGTTTGTTAATACAGTAGATTTTAAGAAAACATACAACATTATTGTTTTATTCTATAAATATAATAATTTATTTTGTTTGCGTAATGTTGGTTACACGATGTTGGCCAACTTAAATATTAGTTATCAACCGTTGTGCTCTCAAGATTGACAAAACATAAAACTAACTACACATATTTCCTAAAGAAATGATCTCAGATCTTGAAATACCTTCGTAGTATATAGAATAAACGGAAAAGACATTGTTGCCATTCTAAAAGTTTCTTTAATGAGTTAACGTAAAATTCTGATTTTACAACGTTGGCTCAACAGGAAAACTTATCAACGTTATGTTTACCGACGTGTTACCAACTGTCAACAAAATATTTAAATGTTAAAAAAATTACACAAGTGATATGAGTATNTTATGTTTACCGACGTGTTACCAACTGTCAACAAAATATTTAAATGTTAAAAAAATTACACAAGTGATATGAGTATGGCAATTTCTGATTCCGTTGCATCATTGTCTGAAGATGCTAAGTATTTTCATAACATTTTAGTGGTAGCGTATTTTCGTTTGCGTATTAGTTTGGATCAACGTTGTATTAATAAGCGTGTTCCAGCTCAGCATATAGCCAACATTTCCAAAGAAACGCCAACTGTTGGGCCAACGTAGGACACTATTGGGGGAGTTCCTTCTTGAAGTGCTCAAAACAATAGCAAAATGAAACTAATGGATGCAAAAGTCCACTCAGAAATTCAATTTTGAGTAAGGAAAAGGACATACGACTGTCATCTTTACTGGCAAAATCTTCTACAATGGAAAGAGACAAAAAAGTGGGAGANGTAAGGAAAAGGACATACGACTGTCATCTTTACTGGCAAAATCTTCTACAATGGAAAGAGACAAAAAAGTGGGAGAGGGAACTGTGAAAAATACGTACTTACGGGCTCACATTACCGAAAGAAGCATCGATAATTGTATGCAAATAATCAGTAGGAGCCTAAGAAACTTCGTCTTGTATAAAAAAGAACCCGCAAAAGGTAATGGGAAGATNGTATGCAAATAATCAGTAGGAGCCTAAGAAACTTCGTCTTGTATAAAAAAGAACCCGCAAAAGGTAATGGGAAGATACAGATTACAGTGCTTAGAAGAGAAAGTGTCTGAAAAAAAGCGCATTCTGGTGTTAAAATTTCCAACGACGAAGGGGCCGCGATGGCTAAGCGGTTAGCCTGCTCGCCTACTACCAATGCCAGCCGGGTTCAATCCCCGGCCGGGTCACTCCCGTTTTTTCGCATGTGCGAATTGTGCCGGACGATGCTGCCGGTAGGCAGGTTTTCTCGGGGATCTCCCGTTTCCCCGTTTCACTCCGGCCCTGCTCCATTCTCACCTCAATCACTCTTAACAGCCCAAATCTCTTCAATCCAACGACGAAATAGAGGTGAACTGTTTACAAATTAATAGAACTCACATTTTCTCTTAAAAATATTCACTCAACTGGAATGCCGATGTGTGTGGGTGGAATCACTGAATGTGTTATGTGGCGATCAGATAAAAAGAAAACATGTTGGTTTTATAATTAGACCTTAGTAGGTGGACGCACTCTTTGAACAGTAATTTTTTATAGTTTCAACTGAGGAATTTTTGTTTTGTTGTCACACTATTTACTTTAAAATCAAAGGATTACNCAGTAATTTTTTATAGTTTCAACTGAGGAATTTTTGTTTTGTTGTCACACTATTTACTTTAAAATCAAAGGATTACAACTTTCTCATTAAATTTGTAATTTTTTACATTTACTGGAGAAAAATGAATTATAAAGCTGTTTACTTCCTCTGTAACCTAATATGCTTCCTCACAATTAATTTAATTAAAAACGTAAAATTTTTGTTTAACTTCAANTTTACTTCCTCTGTAACCTAATATGCTTCCTCACAATTAATTTAATTAAAAACGTAAAATTTTTGTTTAACTTCAACTTTTAATCGAAGTATATTGAAATATGTGATCCTAATATTGCACACTAGGTGAAATAAAGTTCCCCTGTCCTCTCTTTGGCCAAAATAAGTAGTTATCTTAAAGTCTATTTAGTGAGAACTGAAGACAATTTGTGGCTTCCGTAAACTTTTTCTGGTTATTTGGTCACAGGACAGAATTTGATGCATATTTCAGATAAGTATGACCTACAATAGCTTGACAATTATGTGATAATAGCCTCAATATTGTCAAATAGTGCTATGACTAATTAATAGTTACGAAGTTATTTTTTTTTGTTTTTGGAACTTAATTAATGCTCTGATAAAAATAACCAAAAATGTATTGAATTTGTGTAATTTTAATTCTTTAAAGGCACAAATGGAATTTCGCAGCCAANGTTTTTGGAACTTAATTAATGTTATGATAAAAATAACCAAAAATGTATTGAATTTGTGTAATTTTAATTCTTTAAAGGCACAAATGGAATTTCGCAGCCAAGAACTGCACATATAAATACACAATTATCCCTTTATCACTTTACGTGAGAGAAAAACTAGGGGCACAGTTCAATATTTACAATATTAAATGGATTGGAAATCACAAAAATAAAAATCCAATTACCTGGATTTCCAGACCCGTAAAAAGGATTTGACAGTTCAGTTTGGCAACCGATTACAGTCAATATGAAAAGTGCGTCTATTTAACTGCATTGTAGGTAAGAAAGTAATTTATCGACTTAAAAAATATAAATATGGAGTAATAAAACAAACCAGAGTCTGCAAGAAAAAAAAATAGTCTTTAAAAATAAAGAAGAAGAGTTGCAAACTTTGTACGAGAAGCTACTACAAAGTAAGTGTAATAAGAGACTGCATATAAAAATGTAATTAAAGGAAATCTATCACAGGCAACATATAAATTAGTTAAACATTCCCGAGAACATGCAGCTTATTATCTGAATATGAAGGCAGCGTACAAAAATGGAACACCATTATTCAGACAAAATTGTTTAGCCTATCTGTTTTAGGCTGACAAGCGTTTCGCCTTGAACGAATGTGTAACCTAATTAACTTTTACCCTAAAAACGTTTGGTCTTAATTTTTTTACCTACACGCCTGACGCCTTACAGTCATATAACATGAAAGTAAAGTGATATTACATTATCATGCTCTTCTCTTAGACAGTTTTCAACTATCAACAACAATGTATGCTACTTTCGACTCCTTTGATTGTGCGATTCCCGGGTAAACCATTTATATGTGTATGTTTGTTCATGCATAAGTTATGTTTTTATGCAAATTGCCACCCAACTAAGAACTGGCAAAATAAAAAGACGTTTCTCCTAAAGTCAACTTCTGTCCTTAAGTAAAGAGAGATATTTTTATTGAGAAGAGTTTACTTAAAAAACTTTTAGTCTGAAATGCGCATAGCCAAACAACAGTTTTTAACTTAAAATTTTAAACCCCTGGGCTAAATTATAACCGGCGTTTATCATACTGTTTTTGCCTAACGGACGATTATTTTGGGCAGACGTTTAGTCTAGCCCAGTTTTTGTCTGACTTGCGTTTTGCCTGAGAGCATTTAACTTAACGGGCATTTTACCGAACAGTTAATTTTGCTAAGAGGTGTTTTGCCTAAAAGACGTTTTACCTTAAGGCTCGGCTTCACCTATTATGCAGAAATTCGTGTANTTTGCTAAGAGGTGTTTTGCCTAAAAGACGTTTTACCTTAAGGCTCGGCTTCACCTATTATGCAGAAATTCGTGTAATAATTTCATTTTCAAGGTAAATTTGAAAATGTTTTATTATAGAAAATGTACAATTTACCAGTTCTTTTAAACTTTTGCAGCTATTTAATTTTCACTGTGTGTTATTTACTGCTTGCAATATTTCAGGAAATTATTGATAAAATCTAAATACGTTCTCGACATTTTACAGAAAGCAGTTAACATACAATTAAAATAACGTATAGAAATATTAAACAAATCGTAAAATGTAAATTTTAAATTATCGTACATTGTCAGTAATTACTGTGAATCTGAAATTGCGACACGAAAACGAAGAATTTCTGCAAAAGGTGTGGAGCCGAAACCTTAAAAGCGTTTTTTCTTAAAAGCGTTTTGCCATAAAGACATTTTAGCTTATAAAGGCATTATTGGCTACAAGGTTTTTTCATATAGTTTTATTGTGAAAGAGAAGAAATATATTAAAAACACATACATACAAATAATGTAACTGCTTGTAGATAGGAACCATAGACTTCAAACCTATAGTTGAATTGCAACTACCAGAAAATATTTACGAAAATCATTAATATGTTAATCAAGGCCTGTGCCAGTAATTCAGAAAGGCACTGTCCGCAAATACACATAAATATTACACAAACATGCATATGATTGTGATATATTCCCCTGCTCTTATGAAACTAAATTTATATTGCTCTTTATATTGATGCATTCTGTGTCCCTATATTATATTCGTCAGAACACACGCTCTGGCGAAGCTCGCCGGCGGACGACCGCAATTAGGATTAAGGGTTTTGTGGACGTGCCGGCAGAGTGACGCCAGGAGCCTTGCAGCTGCAAAGGCACCCTACCAAAGGTTTCTGCACATGCAACTGTTCCTGCACGTGCAGACGACATCCGGAGACAATGGAAGGCACCAGGGCGCGGACACAGCTGCATTTTGCAGCTGCCCAAGGGACACCGAGATCCCACCACCAGCTGCATCTATCCCGGGCTTGTACCGCAATAAACCATGAGAGCTTTTAGCGGACGTGCGTGCAGAACGGGACAATAAACTTCCAGGCCAGAACCAAGGGACGACGCCAGGCCGGCTGCGGACCACACGAGCAGCGGCCACGTGTTTTATGACCCGGGGGGACGACAAGCACCCCGGACCACGTGCAGAGACGGGGGAAGTTGAATATGGTGATGGACGCTACAAAACCACGTGAAGGGGGGAGCAACGGGGCAGTCAGTTGAGAGACGTCGAATCAGTCAGTCGGGGGACCTGAAGCGAGGCGTCCGGGTCGGAGCCGGACGAAGCCAGTGCGATGAACGAGTCAGTCAGTCAGTCAGTCGCGGATCGAGCAGTCAGTCAGTCAGTCGGAGTCAGTCGAGGATCGAGAATGCATCACGACGTCGACCTCAGTCGGAGGCCGTCAAACGGGACGTGCGGCGGGAAGAATCCGAGAAAAGTCAGTCAGACTTCGTCAAACGAGAAGGGTGTACCGGGAGCCGAGAGAAAACGAGTTCGCCAAATGCATCAAGACGTGGACCTCAGTCGGAGGCCGTCAAGCGGGACGTGCGGCGGGAAGAATCCGAGAAAAGCCAGTCCGACTTCGTCAAACGAAGAGTGCTGAGTGGACCCGGGAGGAGGGGTTCCGAGAGCAGGCGTCGGGACGCCCCACCGCCAGCCGAGGGAAGACAGCGCAGCAGTGTCAGATAAGTAGTTCTACACCAAGTGTAAAGAATCTCCCCCCCCCCCTCGTCGCCAATCTCGGCGTCAAACCATACGTAGCCTACATAGAAAAAGGGGAGGGGAGTTTGACTCGTGAGTTCATGTACCAGTTAACCGGTTCAAGCAACAATAAAACTCGAATTTATTAGTAAATTGGACATAGAGACAACAGTGTCGACGTATTCCTACGCCCTGTCACTGAGGGCTAGCATCAAATGCTGGCGCCTCACGCCACAGAGCAGAATCAATACCTACTTCCAAACTTCAGCATTTGGCAGGTATCAATATCTACTACTGCCACAATTAATATATTTTGCTAACCGTATAATATAAGGCCTAATTGCGGTACATTTCCGAAGCAGGGCATGTAACAAACTGTTACAAAAAAATAATACAGCAGTTATTTAAAAACTCTGGAGTACTTTTTAGAATTGCGTTCATGCAGAATGTATTTCTAGGAATCCAGTTGTTACCTTAGGCATTTTCAAGCATTGCACAAAAGTGGGTGCTATTTGCAACTTTTACCACTTTTATCGAAAGAAAAACGAACTCTTAGAAACCCATATAGTAAAATAAAAGCATTTCAATTAAATTTAACAAATTATTTTTATAAATATGTTATAATTGAGTTTTGAGCGTAATTCAATTATGTCACTGTCACTGATATTCGTGAAAAACCGAACAGTTTGGTTTTTAAGGCAGTTATTATGGTAATATACACATTCCTGCATGTAGAAAAGAAGGGAAAAAAACGCGAACATTTATACGCAAATAAAGAAAACATTACAAGCGTTCAGCANTTAATTTAACAAATTATTTTTATAAATATGTTATAATTGAGTTTTGAGCGTAATTCAATTATGTCACTGTCACTGAGATTCGTGAAAAACAGAACAGTTTGGTTTTTAAGGCAGTTATTATGGTAATATACACATTCCTGCATGTAGAAAGGAAGGGAAAAAAACGCGAACATTTATACGCAAATAAAGAAAACATTACAAGCGTTCAGCACGATCAAGCAAAAGAATCATACATATTTATTCGAGTAGTTGGTACACCGGCATTCTACCTGCTCTCAGGTTTCTTCGCTTCGCTTCCCCCGGGACAGCTGCCACTTACAGCTGCGCGGTTTGTCCTTTCTCCTCTACTGCCCGGTCACCAGACATAAAAATCTCGTCTTTCCGAGTCGTCTCCCTGGCGACAAGTCCTGTTGATCTGCGCCCCCGGCGTGACCTGAGGATGTCACATGACGTTTGACCAAGGCCGAGGGGATGGATGAGCAGCCTTTCCCCAACCCCCAGACCTGAACGTACATCGTTCCATCGTCGTGGTAGACACGGGTTGGAATAAATTCTTCTTTCCTTACGTGATAATATTTCTTGCAATGGAAGGTGACATTCGTATAGTCCATTCACGGCTAATTCCAAATTTTTTGAAGGCCTGTTAAAGATCCACAGCAGTATGATTATGATGAGTCTAGGGCAACGGCGTTCAGCGTAGGAGCTAGGCACAGGCCGCCCGCCATGTTGTGACGTCACCCAACCGCCATGTTGTATCTGAGTGACATCTACCCATGACCTTGACCTTTGACACAAAAGTCTAAAAAAATCCAACAAATTCCAAACTTTTTAAATAAATTTATTAAAAAACTACAGAAAAATATTTAAAATTATAAAAAAATAATTTTAAAAAATGTGTTTAAAAAAAACTTAAACTTATGGAGGTTCTCCCTCCCACAACACCCACACTCATTACACCATCTTGGTAGGTGCAGTCCGCCACCTTGGTAGGAGAAGGCTAGCCGNCCCTCCCACAACACCCACACTCATTACACCATCTTGGTAGGTGCAGTCCGCCACCTTGGTAGGAGAAGGCTAGCCGACATCTTGGCAGGCATCACAGACACCATCCGCCATCTTGTTTTTTTTGTTACAGTTTTCAATTGTTTATACATTACAGGAGTTTGTCTCTCAACTTCGTTCGACAAACATATTGGATTTCATATGTTCTCATCACCTAGGTGGCGCTAGTGTATAAATTTATCCTCCAGGTGAGTTTTCAAACTATCCACTAGGCAGCAGCCATATTTGTTAATGTTATAAGTGCCCTCCATATTGGATTATATTTTCAACACCTAGGTGGCGCTATTTTCTAGATTTCGTCAACAGATGATCTTCCGATTTAGCCACCAGGTGGCAGCCATATTTGATTATGATTTTTAAAGTATGGGTGGTTAGCACCCTCCATGCTAGATTCTTTTTCCAACAAATAGGTGGCGTTCACTTCTTGATTTCACTGCTAGGCAAGCTGCCAAAAACCGCTCATATTAATAGTCATAGCAAAATCTGTAATTTTTATTGCTATTTAAAATAAAATATTTTTCCAATAAGCAGTATTCCACCAAGCATAAAATATTAAATACAGATTTATTGTATAAAGATCTTTAATAATGATGGACCAAAAATTGTTTTTTTTATGCTAATGAAATTACCATTGAAATTGAGTATTTCTTCTATTACCACTCATCCCACCACTTAAGTACGACCGATTATTCTCCATAGCTTAATCTCTTACCACTACCGCTCTTGTTTTCAGTATTGTCCACCAGAGCGTGCTAGTGTGGGTAGAGTATTTCTTGGGAACATTGTCGACCCTCGGCACAGTTTCTCGTCTGATGGCAGAGGTGACAGATCGTTCTCTCGCCCCTCATATTTTAGCATTTTGACTGGTAACATAAGATATTTTATTCCATGAGGTAGCAGGATATTACTAAGCGTGCACGTATGACCCAAAAAAATTCCCGCAAAAAACAAATCTGCTTAAATTTGGAGTATCGGTTCAGGCCAGGTACTCTCTGGAGGAATTAAATTACGGTATTAGAACTTTTTTACTAATTTAATTTATATAATTACTATACACTTAAATTGCAATGACGTTAGCTCAGTACCCGTGCCACTACTGTAACACTTCGTTTGCATTCGCCAAAAGTGCTCTAAAAACCGAAAAGTATGCATGTTCGAATAATGCAGATNCTACTGTAACACTTCGTTTGCATTCGCCAAAAGTGCTCTAAAAACCGAAAAGTATGCATGTTCGAATAATGCAGATAGAGAGGCATATAAGTGTGGAAACTGTGGCATGGTAATTGCTAGGAGCGATAACTTGCAGAGATATACAACAAACATGGGTAGTGTAGGACCTTCAGCTCCCTAAATCCGTTATGTACAGTCTCCTTCGCACCAGCGTACGAGTGTAATAGCCACAAAACCTGGGGTTTAGGATGNTACAGTCTCCTTCGCACCAGCGTACGAGTGTAATAGCCACAAAACCTGGGGTTTAGGATGAGTATCCACAATCGTGACAGCGACCATCACGTCCAATAATCGTGCCATGGTCTGGGCTGGTTAAAACATTGATTTGTGGAGGTCCAAACTGCATTCGAGCACAGTCTAAATACGTACCTACGCATCTGCAACGAGAGCGGGTATTTGAAGGATGTTTGCACATTTTCATCTTGAATAGGGCAAAACATGTCTGATGGAACATAAAGATTTTCGTGTCTTCGCGCACTTTTGGAGAATGATAACGAAGTGTTACAGTAGTGGCAGGAGTACTTGAGGTAACGTCGTTGCAATTTAGATCGATGGTAAATATATATTTAAAAAAAAAAATTTTGTTTTAATGCCTTATTTATTTTCCCTTCAGAGACTAGCTGGTCTGAACCTACACTCCATATTTGAGTACAAATTAAATTTCGTGGGAATACATTTGCATATTACGTGCACGCTTGACAATATTGTGAGACCTGATGGAATTAAATATCTGAACTTAACAGTCAGCATGCTATAAGACGAAGGAAGAGAGATCAATATGTCACCTCTGGCATCAGACGAGACACTGGGCCGAGGGTCGACATTGTTCCCATGAAATACTTTCCCCACACCAGCACGCTCTGGCCGACAATGCTGAAAACAAGAGTGTTAGTGATAAGTGAATAAGCGATGGTGAATAATTGGTCGGACGTAAGTGGTGGGTTGAGTGATAACTGAAAAATTACTCATTTTCAATGGTGTTTTGTTTAGTTTTAAAACGAAAAATGTTTTTTTTTGATCGGTCTTAATTAATAATCTTAATACAAAAAAAATGTATTTAATAATTTATTCGTGTGCGTTTAGTACTGATAAAAGAGAGTTTTTGAAAGCAAAAAAACTGAAGAATTACATATTTTCCTGTGACTATATGTGAGTGCCCACNCTACTGTAACACTTCGTTTGCATTCGCCAAAAGTGCTCTAAAAACCGAAAAGTATGCATGTTCGAATAATGCAGAACTAGTGGCATATAAGAGTGTGGAAACTGTAGCATGGTAATTGCTAGGAGCGATAACTTGCAGAGATATACAACAAACATGGGTAGTGTAGGACCTTCAGCTCCCTAAATCCGTAATGTACAGTCTCCTTCGCCCCAGCGTACGAGTGTAATTCCCACAAAAGCAGGGGTTTAGGACGAGTATCCACAATCGTGGCAGCGACCATCACGTCCAATAATCGTGCCATGGTCTGGGCTGGTTAAAACAATGATTTTGTGGAGGTCCAAACTGCATTCGAGCACAGTCTAAATACGTACCTACGCATCTGCAACGCGAGCGGGTATTCGAAGGATGCTTGCACATTTTCAGCTCGAATGGGGCTAAACATTGCTGTTGGATCTCCACATAAACAAGCCACCAATTAAATGTAATGCATAGGTCTTTGAAATACTGTCTCTATTCAACGAAAGGAAAGTATTCCAATCGAAGCGCAAAATATCAAAAATACTGTAAAATCTCACAATGTAAATATACGCGACGAGAAAGAAGTATACAAAAAGCGGGTTTCAGAGTAAATATTAACGAAAAATCAATCACCGAGGGCCCCTTCTCCTCTACACAACATGCTTCCCCACCCTCGGAAAATTACTATTTTTAAATTCATACTGCATTTAATCATGTGCCGTGTACAGATGCGTTATGCAGTTTTCTATACAGTAATAATTTTTTGAAAAATCCAAAAGGAGTTAGAACCACTTCGCTACCCCCGCGGTATGCGATATGCACAGGGAAGTAGCATGTGTATTCCCTTAACCAAGGCATATACGCTCATCATTAAAAACATTTGCTCCCCAGTTTAAAATCAGTAAATTAGGACATTTAGGCAACACGCAAAAATACCCATATGTTTACTCCACTTGTGGCGATTTTTCTAGCACCAGTTGTCAGCATTAAAATTTTTATACGCATAAATAATGCACGTATAGTAAGAGAAAAAATTATGTGCTATGAGGAGACGCTAGTGTGAAGGTACACCACACCCACCACAAATACAAAATCACAAAAAAACTGTAGGCTTCGGCAAACAAAATATCAGTATTTTCATACATTTGCGTGCGCTCGCTCCATTATAAAATATATCTGATCACCGGTAAAACAATCCCACCCCCCTCTCCCGAGGTTTTAAAACCATTCGATTCTCCTCCAGAGTCACAAACATACTGCTACGTGACTTTAGCCGAATGAAAAGTGACATGCGAACATGCGTATGTGTATGTGTGTGGCCTCTACGCCACCAGCTGTCATTAGTATTCACTCTTTATGAATTACGTGAACTGAAACATTACTTTATTACAGTAGTGCTTATCCACCATGCAGATTTATACCACAATACGAATTCCACCCTTCAACCTCTCCCAGACATGTAAAGAAAGATTTCACAAGCACGAAAAAAATTAGATTAAATTGAAGCCAGTGCATTATGGAGGCCATGCAATTTCAGAGTGTTGTTAATCCTTTAAGAATGTGTAAAATGATTTACATGTAAAAAATTTTTTTTAAATAAATCCTNAATCCTATCTCGAATTCTATCTTTGTTTTTTGCCTTATAAAAAAATTTAATGCGAAATGTTTCATTTATTCCGGCGAAACCATAGATACATTGCGATTCTAAGAAACTAATAAATAAGGGGGGAAAAACGGTCATTCTCAACTTGCATCATACGTCAAACACACACACACAAACACTTGCAAACTCTCACAGCCCGAAACATCCCAATTACAGGCGAGATTGATAGATGGATATAAAACTATTAAGAGAAAATCGTAGTTAAAGACGTAGATACGAGTCCCATTACAGAAGTAAACGAGTGACACGTGCAGTCGTAATCAAAGTTCGCGCACATGTCCAGCCTCACTGCACCAGGTGTTAAATTTGACCTTGCCCTAGCACACTGACCGCCGGTGACCTCGGGAGGTATGCCATGTGGTTTTTTAGGGGTGATGGGGGTTGGGGGACTTCTCGCTCCAGAAGCATATTTTATTTTTCACTTACGCCAACTTTAATTCATACGATTATAAACACAGATGACATCTGTACGCACAAGTCAACGCCAGGGGCGACCCATGTTCAGGGGTACCCGGGTTCAATTCTCGCCTTGTTCAGACTAATTTTTTTTTTTAAATCATTCCAGGTGAATACCGGGATGGTTTCTTGGCCGAGTCCTTACTAGTTCCTATGCCCTAACAACTTGCTCCGTCTCAAAAGGCTGTAGTAATTATAGTTTTATTATAATTTTAGCTGGCACGCCACCTAGAAAATGAAAAGTCACTCTAGCTTTTTACGTTAATCACATAGGCGAACACTCTCGAGAAATATATCCGAGTTAATATTGGCAGAATGACAAATCAAAAAACTAAAACTGATCATAATTTTTTTTTTCATTTAGCAAAGACAAAAAATAATTTTAATAAAGTTTGACTGGAAAAAAATCGGATCGGCAGTATAACAAACTTAAACCTTAACACCTCGCGTGTTCTTTTGTTTTCCCACTTAAGAAGGGAATTTACACTTTTAGAGTACACCACTAAACAAAGAATTATTATTCTTATGACGTCGTACGTAAGCGACATGCAGTCATACAAAAAAAAAGATAATAGATAATGCATATTAAAAAATTTCGACCATCAGAAAACACGAGAGAATACAAAACATATTTTCACATGCTGCGCAAAAACAGCTGTCAAATTCTAACAACTATTTCACATGGAAAATGTATAGAATCTTGCCCACCACGTGGCCTAAGAAAACACTCCCCAGCCAGAACAGAAGTATTTTTCTCAGCTTCAACATCAGCTTATGACATTACGAGGGGTCTGTTATATTTCTTCACGTACATGTACTATCTCTCTGTCAATTTCACGATTTAAACTAATATAAAAATTCCTTAAATCGGCATATCTCCTCCTGCTATTTGTAACATTAAATCTAATCACCATATTCAGCTTACTGCTAACAATATTTACAGTTTGTGATAGGTGCAATTTTCAACACATTGCAAGCTCGTGCACATTCCCGTTTGTCAGTGTGCGTGTGTGGAAACTTCAACATGACTATTCACCGTTGATTTTCACAATCCTAATCATGCTTTTTACAGCATATATGAGCAATAAACATGGTAGGGGAAAATTACCCGATGCTTATCCTACTTCAGTTACACAGTTTGGCATGCCTTAATACATGAATCAGTTTGAAAAATATCTGGTTTCTCTATCCACCACGCGCGCTTTGCCATCGCGAGTCATTGCCAGATGCATTATTAATCACAAGGAAAAAAGTCATCAGTGCTAGATTCGAAGAATGGGAGGAAAACATATGTTTCAGCAGCTCAAAAACTCATTCTCATCACCGCATTGCCAGCCTCGCTTAACGTACACGTCGTCGTCTTCAAAAATGGACCTTGATGCAACACCAGCAGAAATCGTCAGCCTTTTACTTAAAACTTATGAAAACCCCTCAAGAGTAAAAACCATATTAAAGAAAACACCAACGCGGGCGAATGCTTTTTCTTACATTCCATGCTGAGCGAATTTGTGCATGTAGAAAAATAGGTAACCTTTTTTTTTAAGTTGCCTTACGTGCATTCGGGAGAAACCAGGTTCAATTATCGACTCAGACATACCGGTTTTCGTTTTTTTTCATGATTTCGCGGAAATCACTCACGTAGGCCATGTACGATTCCTTCATCTGATACTGATTGTGTGTACTGACGGTTCCATATTTAATAACCCCGCTGTTGAGGAGACATTAAGCACTACCTGTTGCTGCAGTGTATACACAGGACCAGACATCATTCTTTTCCCACTATGGCAGACTTCCATCAAGCTTCGAAACGATTCAGTTTCCTCCTTGGACACATTTCTCCTAAATGTTAAATAGCTTTACAGCTGATCGCGCGCTCTCTCTCTCTCTCTCACACACACACACACACACATACACACACACACTCATACATACAACCCATAACCATCAAATCAGATGGACATGAAATTTAGTAGACTTAACTTTGCTTTACACTAGATAGATCAGACTGACTCCCTCCACCTCAATTCGTTACAGCTCCATCCACGCCTGGTTTCACCCTTATTGTCGCTCAAGATCACACATGTTAGGTTCTTCCACTCTCTCTGTCATAACAAAGCTGTAATTCACAAAAATTATTTTTTTTTTGTGTGAATACTTTATTTTTAATTTAAAAACTACAGCTATTTTTCCGGGCATAACATCGATGCAACTACATACATAATTTAAAAAATGCATTTCTTGGCGGGTGGATCTCAGCAACTCTTCAAGCTGGAACGATATCTCATATACGCTGAATAAACATAACAAAAATCACTTACACATGACTCACTATAAGCTGTTTTATGTGCGGAATATTCTCACATCACATTGCGGCGTCGCTTCGATTGTGATAAGCAGCAGTATTGACGGGGACAGTGTCATGCAAAAATAGACTCCCATTACCCCGATATATATCGACTCAGGAAATAATCGTTGAAATACTACTACCGTCGATACCGAGCACAATGGAAAAACATCACTTTGTAAATTTACAAAAAAAACTAATATAAAGACCTTACTGCCGGGTTTAACAGAGATCACGATCAGAGCATGCATATATGATTGTAAATATGCATGAAATATTTTATTAACCATGACGATTACTTTGAGACACATCCTCATATTTGTTAATTATGCATGAGGCTACTTCGACCCAGAGTGCAAAAACGAGCATATGCTTATGCATGTGAAAAAGAATTCCGTATTCTCTCGTGGTTACTGGTGCTCAAATTTTTTAAATTTCCATTACCTATTTTCCTGTTTTTTTTTTGTATGATTGCGTCTCGCTTACGTACGAGGTCATAAGAAGAATAATTTTTTGTTTCGTGGTATACTCTAAAAGTGTAAATTGCCTTCTTAGGTGGGAAAAAAATAGAATACGCGAGGTGTTAAGTGTTACGTTTTTTAAACTGCAAAATCAATTTTTTTCTAGTTAAATTTTATTAAAACTATTTTTTGTCTTCACTGCATGCAAAAAATTTTAACACCTGGGGTAGCGAGGCTGGACGTGTGCGCGAACTTTGATTACGACTGCACGTGTCTCTCGTTTACTTCTGTAATTGGACTCGTATCTACGTCTTAAAGTACGGTTTTCTCTTAATAGATTTAAATCCATCTATCAGTCTCGCCTGTAATTGGGATATTTCGGGCTGTGTGAGTGTGCAAGTGTGTGTGTGTGTGTGTGTGTTTGACGTATGATGCAAGTTGAGAATGACCGTTTTTCCCCCCTTATTTATTAGTTTCTTAGAATCGCAATGTATCTATGGTTTCGCCGGAATAAATGAAACATTTCGCATTAAATTTTTTTATAAGGCAAAAAACAAAGATAGAATTCGAGATAGGATTTATTAAAAACAATTTTTACATATAAATCATTTTACACATTACAAAAGATTAACAAAACTCTGAAATTGCATGGCCTCCGTAATGCACTGGCTGCAATGTAATCTTTTTTTTTTCGTACTTGTGAAGTCTTTCTTTACATGTCTGGAAGAGGTTGAAGGGTGGAATTCGTATTGTGGTATAAATCTGCATGGTGGATAAGCACTACTGTAATAAAATAATGTTTTAGTTCGCGTAATTCATAAAGAGTGAATACTAATGACAGCTGGTGGCGTAGAGGCCACACACATACACATACGCATGTTCGCATGTCACTTTTCATTCGGCTAAAGTCACGTAGCAGTATGTTTGTGACTCTGGAGGAGAATCGAATGGTTTTAAAACCACGGGAGAGGGGGGTGGGATTGTTTTACCGGTGATCAGATATATTTCATAATGGAGCGAGCGCACGCGAATGCATGAAAATACTGATATTTTGTTTGCCGAAGCCTACAGTTTTTTTTGTGATTTTGTATTTGTGGTGGGAGTGGTGTACCTTCACACTAGCGTCTCCTCATAGCACATAATTTTTTCTCTTACTATACGTGCATTATTTATGCGTATAAAAATTTTAATGCTGACAACTGGTGCTAGAAAAATCGCCAAAAATTGAGTAAAAATATAGGTATTTTTACGTGCTGCCTAAATTTCCTAATGTACTCATTTTAAACTTGGGATGAAATGTTTTTAATGATGAGCGTCTATGCCTTAGTTAAGGGAATGCACGTGCTACTTCCCTGTGCATATCGCATACCGCGGGGTAGCGAAGTGGTTCTAACTCTGCTTTTGGATTTTTCTAGCAATGATTACTTTATAGAAAGTTGCATAACGCATCCGTACACGGCACATAATTAAATGCAGTGTGCATTAAAAAAATTTTTTTTCCGAGGGAGGGGAAGCATGTTGTGTAGAGGGGAAGGGGCCCTCGGTGATTGATTTTTCGTTAATATTTACTCTGAAACCCGCTTTTTGTATGCTTCTTTTGCGTGGCGTATATTTGCATTGTGAGATTTTACAGTATTTTTGATATCTTGCGTTTCGATTCAAATACCTTCCTTTCGTCGAATGGGGTCGGTTTTTCAAATCTGCGTTTGAGTCATGCATTAAATTTAATTGTTGTCTTGTTTATGTAGACATCCAATAGCGATGTTTTGCCCTATTCAAGATGAAAATGTGCAAACATCCTTCAAATACCCGCTCTCGTTGCAGATGCGTAGGTACGTATTTAGACTGTGCTCGAATGCAGTTTGGACCTCCACAAATCATTGTTTTAACCAGCCCAGACCATGGCACGATTATTGGACGTGATGGTCGCTGTCACGATTGTGGATACTCGTCCTAAACCCCAGGTTTTGTGGCTATTACACTCGTACGCTGGTGCGAAGGAGACTGCACATAACGGATTTAGGGAGCTGAAGGTCCTACACTACCCATGTTTGTTGTATACCTCTGCAAGTTATGGCTCCTAGCAATTACCATGCTACAGTTTCCACACTCTCATATACCACTACATCTGCATTATTCGAACATAAAGATTTTCGTGTCTTCGCGCACTTTTGGAGAATGATAACGAAGTGTTACAGTAGTGGCAGGAGTACTTGAGGTAACGTCGTTGCAATCTAGATCGATGGTAAATATATATTTTAAAAAAAAAATGTTGTTTTAATGCCTTATTTATTTTCCCTTCAGAGACTAGCTGGCCCGAACCTACACTCCATATTTGAGTACAAATTAAATTTCGTGGGAATACATTTGCATATTACGTGCACGCTTGACAATATTGTGAGACCTGATGGAATTAAATATCTGAACTCAACAGTCAGCATGCTATAAGACGAAGGAAGAGAGATCAATATGTCACCTCTGGCATCAGACGAGAAACTGGGCCGAGGGTCGACATTGTTCCCATGAAATACTTTCCCCACACCAGCACGCTCTGGCCGACAATGCTGAAAACAAGAGTGTTAGTGATAAGTGAATAAGAGATGGTGAATAATTGGTCGGACGTCAGTGGTGGGTTGAGTGATAACTGAAAAATTACTCATTTTCAATGGTGTTTTGTTTTGTTTTAAAACGAAAAATGTTTTTTTTTGATCGGTCTTAATTAATAATCTTAATACAAAAAAAATGTATTTAATAATTTATTCGTGTGCGTTTAGTGCTGATAAAAGAGAGTTTTTGAAAGCAAAAAAACTGAAGAATTACATATTTTCCTGTGACTATATGTGAGTGCCCAANCTGATAAAAGAGAGTTTTTGAAAGCAAAAAAACTGAAGAATTACATATTTTCCTGTGACTATATGTGAGTGCCCAAAGCTCACTTTGCGGCTAAATCGTCAGAACGAGCGGGTACCAGCAGCTCGCCTGTCAGTTAAATAAAGAAATTAAATCCACCTGTGTATTGAAAATATAATCTTTCATGGAGGGTTCTGACAACACCACCTTTATATTATAAAACATAATCAAATATGGCCACCGCCTGGTGGCTAAATCTGCAGCTCGCCTGTTGACGAAATCGAGAACGTAGCGCCACCTAGATGTTGAAAATAGAATCCCATATCGAGGGCGCCGACAGCGCATCCAATACTATAAAAACAAAAATGCCTGCTGCCTGTTGGATAAATCTCCACTCCGCTGGGGGTTAATTAATACACCAGCGTCACCTAGGTGATGAGAACATATTAAATTTAATATGGCGGTCGAACGAAGTTGAGAAACAAACTCCAGTCATGGATAAACAAATGACAAAAGAAAAAAAATAAGATGACGGACGGTGTCCTTGACGCCTTAAGATGTCGCCTAGCTGGCGCGTACCTAGATGGCGGATGGCCGTATCTACTAAGATGGTAAACCGCTGCACCTACCAAGATGGCGTACTGCACCAACGTAGATGGCGTACTGCACCAACGAAGATAGCGTACTGCACCAACCAAGATGGCGGACTGCACCGACCAAGATGGCGTAATGAGTGTGGGTGTTAGGGAGGTGTGGGAAACCTCTGAAATAATATTTTTAAAAATAATTTTTTTAATAATTATTAATAATTTTAAATATATAAATATATATGTTTATAATTGTTTTAAAATGTTTTAAATTTCTTTTATATTTTATGGTCAAAGGTCAAGGTCGTGAGTCATGGTCACTCAGATACAACATGGCGGTAGGGTGACGTTACAACTTGGCGTCCGGCTCCTAGCTCTTCCGCCAGACGCCGATGCCCCAGGCTCATCATAATCATATTTCTTATCCACTACCAGAATATTCCTCCACCTAATGAAAACAAAGCGGAATTAGTCTAAAAATTTACACCAAAGGGAAAACGCACCGCATTCTTGCGCACTCACTCACTTTAATGATAATTTGAATGAGGACTATTTCTTAGTAGGCATATCCAAAACACCTATTTTCTCCCTGCTTTTATTAATATTAATTACAAATGAAAAATAATAATTAATATATAAAAATAAGAAAAACTTCAGTTATATCGAAAATAAGATACTTTAATGTTAAGAGAATTATAAAACGCTTGTAGTACATGTCATATTTAGGATACAAGCAATGACGTCACACATGGAGTGATTTTTAAAAGGTTTTATTTAAAAACTGTGAAGAAACCGCTAATAGACTATATAGTTCGCGATTTAGAACTGTTTAATTCAAACTTTAAAAATTCCATGGCTGTAACTGGTGACTACTGAAATTGGTTACATTAACTTATTCACATTACAGCAAGAACTGGCATAACTTGAACCCTCACCTCGTGAAAATCTATTAATCCCTCATCAACCATTGGGGGATTTGGAGGCTTAGGCAGGGTCCAGCATTGGCCTCTCCGTCACGCCAACTTCAAATACCACTTCTATCACTTCGTGTTTAATGGGAGAGACCAGGTTCTTAAAACATTAAGGTGGTCATTCTCTTGTACCCACGTTGACTGGTCACTTAAGGGGGATTTTTTCCCTGTCGGATTTGTCCATTTTTGTTGTAGATTCCATTTAAGAATATTAAACAATTTTTTTTCGCACTACACACCACATACATTTTTTTTTTATATTTAGGTAAGTATTATAGCTACACTGCCTTTGTTAACTTCTGAGCAATGACTGCCTGTCAGAATTAAGTAATTTTCTCTTGTGGGCGACTACAGAAATGATATTAGCAGCAGTAATATAGTAATACAGGTTTCATAAAATGTGCAATGCAGTGTCCTATGCCCTGTCGATGCCAGAAATAAAATACAAAATCTTTGACGCAGGNTGCAGGTTGTGGCGTGCAGTGTTCTCGTAGTGCTGCGTGTACCTATGGAGCTGTCAGTGGTAACCCTATCATTTTATTGATGAAAAGTCTGCTGAAAAGTGCAATACAGGCTCCTACCATAATGTGGCTCATGTCCAGGTTGTAAGTTTTAAGATGCGGCAGTCTGGAAAAGCCATTTTTAACTGTATTGAAGGGCTCCAATATAATATTTACATCACGCGTCGTAACATTAAGGTACCATTAATTCCTCGTCTGGGGCATGTATTTTCGTAGGTAAACATTCTGGGGGCACATTCAATATTTTCCTTAGAAACCTAGGAGTTCAAACAGCCTGTAACGCAGTTCAAGCGCCAGGCGGGCGGAACGCTTAACCTGTTCGTTCTCCAAGCCATCGCTACTGATACACATGGCCGATTCACCTAGGCCTATCTCAATTGTCCAGCCAACTCGCAAAAGAAAATGCTTACTACGAATCATTGCCAACCTATGGCACAAGTGCTCTCAAGTCACCAATATATTAAGTAACACAATTAAAATTAAAATGCAAAAACACAAATCACCCAAATACCTAAAAAATTACATTAAAATATTAGCAATACGATTGTTATGCTTTATATAGAGAAATATAGACAAGATATTCCAGCATTCTATATACGCTATATTTATTGGGAATGTGGCGGACTTGAAAGTCACAAACTGTAATATATTCGCGTTTCTAAAATGTAAAATTTTTAGAATGTCTCCTTATTAACGGTATTGGTAAAAATTAAGTGTAGTTGAAGATACACAATGGGCTGAAAGAAGGTACTAAGCATAGCATTCGAAAGTTCTCAGTTATCGTAAACCAGTTATACACGAATGCACCTATAAATAAATAATAGAGATGCATTAAAAATACTTCGCTTGATTTGCAATAAATTAGTATTACACCTCCAATTTAAAAGGCGTGTGCTTTGATTTTAATTATTGTTTAACAGTTTTACTGTATTTGTTTTCAACTTATTTTTGGTGACGATCCAGTTGTCATAGTCTGTATATCGATTTTATAGTCGCCTTGTGTAACGGCACGATACATAATTTTTTACTGGTTATAAATTGCCCCCAGAAAAAAAGTTTCCTGGAAAGTTGGAAGTTGCAGCATTTGCCCGTGTAGTTATATCAGTTTCGTCCCAGAGGAAGTCTCGGGCACAGGCAAAATGTTCGTTATCGGTGTTTCTGGAAGAGCGCTTCAACAAGTCACATGGGTAGTCGAGAAGTTCTCGTAAGAATTTCTGAGATGAGAGGCTCGTAAGTCCTTGAGGCCAAATTCAACCGTAGACCTATGAGTAATACTATCCTCAGTTGCGTGTATTCCACTTTTTTAATATAACACAACGCTGTCATAAAAGGTTTGTTAGCCTCAACCACCAAATTGTGCACATAAATTAAATGAAAATGTGTTACTATGGCATATTAAATATATCATAGCGGTGTGTGATAGTGAATAGCATTCAACGTCCCAATAAAGATTTCTGTTTTCCCTTTCTATTTTTAATATTATGCTTTTTTTGATCATCAAAATGATTGAAACATGTGTTTTCATAGAAATGTGTGCACTGTCGAAATGTTTTGTATATCCTAGAAATTTTTTTTACAAAGATGTTCAATTTTTTTTACTTTCGTGTTGGAAATATCCTGTACACAGCTAAATATTACAATGAAACACAAAATGTACGTTTCACCAATTTTGACCTATATTTTGCAGAATTGAGTTCATTCTGCGTTACCTTGAGCAGGTCTTTTCCGGTGCAAGAAGATGGGCACGCATTGGGGCATATGTTTCATTGTTAGGTCTTCACCGCATTTGCTTTTGATGCGTTGTTATAGTTCGTTCACAGTTACTTCCAACTTTTCTGAAGCCCCGCCGAAGTTCTACTTCCAGCATATTTCTCCGCATCATGCAAACGAAGCTTAACCGAGTCTATAAAATTACACCAACGAGATAACGCACCGCATTTGTGCGCACTCAGAGTAATAATATTTTACATAAGAACTACTTCTCACTAGGCGTTACCAACATACCTATTTCCACCCTATTTAATTCATATTATTTATGAATGAAATATTATAATGTATAGTTAATATAAGCAAAATTTTAAGTTGACAAAAAATAAGGTACTTTTATGTCACCACAAGTTAAATATGCTTGTCATACATGGCATATTTAGTAAATTAGTAAAAACGTCACTAAATGGCGTGATTTTTCAAAGGTTGAGTTCAAAAAGTGTGAAATAACCGCGAATAGACCATAGCATCTATGTAACCCCATCTTGCTAGGTTGGTTTTGGACCCGCCCACTCATGTCCTCATTCTATTGAAACACTTCAATACAATGCAGTTTTCATTGTGGCCAGGTGGCAAACGTTCCGCTAGTGTCATCTGTCCTGGGATGTTAGTGGCCTTGGTTTTTCATAACTGTACTATTACCGCTTTGAGTCTCTGAACTTGCGGTACGTGTACCTATACAGTATACAATTAATATACGGAAACGTAAACTGTAATGACGAGAACGGTGCTGAGCTAGGTGAATTCAATCNAGGCCTATCTCAATTGTCCAGCCAACTCGCAAAAGAAAATGCTTACTACGAATCATTGCCAACCTATGGCACAAGTGGTCTCAAGTCACCAATATATTAAGTAAAACAATTAAAATTAAAATGCAAAAACACAAATCACCCAAATACCTAAAAAATTACATTAAAATATTAGCAATACAATTGTTATGCTTTATATAGAGAAATATAGACAAGATATTCCAACATTCTATATACGCTATATTTATTGGGAATGTGGCGGACTTGAAAGTCACAAACTGTAATATATTCGCGTTTCTAAAATGTTAAATTTTTAGAATGTCTCGTTATTAACGGTATTGGTAAAAATTAAGTGTAGTTGAAGATACACAATGGGCTGAAAGAAGGTACTGAGCATAGCATTCGAAAGTTCTCAGTTATCGTAAACCAGTTATACACGAATGCACCTATAAATAAATAATAGAGATGCATTAAAAATACTTCGCTTGATTTGCAATACATTAGTATTACACCTCCAATTTAAAAGGCGTGTGCTTTGATTTTAATTATTATTTAACAGTTTTACTGTATTTGTTTTCAACTTATTTTTGGTGACGATCCAGTGTTCATAGTCTGTATATCGATTTTATAGTCGCCTTGTGTAACGGCACGATACATAATTTTTTACTGGTTATAAATTGCCCCCAGAAAAAAAGTTTCCTGGAAAGTTGGAAGTTGCAGCATTTGCCCGTGTAGTTATATCAGTTTCGTCCCGGAGGAAGTCTCGGGCACAGGCAAAATGTTCGTTATCGGTGTTTCTGGAAGAGCGCTTCAACAAGTCACATGGGAAGTCGAGAAGTTCTCGTAAGAATTTCTGAGATGAGAGGCTCGTAAGTCCTTGAGGCCAAATTCAACCGTAGACCTATGAGTAATACTATCCTCAGTTGCGTGTATTCCACTTTTTTAATATAACACAACGCTGTCATAAAAGGTTTGTTAGCCTCAACCACCAAATTGTGCACATAAATTAAATGAAAATGTGTTACTATGGCATATTAAATATATCATAGCGGCGTGTGATAGTGAATAGCATTCAACGTCCCAATAAAGATTTCTGTTTTCCCTTTCTATTTTTAATATTATGCTTTTTTTGATCATCAAAATGATTGAAACATGTGTTTTCATAGAAACGTGTGCACTGTCGAAATGTTTTGTATATCCTTGAAATTTTTTTTACAAAGATGTTAAATTTTATTTACTTTCTTGTTGGAAATATCTTGTACACAGCTAAATATTACAATGAAACACAAAATGTACGTTTCACCCATTTTGACCTATATTTTGCAGAATTGAGTTCATTCTGCGTTACCTTGAGCAGGTCTTTTCCGGTGCAAGAAGATGGGCACGCATTGGGGCATATGTTTCATTGTTAGGTCTTCACCGCATTTGCTTTTGATGCGTTGTTATAGTTCGTTCACAGTTACTTCCAACTTTTCTGAAGCCCCGCCGAAGTTCTACTTCCAGCATATTTCTCCGCATCATGCAAACGAAGCTTAACCGAGTCTATAAAATTACACCAACGAGATAACGCACCGCATTTGTGCACACTCAGAGTAATAATATTTTTCATAAGAACTACTTCTCACTAGGCGTTACCAACATACCTATTTCCACCCTATTTAATTCATATTATTTATGAATGANCATAAGAACTACTTCTCACTAGGCGTTACCAACATACCTATTTCCACCCTATTTAATTCATATTATTTATGAATGAAATATTATAATGTATAGTTAATATAAGCAAAATTTTAAGTTGACAAAAAATAAGGTACTTTTATGTCACCACAAGTTAAATATGCTTGTCATACATGGCATATTTAGTAAATTAGTAAAAACGTCACTAAATGGCGTGATTTTTCAAAGGTTGAGTTCAAAAAGTGTGAAATAACCGCGAATAGACCATAGCATCTATGTAACCCCATCTTGCTAGGTTGGTTTTGGACNATAGACCATAGCATCTATGTAACCCCATCTTGCTAGGTTGGTTTTGGACCCGCCCACTCATGTCCTCATTCTATTGAAACACTTCAATACAATGCAGTTTTCATTGTGGCCAGGTGGCAAACGCTCTGCTAGTGTCATCTGTCCTGGGATGTTAGTGGCCTTGGTTTTCCATAACTGTACTATTACCGCTTTGAGTCTCTGAACTTGCGGTACGTGTAACTATACAGTATACAATTAATATACGGAAACGTAAACTGTAATGACGAGAACGGTGCTGAGCTAGGTGAATTCAATCACGCTTAGCTTAAGATCTCGGAAACGAATAATGCCGAATATACACGAAGCTTTCTTCGCCACTATAACCGGATAATTATCGTTTCTGCTGCAGGTAGGATATTCAAACAATTTAGATATTTTTTTTTCAAACAAAAAAAACTACTGTCAGCACCTGTATCATTTAGTAACATTTATAAAACTTTAACATTAATTGAAATTAAAAATAATAAGTGCGTTACATTTCAATGANATGCCGAATATACACGAAGCTTTCTTCGCCACTATAACCGGATAATTATCGTTTCTGCTGCAGGTAGGATATTCACACAATTTAGATTTTTTTTTTCAAACACAAAAAACTACTGTCAGCACTTGTATCATTTAGTAACATTTATAAAACTTTAACATTAATTGAAATTAAAAATAATAAGTGCGTTACATTTCAATGAATCGCATATTTTTACATTCCTACAAAAAAGACATAGGTTGTTAGCAGGAGTCATGGGCTGAGAATCATTCTAAGTATTTGTACTCAGATGTCGCTCCAGAATAAAACATATTAACTATTTTAAAATTATTTTTATAAACGTAAAACTAATCTTATAACGGAAATTGAATTTAAAAATTGCATGACGGAAATTTAATAATGTAATTGGTAGTTTATTTTATTAAACTGGAAGTACAGGGAAATGAAGTAGTATATTATCAGAGAGGTTCCGTGGATTCGTGGAAAGTTTTGCGAAATTGCTAAGTCCGTTATTGTAAAATCAGCATGTTCGTAATCTTACAGAGAGTTCAGTAGAATTTTTACCAGAATTTTTCCGTATAATGACGAAAACTATTTCAACAAGTACAAAAATTTTGTCGCAGGATATTAAAAATTCGTATGTTGGAATGCTTCGCAACATTATTTCTATTATTACGTCACATGACGATGTAGTCTCTGTTCTCCCGCTACTCTTGTCACAGGTGTGCAACCATAATAGAAGGATACATCGTTATTTAATATTTAAAATGCAAAATTTATATAAGTCATCTTGATCAGTCCCGTATGCCTTAAAAAAGCTTTGATTTTTAATATCAAGTTGTAAAGTTAGGTTACAAAGNCGTTATTTAATATTTAAAATGCAAAATTTATACAAGTCATCTTGATCAGTCCCGTATGCCTTAAAAAAGCTTTGATTTTTAATATCAAGTTGTAAAGTTAGGTTACAAAGAGATATAAATAAATTCATATAGTTGGGAGAGGGTCGGATATTTATTCTTNAGAGATATAAATAAATTCATATAGTTGGGAGAGGGTCGGATATTTATTCTTGTACTATTAGTATCTACGCAACGATGAAGTGACGTCGTGAAAATACAAGAAAATTATTTCATATATTAAAATTATTTTCAGCTCCTACTATGACGTGAGAATAACGACGGGAAACCAATTTCATTGACCACCAGTTCAAAAATTACATCACACACTACTCAAAAATGTTTTGCAACACCAGGATTTTTGAGTTACTAGGTTTATCATAGCACAAGTGAAAGTTAGAGATGAAATTCACCCTATTTGTACAGAATACCATGCCAGACTTGACAAATGTCTTCTTGTAATGCACTGACTGTCCCAGCGAACATTCTTCATGTGTAACAAATTACAGATGGTGCAAAACCTTTTTTAATTAGTAGTATACTTCGCCCGCGATTGTACAGACTCTTTTGAAGACCCTACTTATAGTATAATTTTCTACCAGTTTTGCAGTCTTCCACTATATGTTAAAATCAACACTGCTCTCTAAGCTTGAATCAGTGATATCAATCAGTGAAATAACGTTCACTGAAAGTCAGTTGATAAGCTACTGCCGTCTGGCCAATCAAGGAAACGAACTGGGATCAAGTGACTTTATGGCAGTGGTATTCTCGACATTCAGTAGGATTCACAAGCAAATAAATCAGTGAAATTGAGCCATATTATTAATTAGTTATCAGGCACTGATTATCAGTAGCTCAATTATCACTATTTTCACTGATTTGGCTCAATTCTCACTGTTTCAGATTTAGAGTGTATCATAGAATAATTTTATTCACGCGGTGACTGTCTATATAATTGAAACTTTTAAAAACATGCCTATAAAACTAAGCTGCTTGTTGTCAATCTTATGTGCAAAACACAACAGATACTAAATTAAACTAACCCAGTGCTCATAATTTTAAGCTTAAAAATTATAATACGAAGTTAAGACATGGAACTACTGTTTACGGCATTGCAGAATTTGGGACATATTGGCATTTTTGTCCATTAAAATATATGCAGTTTAATGCAATTAATTTTCCAGATGTTGATTTCCTGGGGTCTTACTTAACTGTTAACCACCTATATGTATGTAACGATTGTGAACAGAATTGTAAAATTTTCCAAATACATTGATTTCGAAAGTGAGCAGTTGACATTGAACCACGTATGGTACGCTTACTTTGCAGTTTTGGGGTATCGCGAATTATATTTTGCGGTCACCTCACCGCTCCTCTTACCCAACGTACATTATCGCCTCTACGTTTCCTCTTCCAGAAGCGAAGGAGGCGCACACTCTTGCGCGTCGTCGTCCATTGTGCGGCCCTCATGGAGAGGGGCTTAGGGTCGATGGAAAGAGGATGCGAGGAGGAAAATTTGTGCCGAACAACATGGCCGTGGATTTGTACTATTTCTGTAAGGGCAAAAAGGTGAAAAATAAGACTTTTGTTGATTCGCAGAGTTGCTGTTTTTCAAGACTTGCGGGTAGAAGCCAAACATTGTGATTATGGATCGTATGTATAAGAAGGGAAAAATAGTAAATCCAACCGTTACGCTACCGAAAAAATTATACAATTACGCGGTTCAGAATGCTCGTTCTCACAAATAGAAAACTTATGTAACCAGCATATCAAAAATTATAAACCCAGCCGTAGGGTATTCGCGGTAAAGTGAGTACATTTAAAGGCCCTCCTGGCGGGCATAATAACCAACAAGTTATATTTTATTTTGGTCTCAGACAGTAAATTTTGAGAGCTATAAGATGTATGTAATGCCTTTATTAGGAACACGGCAATTATTATACTAACAATTTGTGAACGGATACAAGTAAGATGGAAGTATTTTTTATGCACGACCTTAAAAATTCCTTGCTTTACCGTGAGCAGCCTACAGTAACTACGTGAATTATAATCGAAGCACGGGTGTAATTGCAACAATTTTGGCAACAGTTTATGAAAAAAAGTTTTCTATGTTAACGTTTGATTTAATTTCTAATGTTAGCATTTTATCCACTTAATTTGGACTNTTTATGAAAAAAAGTTTTCTATGTTAACGTTTGATTTAATTTCTAATGTTAGCATTTTATCCACTTAATTTGGACTCGTTTTATACATAGTTATAATATATGTTAGATATAATTTTCTCGTTTCTATAGATATTACAGCAAAATTTTTGTCTAACATTGGTGCAAATTATTATGTCAGTGTGATTATTAATATTCACATTTGGCAAAAGGTTACAGTAAATGGAAAATAGAAAATAAAGAGTAGCAAAAAAAAGGTTTAATTAAAAGTAATTGAATCTGGGGCGAGAGTGTTATAATTCACGGAAATATTTCTTGACTAGACGTGTTTGACATTGAAGCGGATAAATTATTGCACACAAGTTAGCCACAGAATAGCCAACAATACAGCGGCAGAAACTACTGCGCGTACCACGAAGCAACACCGCACGNTTTATGAAAAAAAGTTTTCTATGTTAACGTTTGATTTAATTTCTAATGTTAGCATTTTATCCACTTAATTTGGACACGTTTTATACATAGTTATAATATATGTTAGATATAATGTTCTCGTTTCTATAGATATTACAGCAAAATTTTTGTCTAACATTGGTGCAAATTATTATGTCAGTGTGATTATTAATATTCACATTTGGCAAAAGGTTACAGTAAATGGAAAATAGAAAATAAAGAGTAGCAAAAAAAAAATTTAATTAAAAGTAATTGAATCTGGGGCGAGAGTGTTATAATTCACGGAAATATTTCTTGAATAGACGTGTTTGAAATGAAGCGGATAAATTATTGCATGAAAGTTTCACACACACAAGTTAGCCACAGAATAGCCAACAATACAGCGGCAGAAACTACTGCGCGTACCACGAAGCAACACCGCACGTGCCAGAAAAATGGCGTTAACCGCTAGCAATATGGGGAAATTTCATACGCTTGTCGGTAGGCCTACCTGAAGGCAAACTCGCCAGACGGCATCCCAGTCAACAGGAGTTNGTGCCAGAAAAATGGCGTTAACCGCTAGCAATATGGGGAAATTTCATACGCTTGTCGGTAGGCCTACCTGAAGGCAAACTCGCCAGACGGCATCCCAGTCAACAGGAGTTCTTTCAACAAAAACTAAAGATGAGATGGACAGATTATTCATCTTCTGGGCATGAACCCCAAAATTTACCTACCCCAAAGCAACACAACTGTCAAAAGTCACATGGTCAACAGTGATGTACGTGTTTTTCTATAGCTTCATTTTTAAATACCAAGAAATTTTATATGAATGAAATACTTTTATCAGTTTGAAATTAATGNGTTTTTCTATACCTTCATTTTTAAATACCAAGAAATTTTATATGAATGAAATACTTTTATCAGTTTGAAATTAATTAAACTGCATTGCAAATTCGTTAGAGGATGTTTAAAAACATCTCCAAGCACTTGTTTACTAAACAGTATTCTAGCCTNAAACTGCATTGCAAATTCGTTAGAGGATGTTTAAAAACATCTCCAAGCACTTGTTTACTAAACAGTATTCTAGCCTGAAATCCAATCCACGCCGTTTTTACAAGTCATGGTGGCAGAAAAGCAGATCGATGTTGAGACACAAAGATTAGTTTTGCGCAGCCGGAGAAATCGGTCTACCTCATCTGTAGTCTATATCTTTCACAGCTTGTATTAGCCAACAAGACGAAAGACCAACCCTTTGAGGCTCGTGCTCGCAATTATCGACAGACTGTGTTTGCGTCAAAATTATGGCTATAGTCCATTAGCAATTTCTTCACAATTTCTGAATCAAACCTTTGCAATATCACCTCATGTATGACGTGTTCNGGCTATAGTCCATTAGCAATTTCTTCACAATTTCTGAATCAAACCTTTGCAATATCACCTCATGTATGACGTGTTCGGTTATTACCAAATTATGTAATGTATCACAAGCCTTTTACACTTGTTTTGAAATAAAAATACCATATTTTTTATTAAATTGAACTTCTACTTATATTTTGTCTATAAATTATAATATACGATTTATAATTAACATGAATAAAAACAGGTATATAATAGAGGTGTTGGCAATGCCCAGTAAGAAATAATTCTTATACAAAATATTATTACAGTATGTGCGCACGAATGCGGTGCACTGTCCATTTGGTGTAATTTTCTACACTCTATCAAACTTTGTTTGCATGAGGCGGAGGAATATCCTGGAAGTAGAACTTTAGAAGGCCTTCATAAAAGTTGAAAGTAATCGTGAACGGACTATACAAAATTTCGCGTCTGTACAGGTGCATATTCTGATCATTAGATATATACAGTTGGATCACGGACGTATGTAAGTAGGGCTTAACGTCTCGTCAACAGTGAGGTCATTAGAAACGGAGTAAGTTAATTAGAAAAGCAGGAGCGTGGAAAGAATCGGCCATGACCTGTAGTAAGGAGCCGTCCCAGCATTCGCCTGGAGTGACTTCGTGAAACCATGGGAAACCGAAATCAGTATGGCCGGAACGGGATTCGAACCCTGGTCATCCCGAATGCGAGTCCGAATGTTTGCGGCTGCATTACCTCTCTTGGTTGACACGAGCTTTTCTTTGGTTGATTCGACAGTCATTTGGCACAGAAGGCGCATAAAAAATGAAATCCTGATAAAGGCTGTTCCGGGTCAAGAAAACACTTTTATAATCAACATTTGAAAAAAAAAATCATTGATCATAGTTAAATACATGCTACTGTTTACGTTGACTTGCAGATTTCCAGGAAGTCGTAATACTTTACGTTATACTGCAAGTGAAATANATACATGCTACTGTTTACGTTGACTTGCAGATTTCCAGGAAGTCGTAATACTTTACGTTATACTGCAAGTGAAATATGTAAATTATGACTAGATATATGCAAAGTTCGCGTTTTTATTCGGCATCAGGCTAAACTTCACAGTGCTGTCTGTACTGGGGCCAGCGTCGTTTCTCCATTGGCTGCTACATATATGTGAAGTAACTCCTGTTATGACTGACCTGAGCATGATTGGGGCACACAATTGTGAAGCGTTCATTTATTAGCGCAGAGCTACCCAGGGCGTATCTGATAAAGTATTTTCCAATGACAAACGCATTGCAAAGGTACACGTGTTTAAAGTTTGACGTATCCCCAAATATTAACGCGAATTTTTCAGGCCTATAACTATGGCCAATGAAGTCAGTGTTACTTGTTTTGTACACAATAAAGTAANTATTAACGCGAATTTTTCAGGCCTATAACTATGGCCAATGAAGTCAGTGTTACTTGTTTTGTACACAATAAAGTAAAAATTCGCATATTATTAACAGGCTTGCTTTCCTAAGAAGTATACGGTTTCACTTAGATGGCGCAAGATAAAGTGAGAAGGTCTATGGCAACGTTTATATTACGTATGGCACAATTATACAAAATTAGAGAAAAATTTGTTTCTTAGCAGAGCTTTCAAAAAAGAAGGTGAAAATATATACAACCTATGGTCTAAAGTGAATCTTTGAAGTTGGACCTGAAGCACGAGTGATTTAAATCACTGGAGATTGAACACTGAGTGCCTGAATAATGTGTAAAATTAATTGTGAAATGCGAGATAGTATTTCTTGTTTTAAATCCCGGGTGTACTATGTGCAGCGTAATGGAGATTAAATCAAAATAAGGGTGGTATCCGTGATTATTTCCATGACATGATTTTATGAAAGTAGCAGACAGGTGTAGTGAATCTTTGTTACTTTACACATTTTCAAAACATTCGACGTTCCGTCTTAAAAAGTTACTCTAATATTTGTAAAAAAAAAAAAAAACACTGGTGTTTTAGGCCTAACTTCAAAGATGTGTACCGCCCTTAGGATAAACTTTAGCCCATAAGTTGTATATATGTTATCACTTTATTTTTCGTAAATAACCAGCAGACGAAGTTTGTCGGTTTTATTTAAATACCATGTCTACGTACGTGGGATGTTTCAACCTGTCCTATAGTCGAACTGTTCTGCTAATGCACACTGTAAATTTTTTCTAGTTAACTTCCTAAACTGTAATGGTAGTTTATAAACTGTGCATTGAATGGAAATACTACCATATATCAGGCTGCAAATGTACGAATGTTTAGCACCGCTACAATACATAATTCGTACTTCCCTATGCATTTGAATGTTTGTTGAAGAAATTTAAGAACGCTACCGTGGATGTTTCGAAAAAAAAAAAAAAACAATTACCACCCGCTCTTTCTCACTGTACATACAAAATGGTGTGGCATATTTGCGAACAATGTCTTAGAGTGTATGGAGTCAGTAAGTTCGTGGACGCCGTGGTGCGTGGCTGCCTACAGACTGTGAGTCTAGGAACTTANGCAAATGTACGAATGTTTAGCACCGCTACAATACATAATTCGTACTTCCCTATTCATTTGAATGTTTGTTGAAGAAATTTAAGAACGCTACCGTGGATGTTTCGAAAAAAAAAAAAAAAAAATTTACCACCCGCTCTTTCTCACTGTACAAACAAAATGGTGTGGCATATTTGCGAACAATGCCTTAGAGTGTATGGAGTCAGTAAGTTCGTGGACGCCGTGGTGCGTGGCTGCCTACAGACTGTGAGTCTAGGAACTTATTGACTTGTGCACATATTGACTTGTGGTATTTCATGACTGGTCCTGCACATGAACGAGTGGGAAGCGGGAGGGAAATGTGTAAAACCAACTCTCTCCCCCTACATCCCTCGGGACACGCCGGACGGTGAGGTGCATCAGCTCGGCTTCCTGGTCGCCATCGGGCAGGAAACGCCGCTGGATGTTTCGTCGCTAATGCAGGAAGGCGCGGCCTTGGCGTCGCGCACCTCTGGAGCGCACGTCAACCATCTTCCCCCTCCACTCCGCCATCCAACGACACCACTCCGGAGCCGGGCCGGAAGTCCGGGGTCACGGAACAGTTTCCGGTTCATCAGCGGCGTGGTGGAGGTCATGGGGCTGCCCCAGCCGCGCCAACAAGGTCGGGTCGGTCGATACTGCTGCCGCTGCCGCCTCTGCCACAGCGACACTGGTCCGTGGGGTTCCCGTCTGCAGTACCATTGTCAACGGCTGGCTGTTGCGACTGGCCAGCGAGAGTGAAGCGAGGTGAGTATGGCACACCTCCGGAATGCAAGGGCGGGGGAAATGGGAGATTCCCGAGAAAACCCGCCAACCAGCGTCATTGTCCGGCACGATTCCCACATGCGAAAATCCGGGGGTGACCCCACCGTGTATTGAACCTGGTTCCCCGTGGTGGGAGGCGAGTAGTCTTGCCATTACACCACAGCGGCTCCGCGAGTATTAAAGCTGTGATATATGACAATATATCGATCACGAAAGCATACCTCTGAAATATTGCTACTGCGTTATGGCCCAACAGTGCAGAGCAATAAGTCACATATCGCGTTATTAGCGATATGCGATATTAGCGATGCGCTATGTTCGCGATGTGCGATATTTTCAATATATCGCCATCGANAGCGATGTGCGATATTTTCAATATATCGCCATCGATTTTCAATACTCTCTGGGAGCATTATATTGCACCAATGCCGATATGGTGAACAAGTTTCGGAGCGATATTGAAAAGTGGACGTCGCACAACCGTAGTCAGCAATAAGTCAGGGCGTTACNATGGCCCAACAGTGCAGAGCAATAAGTCACATATCGCGTTATTAGCGATATGCGATATTAGCGATGCGCTATGTTCGCGATGTGCGATATTTTCAATATATCGCCATCGATTTTCAATACTCTCTGGGAGCATTATATTGCACCAATGCCGAAATGGTGAACAAGTTTCGGAGCGATATTGAAAAGTGGACGTCGCACAACCGTAGTCAGCAATAAGTCAGGGCGTTACNATGGTGAACAAGTTTCGGAGCGATATTGAAAAGTGGACGTCGCACAACCGTAGTCAGCAATAAGTCAGGGCGTTACTTCAGGTGCATGCACCCTTGATGCGATCAACTTAGAGATACTGTGGTACGAGCAAGATAAACCCTTACTTGAGTGCTAAGTCACAAAAGCTAAAGAACCATATGGGAAAAATACTTGGTTCTTAAAAATTGTTTGAGATCCTCAGGGAGTTGAGCTGGAACCGTCGCTGAACCAGTATCCTCGCCCAATCAGCCAGTCACCCTTTGGTTAAAGTGGACCCGCGCTGTAAAATTGTGTGTATGTGTTGCCACCTAGTAGGAGTCACATGAAGTACTCGGTCACAATAAATTAATCGCCTGGATGGCCGAAGGAGTGCCTGCGAATCGATGTCTGCAATTAATAATACGGTGACGAAAAATCCAGAAGTAAAATATTGTGCAGATATGTATGATTGTTAAACTTGTTGAAATTATTGAAGATAACAAAATGACTTAGAATATTTTTAAGTAATGATACATTTTTCTGTGTTTATGGTAGGCGTTTCAAATTCGTAGTATGTAAGTAGTTAAGTATATAAGACCATTCGAAAAACAATGGCGTGGGTCGGTTAAGGTGGCCCTACCAATTGCGGCTAAAGTGGCACCTGTCCACTTAACCCGCCATAGTTTACCTCACTTAAATTTTCATTAGTAATAGTTAATTTGATATAACTACTAGACGATGATCGTGCATGTTTTATATGATTTTATCTAAAACATAGTTACGAGTGCAGAAAGTGAACAACTGAATCATCTGAGAAAACGACGAACAAAAAACGACTTGTTGAACATCGCAGGATTAATGAAACTGATGATGTGTGTATCTAATGCTGCGGAAAATTTTCGGATGACAACTATTANTTGAACATCGCAGGATTAATGAAACTGATGATGTGTGTATCTAATGCTGCGGAAAATTTTCGGATGACAACTATTAAAAAAAAATGGCTTCAGTGTTTGGACTGGTGTCACGAAGAATCTGCTGTTAATGAAACTTTCGATTTTGTATATGATATTTGCAAATCCTAATCAGTATATTTATAGATAGTGTGTTTGGTGCGCCTTAATCTTAACTTAGTAGGATATTTTCATGTGTGCCAAGAACCAGTTCTGAATTATTTTAGTAATAGACAAAGTAAATTTTTTTATGTTAACTATCATCATTTATAACTGTTATGTGTCCAAAACATGTACCAACTGCACACTGGCATACAATAGATTGAAGTGTGGATTTACACTTTTTAATAATTTTGAATGGGAAAAGTGGACTCGTGGTTCCCCTTTACCCAAACAGTGCGGGGAAAGTTGATCTTTGCAAACCTGTACGAATATCAAGATATCAAGTACAAATATTTAGTTAAATGGGTAAGTCATATGTATAATATATATCGACATTTCAAGCAGTAATATACCATAGACGAATGTAAAATTTCTAATTTAGTTTCTGACAAAAGGGAGGTCCACAATACCCGAACTTCCTCTACGCTTTGAGATGGACTCCTGGCTCCAACCTAGCCTGGCTAGCTCCAGTCAAATGGCTGACTGTAGTGGTCCCATTAAAAAGTGCGCATTGAAATCGCGCACGTCGACGAAAGGGAGAGTGAGTGAAGTGAAGAGATTTGGGCGGCTCTTAACAGCGAGGTCTTGAAAGTCGACGAGGGCGAAGTGAGGTGAGTATAGAGCAGCGCTGGAATGAAAGGGGGAAACGGGAGATCCCCGAGAAAACCCGTTGACCAGCGTCATCGTATAGCACGATTCCCACATGCGAAAATCTGGGAGTGAACTGGCCGAGGATTGAGCCCTGTTCGCCTAGGTGGGAGGCGAGCGGTATGACCGCTTGGCCACCGTGGCCACCATGAAGGAGAGAGAAATGATCGTTTGTCAGAGNAGGTGGGAGGCGAGCGGTATGACCGCTTGGCCACCGTGGCCACCATGAAGGAGAGAGAAATGATCGTTTGTCAGAGGTGCGGCATTACTAGGTACCTATATAATTTGTGTTATTATTTAATGCGGCATGTTAGACTTCACTGCCCTATACAGCCTTTAGCGCCATTATGGCTACTGACCTGTGTAATGAGAGGAGACCCGGAAATTTCGTAGATTCATTCGAGGACAAGTTAAACTTCAACCACATGGGAGAATCTGCTTCTACTGGAACACAATTTTGCTAGACACATCCCGGACCACGTTCGACCAATTACAAACCTGCTAAGAAAACAAAGAATGAATCACGTGGTATCTGATCTGGAGTTAAACGGGAGCAACAGCCAATTAACAACTTAAAGAATCTCGAATACACAAAGGGACGTGGATTATAGCTTGTTGCAGAATGAATCCGCGAAATTTTTTGGTCTCTAATAATGAGCCTTTAAAGTGTGTGTAACTACGTTACAGGACATGGGTCGCTCTAATGTTTACTTTTTATTGGTTATTTTAAGGAAAAATAATAATTGGGCGTCCCACACAAATTGTCGGTAAATGCCAAGAGTCAAGCGAACGTACACCATCTTGCAGTTTGCTTTGCTACCAAATTATTACGTGAATTTTTCAGTTCTTTAGACATTACATACAGGATCCATTTGCCTTCTTAGAAAATACAGCATTCATTCCGTCCTAATTCGTTTTACCTACATGCAGTACGCGCTACGCAGNCCATTTGCCTTCTTAGAAAATACAGCATTCATTCCGTCCTAATTCGTTTTACCTACATGCAGTACGCGCTACGCATTCGAGTAACATAGAGTTACTAGACATAGAATAATTTATCTTAAAATCTTTTTTAGGCGAAATAGTTCGTCCGGTAGTCGCTTCACATATAAGTTATATCTAAAATACGTTGGTGGATGTGTGTCCACCGTGAAGACTTGCGTTTACGAAACTTTAGATAAACATATNCCATTTGCCTTCTTAGAAAATACAGCATTCATTCCGTCCTAATTCGTTTTACCTACATGCAGTACGCGCTACGCAGTCGAGTAACATAGAGTTACTAGACATAGAATAATTTATCTTAAAATCTTTTTTAGGCGAAATAGTTCCTCCGGTAGTCGCTTCACATATTAGTTATATCTAAAATACGTTGGTGGATGTGTGTCCACCGTGAAGACTTGCGTTTACGAAACTTTAGATAAACATATGTTTTTCACAACCTTCTCGGTGTTAAGTTTAACGGTATAATTGAGGAGTNTGTTTTTCACAACCTTCTCGGTGTTAAGTTTAACGGTATAATTGAGGAGTTATTTCAAACTTTAAAAATCATATATAATAAACGTAAATTGGTCCCAATAATTTACATCTTAAACAACTGTTGTATGGGTCAATACCTATCAAAATATATTTAAACAGCTCTTGTAACAGTGGGTCTGAAGACCTTTCAAATCACAGTTATTAAATGTTTTCCATTGCTACCGCTCCTACAAAATAGTCAAACTAGCCTGCTTTCACGAAATGAGTAACATTCTACGTAGTTATTTTATACATGATTATTTTCTGTGGCGTGTGATTTTCACTCGCAGAAAACCAAGCTACTCAGCACAATAATTGCTCAACGTGGTCTCGTAATTGCTTCGATGGAACTCTTGAGCGTTTAATGCGTGCTTTGCCGTAGTCTGTTGTTTTGGTCACGGTGGCTGAGCTATTAAGACTGAGCGCCTTCCACCAAGGTGAACCGGGTTCAATCCCCGGCCGGGTCACTCCCGAATTTTTGCATGTGGGAATCGTGCCGGACGATGCCGTTGGTCGGCGCGTTTTCTCGGGAATCTCACCCCCCCCCCCNCCCCCCTCGCATTCTGGCGCTGCACCATTCTCACCTCATTTCACCCTCATCGACTCTCAAGACCTCGTTGTTAAGAGCCGCCCAAATCTCTCAACTCAACTGAACCGTAGTCTCGTCCTAACTTCTGAAGACCTCTCTCAGAACTTCAATATCAGACATACTTAAACCAGTAACTTCTATGTCCCCAGAGATAAAAAATAGAATGGTTTCAAAACTGGTGATGAATGGGACATCCAATGAATCCCCCTCGACCAATTTTTTTTCTCAGAAAAATGTTATTCCAAACAGTGACGCGCTCAAATAAAGAGAGGCAAAATACTGCGGAACTATGCAGTCCAGTAAATAGCACAATAATTTTTTTGAGGAACTCGAGATAAATATTTGTTATTTAACGCAGAGGGCAGAAATAGTGGCCTGAAAGATAATAAAGTCTGTTCATGGTAAAGTGAGCACTTTTGAAATCAACAATTCGAAAAACAAAATCACTGCCCAGTACACACGGGATCGCAGGCTCCCAGTAAGTTAGCAGTGAATTAATAAAATTAATTCTANAACAAAATCACTGCCCAGTACACACGGGATCGCAGGCTCCCAGTAAGTTAGCAGTGAATTAATAAAATTAATTCTAATACCTGAAGTATAGAGAGTGTAATGTGTAAATTTATGGCTACCGAAGTCTAATATTTTTTGTTTTATACACATAAAAACCCGAATTCGCGTAATACTAACACANTAAATTTATGGCTACCGAAGTCTAATATTTTTTGTTTTATACACATAAAAACCCGAATTCGCGTAATACTAACACATTTACTTTTCTAAAAATTCTTTTGTTTCCATTTGCATGACGGACGAATAAAGTGAGATGGTCTAAGTAAATATTTATAGAGCGGATGGATAAAAAATGACAATGAAAGTAGAACCTTAAAAGGGTTTTCGAAAGTCCTCAATTAGTCGTGAACAGCCTATTGTTGAAAGATCTCAGGCCGAAAGTTTAGACTTACTTTACGTTAATGTTTGCTCTATCGTGTTTCAGTGATATTATCTTCGTCCCAGTNTCAGGCCGAAAGTTTAGACTTACTTTACGTTAATGTTTGCTCTATCGTGTTTCAGTGATATTATCTTCGTCCCAGCTGTAATTATTGTTAGAACTGAATTACAGCCGCAGTAGTAAATAGTGTAAATTGTAAGAAATATAATGCTACAGCTAACTGTTGTAGACATCGTGGCAGTATTTTCACCCTATTTGAAAGCGAGCGGTAGATAAGTCATTTTCTCCTTTGTTTATTGTGATAAAAGTACAGAAATGTTTGTGGAGGATATTCGAAACAATCATATGCACTTAATGGTCACTTAATGCCATTCTTCTGGTACTACTGGATCTTCGTCTCTCTTACAAAAACTTAGCGTTCAAGATTACTCAGTTCGCCTCTTTCTGGATCGTACACCGTTTGGAAATACTTCTCGCCAATGAGACTGTCTCTTGCAAGCGTTTGTAAAGTCGTATAAATGTACTCTGACGAGGGAACGGACTATTCGAGTACCTGTCTTCGCAAAGTTTAACGTTTTTCTAATGGATTCCACTTTCCAGTCTGTAAATGATGAATATCCTGCTATGAATCATTGCAAATTAATATTTTAGAAGATACCTTCACTCTTTTTTCCCCTGTAAGAAAAAATTCTGAGCATTTAAAGAGGTTACTTTCAAAGAACGAAAGCTCGGCTCGTTTCACTTTGAGAAAAAAAAACCGATAAAAAATAGTCAATCACAGAAAACATTATTATTCACAAAAAAAAATTACTACATAGCTCGTTTCACTGAAGTAAGATGGCTACTTTCCATAAACAGACGCAGGAAATCATTAAAAACACTGAAAAGATGAGTTTTCGTTTCCATATTCGTATTAACTTTTCTTAATATGTTGATGGCAGGATTACCTTTATTCTTGCAATATTTGAGTCAAATTTATACATATACCCATTCTGTATTTTTTATTTTATTTTAACGTGCACCTTTGGACAGTCAAAATGCCTTGAACCGATGGTGTTCAGATAATTTTCAGGTACGGAAGTTATGTTAAAGATAATTTGAAGTATGACACGATCACGAACTGAGTAGAATTTCCATAAAACCAAAGCGTGCTGCTTTAAGACTCATGGTGTACGCTGTTAGCCTGCGATCCAGTTTAGATCTTTGGGCGTAAATAATACGACGATGTTTTGTTGTGCTTACCAGTGAAGGCCGTTGGGACTTGCGTGTACCTCAAACGCTCGAAATAGCTGAAAGTAGGCGAGGCCTTAAAACCGGAGAACGTCGTTGCCTCCAGTCGCTTTGCGCGCATTACTGTGACGGAAATATCAATAGAATACACAGGTCGAAAGCTTCGAGCTCTGCCTCAGTTCGATTCGCAGTTTGCTGGCCTATATACCTTCCTCGAGAAAGGTTTGTGAGAGCGCCTTCTTGCATTTCTACCGTTATATGTAAGTCAGAAACGAACTGTGCGTCTTTCATCAGAAAGAGTAAAATAATGAGTGTAATGGTAAATTACTAAACGGTTTTTCATTTTAAGTGGCAATAAATACCATATATATACAGTCACGCAATTTTTTTTGCCTCGAAATAAAGGTATTGTTTTTGTATTGTGAAGTAAATTTTCTCGGATAACGTTTGGTTCACAAAAACTGTTGAAAATTCGAAGCGTTGTGATAGAATTTTCATTTTAATCTTATGATTCAATTATGGTGAAATAAAATTTTATGTCACTGAAGTTTTCTTGTATGTTGTCCGTAATAACTGGTTACGATGAACTAAGCGTTTAAATTAAAGAACTCTGATAATGCGAACAAAATTTAAATTAAATAAATGTATTTTGAAGGAAATATTAAAATATTTAGAATTTTTTATCCTCATCAAAACTAACATACAACAGCATAAAAAAGTTTATGGAATTTAATATTTAAGAAGTTGACATTTTATCTAACAANTCAGGCCGAAAGTTTAGACTTACTTTACGTTAATGTTTGCTCTATCGTGTTTCAGTGATATTATCTTCGTCCCAGTTGTAATTATTGTTAGAACTGAATTACAGCCGCATTAGTAAATAGTGTAAATTGTAAGAAATATAACGCTACAGCTAACTGTTGTAGACATCGTGGCAGTATTTTCACCCTATTTGAAAGCGAGCGGTAGATAAGTCATTTTCTCCTTTGTTTATTGTGATAAAAGTACAGAAATGTTTGTGGAGGATATTCGAAACAATCATATGCACTTAATGGTCACTTAATGCCATTCTTCTGGTACTACTGGATCTTCGTCTCTCTTACAAAAACTTAGCGTTCAAGATTACTCAGTTCGCCTCGTTCTGGATCGTACACCGTTTGGAAATACTTCTCGCCAATGAGACTGTCTCTTGCAAGCGTTTGTAAAGTCGTATAAATGTACTCTGACGAGGGAACGGACTATTCGAGTACCTGTCTTCGCAAAGTTTAACGTTTTTCTAATGGATTCCACTTTCCAGTCTGTAAATGATGAATATCCTGCTATGAATCATTGCAAATTAATATTTTAGAAGATACCTTCACTCTTTTTTCCCCTGTAAGAAAAAATTCTGAGCATTTAAAGAGGTTACTTTCAAAGAACGAAAGCTCGGCTCGTTTCACTTTGAGAAAAAAAAACCGATAAAAAATAGTCAATCACAGAAAACATTATTGTTCACTAAAAAAAATTACTACATAGCTCGTTTCACTGAAGTAAGATGGCTACTTTCCATAAACAGACGCAGGAAATCATTAAAAACACTGAAAAGATGAGTTTTCGTTCCATATTCGTATTAACTTTTCTTAATATGTTGATGACAGGATTACCTTTATTCTTGCAATATTTAAGTCAAATTTATACATATACCCATTCTGTATTTTTTATTTTATTTTAACGTGCACCTTTGGACAGTCAAAATGCCTTGAACCGGTGGTGTTCAGATAATTTTCAGGTACGGAAGTTCTGTTAAAGATAATTTGAAGTATGACACGATCACGAACTGAGTAGAATTTCCATAAAACCAAAGCGTGCTGCTTTAAGACTCATGGTGTACGCTGTTAGCCTGCGATCCAGTTTAGATCTTTGGGCGTAAATAATACGACGATGTTTTGTTGTGCTTACCAGTGAAGGCCGTTGGGACTTGCGTGTACCTCAAACGCTCGAAATAGCTGAAAGTAGGCGAGGCCTTAAAACCGGAGAACGTCGTTGCCTCCAGTCGCTTTGCGCGCATTACTGTGACGGAAATATCAATAGAATACACAGGTCGAAAGCTTCGAGCTCTGCCTCAGTTCGATTCGCAGTTTGCTGGCCTATATACCTTCCTCGAGAAAGGTTTGTGAGAGCGCCTTCTTGCATTTCTACCGTTATATGTAAGTCAGAAACGAACTGTGCGTCTTTCATCAGAAAGAGTAAAATAATGAGTGTAATGGTAAATTACTAAACGGTTTTTCATTTTAAGTGGCAATAAATACCATATATATATATACAGTCACGCAATTTTTTTTGCCTCGAAATAAAGGTATTGTTTTTGTATTGTGAAGTAAATTTTCTCGGATAACGTTTGGTTCACAAAAACTGTTGAAAATTCGAAGCGTTGTGATAGAATTTTCATTTTAATCTTATGATTCAATTATGGTGAAATAAAATTTTATGTCACTGAAGTTTTCTTGTATGTTGTCCGTAATAACTGGTTACGATGAACTAAGCGTTTAAATTAACGAACTCTGATAATGCGAAAAAAATTTAAATTAAATAAATGTATTTTGAAGGAAATATTAAAATATTTAGAATTTTTTATCCCCATCAAAACTAACATACAACAGCATAAAAAAGTTTATGGAATTTAATATTTAAGAAGTTGACATTTTATCTAACAANCATCAAAACTAACATACAACAGCATAAAAAAGTTTATGGAATTTAATATTTAAGAAGTTGACATTTTATCTAACAATATTACTTTGGTAAAACTGATATATTTTTATTTAACTTAAATGAGCTAATTTGCAGTAATTCACAAATTATGTGTATGACTACAAGTTTACCAAATATAATTGTAAATATATTTTTTTGCTATGAGATTTCTGGGCCCATTTGTGATAAGTTTACTTGCAGCTATCTCTCTTGCTGAAAACTAGAGCTGAAAGTTTATCAACTGTTCACATTTTATAATAATTTATGCTAATACGTTTGATGGAAAATATTTGTAAATCATATTTTAATAAAAATCTTTTGCAATAAAATAATTTACGAATAAGCACAAACTCATTTATCAAATAATGACAAGCATCACGTATGTGGTGAGAGAATACGTTAAAACTAACCCATAGTAAAATAATTAAACAGACAGAGTCGATTTAAATAACGTAAACCATACATCAGTTTCATGAAAAAAAAAATTACTTCAAACAAAATTACAGATATTTTTGTTCGGTTAACAGAGAGTTGCAAAAGTTTAATATATTAAAGATATTAAGCAGTTATAAAATAATGATATGTATTTTTGTTAAGGTTGTGAAAAGCGTTATTAATTTGCAATGTACCCTTAAAAAATAAGTTTTCCTTTATTTATAAACAGTAATAATTTTCTCCATCAATTACATTTTAACATTCCTAAACTTGTGTTTTAAGATTGGGATGTGTGGTCAGTATCATGGCCACCAAGGCGGTATGCTGGTTCGATTCCTGAAGAATAAAACTACGGACCTTCGCACGTGAGAAATGTGAAAAACGTTTGCCATTCTTTTGTTTATCGGAGAACGGGTGGGCGGGATTACGGGTGTAACTCTCCGATGCCCTCCCCCTCCGGGCTCTGTCCGCTGCTGCATCTGAAGTTCTTTTTTTCACCTCAATCTTCTAGCGATAGGCTATTCACGGTTAGGTGAGCACAGTTTGAAGCCGTCTCATTTGGAATAATAGTCAGTCAGTATACTTTATTGTAGCCGTAGACGTTAACTTTCATGTCCGGTGAAATATATATAACGTGTTTTTTACTTACATGGCAATATTTATTTTAAAAAATGGCTGATGGGTAAGAAGGAAGCAGTAGACGGCAGCCACAGAGTAGAAAGAAAATGACTATTTGGTTTATTGCTATTCTCTTGAAATATATAAAATTAATAAATAATGGAAAGCTGCATTTATAGTGATATTCACATATTGTTTATTAACATATCCCAAAAGTGTTACATAACAATGAGAGCTACCTGTTGACCAATGTTGTTTAATATTTGCATTCTGCCTGTTTACTAGGACCTCAAAAGTGCTCTCTTTACCGTGAATAGCCTAAACCTCATCTTATAATTTTCAGAAGCTTTGAACTAGACATGTGTTACTCCAGCTCCAANTTTACCGTGAATAGCCTAAACCTCATCTTATAATTTTCAGAAGCTTTGAACTAGACATGTGTTACTCCAGCTCCAAAGTAAACCGCCAAAAAGAAGCATTTATTTATAGGATATGATACCGGAAAAACCACCCCCCTCCCTCCAATCAACAACTGAAAATTACAGGGTAGCATATTCCGTAACACTCCTACCGTACATGTCGCTCATAATTTCACACATTTATACAATTTTATATTTAGTCGAAACTTCAGTGCAAGCAAATTTTGTATTAATTTATTACGTATAAATGAAATATTCAGTTCTATGAAAAATAAATGCTTATAGTTCGCGATTGGTGTGTGCCGTCGCCAAGAATGTGGCTTGTATTTAATTGCCGGGCATCGCAAGTGTGACAGTAATAACCTTTATATCAGTTCCCTTCTGTCACAGTGAGCGTGATTCAAGTTGGCTCAACTCCCTATGCAGTAAGATCAGTGGTGGGAGGCCGCNGATGCCCTCCCCCTCCGGGCTCTGTCCGCTGCTGCATCTGAAGTTCTTTTTTTCACCTCAATCTTCTAGCGATAGACTATTCACGGTTAGGTGAGCACAGTTTGAAGCCGTCTCATTTGGAATAATAGTCAGTAAGTATACTTTATTGTAGCCGTAGACGTTAACTTTCATGTCCGGTGAAATATATATAACGTGTGTTTTACTTACATGGCAATATTTATTTTAAAAAATGGCTGATTGGTAAGAAGGAAGCAGTAGACGGCAGCCACAGAGTAGAAAGAAAATGACTATTTGCTTTTATTGCTATTCTCTTGAAATATATAAAATTAATAAATAATGAAAAGCTGCATTTATAGTGATATTCACATATTGTTTATTAACATACCCCAAAAGTGTTACATAACAATGAGAGCTACCTGTTGACCAATGTTGTTTAATATTTCCATTCTGCCTGTTTACTAGGACCTCAAAAGTGCTCTGTTTACCGTGAATAGCCTAAACCTCATCTTATAATTTTCAGAAGCTTTGAACTAGACATGTGTTACTCCAGCTCCAAAGTAAACCGCCAAAAAGAAGCATTTATTTATAGGATATGATACCGGAAAAACCACCCCCCTCCCTCCAATCAACAACTGAAAATTACAGGGTAGCATATTCCGTAACACTCCTACCGTACATGTCGCTCATAATTTCACACATTTATACAATTTTATATTTAGTCGAAACTTCAGTGCAAGCAAATTTTGTATTAATTTATTACGTATAAATGAAATATTCAGTTCTATGAAAAATAAATGCTTATAGTTCGCGATTGGTGTGTGCCGTCGCCAAGAATGTGGCTTGTATTTAATTGCCGGGCATCGCAAGTGTGACAGTAATAACCTTTATATCAGTTCCCTTCTGTCACAGTGAGCGTGATTCAAGTTGGCTCAACTCCCTATGCAGTAAGATCAGTGGTGGGAGGCCGCCGTGCTGGTCGCATCATCACCCGACTCCCCAGTCGATGGGGATGCGACCCTTTCACACTTGTTTTTAGTTCGTGGTTTCAGCTGATGCAACTGNAGTTCCCTTCTGTCACAGTGAGCGTGATTCAAGTTGGCTCAACTCCCTATGCAGTAAGATCAGTGGTGGGAGGCCGACGTGCTGGTCGCATCATCACCCGACTCCCCAGTCGATGGGGATGCGACCCTTTCACACTTGTTTTTAGTTCGTGGTTTCAGCTGATGCAACAGAGAAATTTTTTGACGCGAGGTGTAGTTAAACTGACGCAGTACCTTTTTCGCAATCACGAATGATATTAACGACCGAGGTGGCGAAGTGGTAACCACGGGAGGACCTCGGTTCGAATCACGGACCGGCCGTCCTTACGTCGGTTTCCCTTGGTTTCCCGAAATCACTCCGGGCGGATACTGGGGTGGTTCCTGACTACAGGTCATGGCCGATTCCTTCCACGTCCCTGCTTCTCTGAGCAACTAGCTCTGTTTGTAATTACCTCGCTGTCGACGAGACGTTGAGATCTGCCTGCATACATACAACCAATGACCTTTAGGATTTGACCTTTGTAATAGAGATCCGAACATGTCATAAACTGGGGAACGTCACTAGGAACTCAGCCTGTCACTGCAGAGACCGGCCAAATTTTGCCTTCCTGTGCAAAATTTACGCTATAATGCGCACTGGATTTGAAAGAGTAAACAATGGCCGATGCAGGCAGCGCTGTATCACCATTATTTCGTCGACTTAAGTAAATCTAATAATATTGAACATTCTCCGATGGTTTAATTACACCTAGTTGANCCGATGCAGGCAGCGCTGTATCACCATTATTTCGTCGACTTAAGTAAATCTAATAATATTGAACATTCTCCGATGGGTTAATTACACCTAGTTGACATTTCGGTAACGCTGTAAGTGCTACTTTCTTTCATATTTCATTCTTTGTGTATCCTTCAGTCATTGGTAAAAATTAGCACTGCCGTTTACCTAATGAATAGTATTCATGGTTATAGGCTATTCACGGTAAGTGAGCACTTTTGAAAGCCCTCCTGTTTGGAGTAATAGTCAAGAAATATATTTTAATGTGGCCCTATATGTTAACTTTTGAGTCCGGTGAAATATATACATTGTGTATGTCACTTATATGGCAATATTTATGCAAAAAAGTGGTGGGAGGATAAAAAATGGCTGATAATAAAAAAGTAACTAGGGCCTCAAAAATACTCACTTAACTTGAATAGCCTATATATCAAATGAAAAAGTTAAATTTTCCAAACACCAGTACATCTACTATTTACTATTCTTAAAAAATATTTTCCAATGGTGTCAGCGTGTATTTTACAGCCTTTCCCTAGTTTCGGCAAGTAACGTGCCATTCTGACTCTTACACACACACACACACACACACACACACACACCCACACAGAGAGAGAGACGCACATATATAGTATTTGTCAGCCAATCAAAATTCAGCTGTGCTGTGATTGGTTGCACACATGTGAACATATTGCTTGAAGGATCGCCATTCAGAGAAGATCTTGATTATCATTTGCGCGTATTTTTGTGTTCTTGCGGTTTATATGTAGATGTCGACTAAGGAAAAAAACCAGTAAACCTCTACACCTGAGCCACAAAACTACTACAGAGTTCACCAACAATAAACAAGGTCTTCTCTGATAGGCGAGATCCTTCAAACAATCTATTCATATGTGTGCAACCAATCACAGTACAGCTTAGCTGCTATTGACCGACGCATTATACATCATTTATATTATACCCATGAGTGTCAGAACGACTGGGCTTCAGTATTCTCTTGAAAACTACATCGACAAGACATCCCTAAACGTTGGGAAAAGCTGAAAAACAGACGTGGCCCCAGTTCTGAAGCCGAGAAGATTATGACTTATGACTCCGGCCACGAAAGCCTTCGGTCAAAATCTTTATTTTGCTGTGTATGTATTAGACGTAAACATATTTCTGTTGCCAAGAATTTAAGGATTTCAAAANTGTGTGCAACCAATCACAGTACAGCTTAGCTGCTATTGACCGACGCATTATACATCATTTATATTATACCCATGATTGTCAGAACGACTGGGCTTCAGTATTCTCTTGAAAACTACATCGACAAGACATCCCTAAACGTTGGGAAAAGCTGAAAAACAGACGTGGCCCCAGTTCTGAAGCCGAGAAGATTATGACTTATGACTCCGGCCACGAAAGCCTTCTGTCAAAATCTTTATTTTGCTGTGTATGTATTAGACGTAAACATATTTCTGTTGCCAAGAATTTAAGGATTTCAAAANGTCAAAATCTTTATTTTGCTGTGTATGTATTAGACGTAAACATATTTCTGTTGCCAAGAATTTAAGGATTTCAAAATAAATTTTTTCCAAACATACACCACACAGTTACAATAATTTTGGGGCGTTCAGGCGAAAATATTTAAGGTCCATTGCTTTTTGCTGTAACTAACACATTTTCCCAAAAAGGAAGTAAGAACGAGTTTGGAAGAAACAGCAGTACGAGAATCCACTGACTACGAAGTTAGTTTTAAACAAAACTACTTCCGATCTCCTACTTGTATGTTAAACAATTTATCGCGAAGTGAATGATGAATTATCCTGGTAAGTGGCACTACTTTCCGTACATTGCCGTCATGCCTGTGTGCTATTCCTGAGTATCAAAGCGTTTGCCAGTTTCTATAAAATGGCCGGCGTGATGTTAATATTTCAGGGGCCGTACAATGTACGAGAGGATCGCAGAAAATCTCCACGTCAATCATCGCTACACTTTTGACATTGACGTCGGTAGTTCAATACTTGATGTTTTTGAATAGGAGAAAGTTAAAAGCATATTTTATTTCCTCTTACGAGAACGAATGACAATGATTTTAGTAGCCCGTGCTTGAAAAGTCACCAGCGCAATTTTGTATCGACCGGAAATAATGACTGCCTTATCTATTGTCACTTATTTGGGACTAATTCTCGTTAACTAAACTATATTTAGCATACATCCAAAATGCACGCACCTTTCCATGTTCTATTCGTGATTTGAACTCTATACAGTTGTGCGACGCATTTCTGTCTTTTTCTGGTTTCTCGTAGATGTTCCTTTCTGAATTGATGTAAGGTTTTTCTTCAGCCTGCTAATGCATCTCCTATGCAATCAAACTGCCTGTACCTGTACCTCTACGTGGTCGTGGCCGAAATGCAAAAATCAAAATTTAAAAAATCTGACAGTTTAAAAATATCTGTGTTATTTTTTTTTATATATTACCGGAATTTTCTAACAGTAATCCTCGGGAGAGGTTAAACTGGACTGAAAACGTCAACCGTTTTGACAATCGTTAGCTTTGTCCGTGCATTAACTAAAATATATATCGTAAAATGGCACTTCATTAAAAAAAAATCAACGCTTTGATTTGAAGAGCTTCAAAATTTTTTATACGCCATTATTTATTAACAACAGTGGTGATAAGCTATTTTAGCGGAATGCACACGGTGATATGAAGCGTATAGAAAATAATTCGTTATCATTACTGGTAGTTTTATAAATGTATTTTGTTTCACATTTCTAATCAGTTGTACAGGAAAAGGTATTAACTTATTTGAGGGNCTGGTAGTTTTATAAATGTATTTTGTTTCACATTTCTAATCAGTTGTACAGGAAAAGGTATTAACTTATTTGAGGGTATGAATAAGATAGTACAGAATCGGAACTTTTCCACTTATTTAATTAACAGTTAATTGCTTTTTTTAAAAGTTTTTTTTAATGGATTATAAATCTTCCGCAACTGTATGCTAACGAAATTCTCAATACTTCACAAACGTGTTGTTATCTAACAATATGTTACTGAACGAATATTACTTGTATTCTCTATTCGTTTACAGCCCCTGCCTAACCTGGCTTTTTAGACTTTAGCATTTATAGTCTATTCGCGGTTTCTTCACACTTTTTGAATCAAACCTTTAAAAAAATCACCCCATGTGTTAAGTGTTTAGTAATTTTCTAAATATGCCATGTACAGCATTCGTTTTATACATCTGTTAACATAAAAATGTATCAGTTTTCGTTAAATTAAAGTTTTAGGTTTATTTTATTTATAAATTACAATATTTAATTTATAATAAATACGAATAAAACAGTGAGTAAACATGTTTGTTGGAAGCGCCTAATAATAAACAGTTCTCATCCAAAATATTATTACAACTGAGTGCGCACGAATTCGGTGGTTTGTCCTTTGATGTAATTTTCTAGACTTAGTTAAGCTTAGTTTGCATGAGGCGGAGGAATATCCCGGAAGAAAAACTTCAGCAGGGCTTCAAAAAGTGTGAAGTAACCGTTAATGGATTACATGTTCTCATCACGTTCATAACAACCATAGAACAATGTCTTCCCCTTTTGGTTTACTGAGGGCGTACCAGTAAGTTGAGTTTCGATTCCAAAGAAAAAAACACTTTTTTTTAAACAAATGTTTATTAATATGGAGGCCGCGGTGGTGCAGCTACTAGACTACTCGCCTCCCAACCTTGGCGAACCGGGTTAGATTCACGGCGGAGCCACTCCCGGACCTCTGCATGTGGGAATCGTGACGTACGATGCCGCTGGTCGGCAGGTTTTCTCGATGATATCCCGTTTACCCCGCCCTTGCATCCGGTGCTGCTCCATACTCACCTCAATCATCCTCTATATTCAAAGCCGCCCAAATCTCTTCACTCACTCACTTCATTCTCACCTCACTTTACACTCATCGGTTCTCAAGACCTCGATATTAAGAGCCGCCCAAATCTATCCACATCACTGCATTAAAATGGGAAATTTTAAAATCATTTTACCTTCTTTCCATTTTAAAAAGAAATTTTTGTAAATTTGTGACATAATGTTTTATGTTCTGTATATTTTGAGGAACACAATAATAAAGTTAACTGCATTTCCAATTGTACGTCAAACAATTATATAGGCCTATATAACTACGTGTGGACATACCTATGTATGTGTTTGCAGAAGATTTCTACTCGAGTTTCAAACTGTGCGTTATTTACAAAACCAAATTTCTTTTGTTAGAACTTGAGAAATGACTCTCTTATAAGGAGCGGTACCAACATCAAGTATCAATTTGGAGACATTACGATAGTAGCAGTTAAATTCAAACAGAAATGCTGCAGTTGGCAACGCGAACGAACCGGCATGTGTACGGGCGGGGTCACCGCCGCTCCAGCGAATCATCGTCCTGAAGGAGTGCATTTCACGCCCTTCAGAGCACGCAGCCAGGTCACAGCGATGGCGAGGTGACCTGTGATGATTTCACATTAGCGCCCGTAGCGCACGGCGAGCCGAATGACCGCGGCAGCGCGGCGCATCACCATTGCCGGCTGGCGGCCATCCTACCGCACGGCGCCGCATCGCGTCGCGTCGCGCAGCGCAGCCATAATTAACTCGCCCGCTGGCCGAGTGTTTTGCGATGTGCGAACCGGCCCCCACCCACCCTCGGACACTATCTATTGTCTGGGGTCATGTCTCGTTGACCTCTGCAATGGGCAAACAAGTAGTTCCGTTACCTGTCTAGAAGCGCATCAGTGTACATCGTGCACATCTCGCGCATCAGCTACATGAGGGTCTGGAGCACGAACGTTTCGTACCCTGACGTCACGATGANTACATCGTGCACATCTCGCGCATCAGCTACATGAGGGTCTGGAGCACGAACGTTTCGTACCCTGACGTCACGATGAAGGGAATTGCCGGTGACAACGTGCCGACACGTAAGTTAAAAAGGTAAACATATCCAACGGTGGCCTTAATTAGTGTAAGCGTGTGTCTTTTAATTTGTATCTGTGTGGTTTTCCAGTGTGGTTAAGATATGTTACGTATACTGCGCACATTAATATTCAAATATGTGAAGTAAGTTTAATGTGTGCGAAATTTGTTTACGCGCAGAGCCAACATGGCGAAATAGGCCTGCGTTGGTTGTTCCTTTTCCTTGTTCACTCAAAAAAGTAAGTATTTATTGAAGGAATAACTTCGCACAAATTTTCCAGCAGTTGCATTAATGCAGGCAGTGGAACACGGCCTGGTTTTGTTTTTTGTTTATGGCGCACTCTTGCAAAGCGGGCCGGGTAAACGACTTGTACCCTCGACAGCCCCGGGATTTCTCGTTTTGTTAATCGGTGCTCGCCTGGGGAAAAAAAAAAAAAAA
>NQII01003559.1:150596-189344 GCA_002778355.1 Clitarchus hookeri
AGAACGCGTCAAAGCATAACAAAACATATCACCGTTGGCCATCGCCTGATGTTTCTAGCCATGTGGAATGTAGCGCGCATCTTGTCTGCAGTATAATCTCCTTCTTTGTTGAATGACAAAAAAAATTTGCAGGCTAATGTTGTTCATTCAGAATCTGTTTCGTTTACTTTGTCGTCACAGAGGGTGGACACAATATTGAGATTCTTCTGTGGTCACGGGACGTACGATACTAATGTAGTTCCTTTTTGAGAGCCAAAAATTCTGGTATTTGATATTATCTCTTTGGTAGTAATTGTGGTGGCAAAGGGGTGTCATTTTTATTTATTTTCGAAGAACTGACATAGGAAAATGTTTCACGTGTTAGTTATTCGACAAATTATTTGTCACTAAAACAGTTACCCTCATTTGCGTTACAACGAGTACCAAATAAAGGTCCAGTAAATATTTTCATCGCATCCTTTGAGGGTGTTTCCCAGGATATATTTCTAAATTGCAGGAATACAATAATCTCCCATCGACTGAAGCGTAAATCTTTGTATCATGTATTTTTATTTCGAAGGTATGTACTGCCAAAAATCATCTTTGTATCATGTATTTTTATTTCGAAGGTATGTACTGCCAAAAATTACATCTACCACGTACACCTGGAAGCATTTTGACAACTGCAACATTTTATCGTAGAGAATAACTTTTATTGCCAGCTGTCCACAAATAGATCGAACCGGAGCAAGACGATCTGCTCTTTTAGCTAACCTAGTATCTTGAGCATTGAAATTTTGGCAACATACAAGAATCTTAAACATTTTAATATTCATTGCAAAACCAAATTTATCATTTTCGTCATCAATACTCCCCCAAAGTTCCTTGATACTTTGCCTATTCGCGCTATGAGTTACTGCTAGATACAACAATTTGATGAAAACCTTCATCTCGGTAACATCTTTATGACCATTTCTCTGGAAAATCTATCTGATACTTCATATGCTTTAGTTGGCGTATTTAACTATATCCCCCAACATTTCATCGGTAAATAATTTATCCCAACAGAATTTCTTGCCAAGTTGAAAGATACTGTTACCTGCAGTGTAATGTTCGCCATCATTGTCCTTTGCCTTCAGCACCCTGTTCCACTTCAGAATCTCTCGAGTCCCTCTTCATATTTTGAAGCGATGAAAATTTCTTCTACAAAATCGTAATTAGTTAAGTCATCATTGTCATCAACATTTTTGTAAATAATTTTCTTATTTCTCTGAGGTCATCAGTATTACTTAAAGTGTAGACTTTCTTAAACATTTTTCATGAAACCAGAAACAAATAAGAACATAAACAATAATTTAGTGTTCAGACGCACTGAGTATGGAAAGCAGACTATAGAAAGGAGCGTGTTATTATGACTGTTGATATATTATTACACTATAAATTTGTTAAACGAAAAAGATAACTTAATTCACTGGCTATATTTGAAAAATATTAACCATATAAAAGTTGCGAAATCAGGTGCAATGTGCCTCGAGGATCACTTTTGTCATTCTGTTCGCTCAAGAAGGTTTAAAGCAAGCTGACTGGTAAATATTCAAATATCACAAAACAGAAAACAGCTTCTCAAAAGTACTAGTGATGCTTCCACTATGAAGGAAACGGGGAGGTAAAATGTGAAATATTTGTCTATTAGCTTGGTTGTGCCCGACTAAATTTATACACACACACCTACACACCTACGCACACACACATACAAGAAACAGAAAATGGAGACTAATGTTTTGGGATATGAAAATATTAGGGATGTCAGCTTATCTAAATAGTAAATTTCTGGGAGAGGCAATGACTAAAACGTGTTAATTGTTAAGTATGGAGTTTCCGGCACCATACATTCTATATGCTTTATTATTGTACCATAACATTATTTAGTTGCCGTTGAAAGTCTCGAAGAAAACGTTGCCGACGAAAGCACTACCCTTCAAGTTTGTGCTCAGTCCGCTGTGGTGATGAGACACCTACGCCAAATATCTGTTGCAAGACTTTTCCCCAATAAACTCTTTTAAACTGTTTAATATGCTTTATATTAAAGGTCGTTATTTTTTACTTATGTTCAACAACTGCTACAAATGATAAAATTATGAAAAACAAAAATTGTTTATTTTCTATAAAATAACAATTGGCGAGCTAGATGAAGATATACGCCGAATGCTTCCTCCTATATATACAGCAAATTCGATTGATAAAAACTAAATATTTTGTTGTGAAAAAATAAACATATAAACTTCTTAGTGACAAAACAGACGCTGCTCATGCAGGTATAACATATTATCACTTTTAACTAACCGCTTGCAACAAGAGTAGAGATAGAACTCGTCCTACTCGTAGAGCAGTGGGAGCACAGCAAGGTATAGTCTATTCACGGTATCTTCACACTTTTTTAATGAAACCTTTGAAAAATGACCCCATACACGATACGTTTGTTTACTTCCTAAATATGCCATGTATCGCAAGCGTTTTATACTGGTGTTAATATATAAGTACTTTATTTTGGTTTATACTCACTTTTTACTTATATTTAGTCTATAAATTTTAATATTTCATTTGTAATTAATATTTTTAAATTGGAGAGAAAATAGATGTGTTTGTAATACCCAGTAAAAATAGTTTTATGCAAAATGTTATTAAACTGACTGAGCACAAGTGAGGTGCGTGTTTCATTTGGTATAATTTTCTAATCTCGGTTAAAATTTGTTTGCATGAGGCGTAGGAATATCCTGGAAGTAGAACTTTGGCAGAGCTTCAGAAAATTTGGAAGTAACCACGAATGAACTAGCGATGATTTCTAGATGTACTTCCCCACATATGTGGAGTGTGTTGTTCTTGTGCGTATTTTGGCTGTAATTTTTTCCAAGTGCCGTCATTAGGTCGTACACTGATTAAGTATACACAAAACTCAGGACGGGATGTTCTTTGGCACGTTTTATTTAAATATTTGTGTAATTCATGGCTATTTTTTGTTTTAAATATTCAATTAAAAATAATATTATTACTTTTGAATTGTATTAGACTGCTGGTTTACTGGACGCTTACTATACAGGTGGTTCGGAAATTAAACTCCCAAACTACGGTAGGTGATAACTTATAATAAATAAAGTCGAAAATACATAAGGACACCGTATACCTAAACAGAATATTAAAGGAGATATGAGCCTTTGAATATTGGGTTTTTGAAAACGTATTTTTGCCGAATGCCTTGCACAACGCCTACAAAGTCCGCAGCAGAAAGGTAACTTATGCTTCCCCTGTTGCAGAGACATATGCGTAATGCTGGCCATCATCGGTCTGTGCGCACTGTTTGGCTTGAGGAAGTGATACATCAGAACATAGACGGCATACCCTCCACTTGTCCACGCTCCATAGCACGCTAAATAAGCGTGCCCCATTCAATTGTGTGGGACGTACTGTGGGTAAATCGCCGTCATCCCTACAAGCAGAACACAAAATAGCTTAATAATATTATAGTTTTGCTGACATTAGAAACAGCACAAAGATAGACGTCAAACAACAAAAATTTATTAAACCCCTAAAATTATTTGTTATCTTTCTTGGAACGAAACTCGTATTCATAGGTCTACTGAACTTTCTGCGGCAGTGAATTATCCGTTAATATAAAGATTATTAATATTTGTAAGTACCTACAATAAACGACTGTAAAGAAAAATTATTTCCTAGTTGTCAAATGACGAATAAACAGTTTAGAAACAATCCGTTGCTATTTTTATTTATACCGTCAATGAAAACAAGGCTTTACTGTTTATATTCTACATAAACGGTTATATTAAATTCCGGAAGAAGGGGGGGGGGAAAGGAAATTTTTACAACGCACGGTAACAGGCATATAACGTCTTCAGTTAACCGTCCTTTGATTAACTGTGTTTGTCAAAGCGATGAGCAAATTAAACTGCCGGCAGGAGTGCTACCGCTGGTTTCAGACTCGACGCAGGACATTTCATGCGGATCGTTTCATTTGCGCAGGGACGGCTCATTAACTGCCCGCGCATTTCAAAGCCAGACAACACGAGTTAGCCCGAAACGGATGTTCGTTTTAGCTAATAATGAAGCAATGTAAACGGCATAGGTGGCCATATTTCTGCGGTCTATTTCGCTGTTCATATAAAGGGCTGTACACGCAGCTATNCCATATTTCTGCGGTCTATTTCGCTGTTCATATAAAGGGCTGTACACGCAGCTATATGGGCCGCAGGTCACGTATTTGTCTCGTTGCATGAACATACACTGTTTGGAAGAAAACTTCTGCTTTTAAAATGGCCCAGTGGTGCCAAACCGTTTTTTTTACGAAGGGCTGCAACCTATATTGTGGACTTGTCCGCGGGCCACAAGGTAAAATATCACAATTGTACCTCAGACACACAGATAAAAAATGNTTTAATCCGACTGAAAGAGACTACGTTTATTTCATTGGTGTTATTAGTCATGACGTTATACAGGTCGTAAGGTAATTCGAATATTCGGACTGCACCACACGGATCTGTGATCAAAACTAAGTACAATATACTGTGTGGTAAAATGCATAAGACCTTTCCTTTACGAGAAAAATAACATGAAAGCTCCAGAAACCTTTGTAGTAAACATGAGGTATTACAATAAGATAAAGGCGAGGTTATGTGGCAATGCTGCAACTAATGTGTCGGTCGTAAGGCATACGGCAAGGGAACGAGCTGAGCTCAGTAGTGCCAAAGAGGCCATGGAGTTCACATGCAGTGAGTACTGGGGCATGGCAATGGCCATGGCTGCATCCGGTGACCAAGCTCCGTGCATGCTGCATGCATCCAGCATTCGGAAAATTGCATTGCTATGGGCATAGAAAACTTCGAATGCCTGTAATGACGTTTCGACTTTTGTATGCTGAAGCTGTGTGCTGTGCTTAACGTGAAATAAAGTCATTTAATCTACTTTATGATTGTTTTCCCAGTTTACTAAGGGCCGTACGCTGTCTTACCAAAGAGTATCTTCTACTTAGTATTGATCACAGATTCGTGTGGTGCAGTCCGTATCCGCGAATTACGTGACATTCTGTAGTGTCAGAATGTATCACCCTGGAAATGTTCCATCGCCGTTTCCGTCCTGATACCCCAGATGCCTGTCTGATTTTAAAGACGTACCGTCATTAAAAAATCGCATTGTAGCCAACTGGACCGGTGCATGTGCACAGCGCGGCGATCCGGGTTCGATTTCGGGGCGGGCACGAGACCGGACTTTCTGCGTGCGGGTAACTTGGCAGACGTACAGCCGATGGCCAGTGAGATTTCTCAGGTTACTCCCTTTCCCCTCACTGCTGCATTCCGACGTCTTCTCACCTCACCCATTCTTCAGGCTGACCCGGAAACGACAGGGATAGCAGCGTGTGCCACATGTCGACCGTGTTCAGGGAACAACATGCGGATATTAATTTACTACAGTAGTTGGCCCATATAGTTCATTTCATATAAGAAGGCCACATTCTGATAGTCAGTGAGTGGCAACTTAAAGTATTAAAAACAAACAATGTGCCATTTACAAAATCCCGTATCAGCTGATGCACGAACGAACAGAAATTAATATTACGTTGGCTATTCTGAGAACAGTGCCGACGCACATCAGACAAGCAGAAAATACGCGGATAAGAAAGAGTTCGTAGATTAATTAATACATTTTATTNGTGCCGACGCACATCAGACAAGCAGAAAATACGCGGATAAGAAAGAGTTCGTAGATTAATTAATACATTTTATTTGACGTGGTCATAAAACAGCAGTTTTTAGTTTTAGAAAGAAAACTTCGTTATAAAATAGTTATGTATAGGTGTTCAAAATGAGATGCACAATAAAACGATCCGCATCCAAATGAAACGAAAAAATAGAAACCTTTTTGAAGTTTCCAGACTCNAAATGAGATGCACAATAAAACGATCCGCATCCAAATGAAACGAAAAAATAGAAACCTTTTTGAAGTTTCCAGACTCGCCAACCATGTGCTGCCATTTTGTGAGGGATAGGCGCCCCATCTTTTACAACACGCCCTTCCATGCTAACTGTTATCCATATCCCGAACTACACCCAAAAACATATTATACTTTTATTGTTTTCAAAATAACGTATTTACGCGCATAAACAAATNATATCCCGAACTACACCCAAAAACATATTATACTTTTATTGTTTTCAAAATAACGTATTTACGCGCATAAACAAATGGTGTTATTTTCCCGCGAGCTCTGTATAATTTTTAAAGTAAGATATATTTCGTGTACAGCGTTTACGANAAACAAATGGTGTTATTTTCCCGCGAGCTCTGTATAATTTTTAAAGTAAGATATATTTCGTGTACAGCGTTTACGATTACGAACGACCCTACACACGTCCACCAAGCTCCGTTTACGAATGCAGTGCCACCCAAGAAGTTCACCAATTGCCACACGTAGCAGCACCTCCTGGACGCGCTGACTCGCCGCATCAAAGCCTATACTTGACACATCCGTTGATGGCGAATGGATGCATAAACGAAAAGACGCGGCGATTGTCAACTGTCAAGAATGTGGCATTCTTATATGGTACACAGTATACACTAAAGCCATGCAGTAGGTCTGCCGGAGAAGTGACCCTAACACACGCCTCATCATTGCGACAAGGCCAGGCGGAGGTAGACTAATTCTCGTCCTATACGTGTGTCTTGAACTTTGTCTCAAGAACTGCTGCCATAACTGTAGAAAGCACATGGCCAAACAACGACGTTCCGTTTGCTTACATTTAGTTTTACTACAAAAGCGAAAATTTACGATTGAGTGAAGAGATATAGGCGGCTCTTAACAGCGAGGCCTTGAGAGCCGATGAGGGTGATTGAGGTGAGTACGGAACAGCGCCTGAATTAAAGGGCGGGAGAAACGAGAGATACCCGAGAAAACTCAGACCAGCGGCATAGTCCGGCACGATTCCCACATGCGAAAATCCGGGAGTGACCCGACCGTGGGATTGAACCCGGTTCCCCTTGGTGGGAGAGTTTTTAATAGAAAAAAGAAACATTCCGTTGTGATTACATTAAAACTTGTTCACAAGACCTGCACAAACATCATAAAGTAATTTTCTATGTATGGTCGAAGCCACATGGATCTGGCAGTTGTTATATAACAAAATTGCTATTTATGTTATACACAAATATGGTCNTGTATGGTCGAAGCCACATGGATCTGGCAGTTGTTATATAACAAAATTGCTATTTATGTTATACACAAATATGGTCAAGCGCAATATTTCGAACGTACACTGAGAAAAAAAGTTTTGTTGAATCAAACAAAGATTTTGTTGGTGCAACTAAAGATTTGTTTAGCTCTACGTACATAAAACAGTTTCGGTATAATATTAAAAAAAAATTGCAAGTCTGCCTGATATTCGAACTTAAATTGTTTGTGTCCGTGCGGTTCACCCAAGAAGCCTCAGCTGAAGTGACTGCGGATAAAGACGGAATATTTTTTAATACATACAATTCAAATACTGGAGAACGCGTGCAAATAAATACTTCAAGTTATACAATTATACTTTTTAGTTTCCTGTTGAACTTATTTTATTATGGTAACGTTATATATACATCATCAATAAATACACTTAAGAGCCAAAAAAACTGGTACACCTGCCTAATATCGTGTAGGGCACCCGCGAGGACGCAGAAGTGCCGCAAGACGACATGGCAGGGACTCGAATAATGTCTGAAGGTATGCAGGAGGCAATTCACACCATGAATCCTGCAGGGCAGTCCACAAATCCATAGGAGTGCGAGGCGGTGGAGATCTCTTCTGAACAGCACGTTGCAAGGCATTCCAGATATGCTCAATAATGTTCGTGTCTGGTGATTTAGGTGGCCAATGGAAGTGTCTAAAGTCAGAAGAGTGTTCCTGGAGCCACTCGGTAGCAACTCTCGACGTGTGGGGTGTCGCATTGTCCTGCTGGAATTGTCCACGTCCGTCGGAATGCACAATGGACATGAATGGGTGCAGGTGATCGGACAGGATGCTTACGTATCTGTCACCTGTCAGTGTCGTATCTAGACGTATCAGGGGTCCCATTCCACGCCAACTGCACACGCCCCATACTATGACAGAGCCTCCACCAGCTTGAACAGTCCCCTGTTGACATGTAGGGTCCATGGATTCATGAGGATGTCTTCATACCCGTACATATCCATCCACCCGATACAATTGGAAACGAGACTCGTCAGACCAGGCAACGTGGTTCCAGTCATTAACAGTCCAATGGCGGTGTTGGCGGTTCCAGGCGAGGCGTAAAGCTTTGTGTCGTGCAGTAAACAACGGTACACGAGTGGGTCTTCGGCTCCGAAAGCCCATATCAATGATGGCCCGTTGAATAGTTCGCACGCTGGCACTTGTTGATGCCCCAGCATTGAAATCTGCGCCAATTTGAGAAAGGGTTGCACGTCTGTCACGTTTAATGATTCTCGTCAGTCGTCGTTTGTCCCGTTCGTTCACGATCTTTTTCCGGCCGCAGTGATGTCGAAGAGTTGATGTTTTACAGGATTTCCGATATTCACAGTACACTCGTGAAATGGTCGTACGCGAAAATCCAAATTGTATCGCTACATCGGAGATGCTATGTCCCACCTCTCGTGCGACTACTATAACACCACGTTCAAACTCACTTAAATCTTGATAATGCCATTGTAGCAGCAGTAACCGATCTAGCAGCTTTACCAGACGCTTGTTGTTTTATATAGGCCCTGCCGACCGCATCGCGTTACTCTGATTTGTTCCATACCTCTGTTATTTGCATACGCACGCATATACCAGTTTTTTTGGCTCTGCAGTGCACACTGACCAACTCTGTTGCTATCCTAATTTCTACAAAAAATGCAATTAAACTTTTGACCTGTATCTTCGAACAAATGTAATAAAATGTGTTTCCAAACAAATATATACAGTTGATTGAACAAATTTTTTTTTGCTCTCTAATTTATTTTTGTCCAAATAAGAGGTTTTTGGTTATTCAAACACGTATTTTGTTAGAAGAACCAAATTAATTTGGTTTCTTTTGATATTTAGTTTACTTAATAATATATTTTGTTGATGAAACTAAATATATGTTTGGCCCTATAGAAACAAATAATGTCCTTTATCTCGGTGTACGCCATTGCCTCACTATGTCAATAGAGAAAACAAATTCTGAGATACGAAACAAACAGGGAGAAACGAGGCGAGTGTAGCTGTAGTCAAAATATATAATTAAATTGTATAATAAATCCTACAAGGAATTTATTGAGATAAATAACAGAAGTAAAAACTAAAAACTAAATTACAGAACAAATTTTTTTTGTGTCATCGTTGTGTCGTCTAGTCTTGCGGCGCTAACTACATCATTGTATAATGCTGTCTTGTGCGGAAAAATTGTGTGTCATCATCGCCGTGCTCGTCTGTGCTGTCTTANACTACATCATTGTATAATGCTGTCTTGTGCGGAAAAATTGTGTGTCATCATCGCCGTGCTCGTCTGTGCTGTCTTAATTTGAGTTGTCCTTGTTTTTTTTCCTTCTGTTTTTTCGTTTGATAATTAATCTAATTTTTTCTTGTTTTCTAGTTTATTATTTATCTGACAATATTACTTGTGGTATTTATTAAACGTTTCATTTATACAGAGTGAATACAATAGAATAGCCCAACTTTGAAGGTCTATAATATGAAAACCAAACAACCTACAACCTTGATTGACCAATAAAATGAACCGTTGAACCGTGAAGTTTGTTTACCATAAATGTTCAATGTGACCACCATGAGCGGCCCGAACGACATCTATGCGTTAATCACACTCGTTCCACGCTCTTGTCAGCATGTCCGGTGTTATGGTTTGGATGGCGCCCGTAACTCTCTGTTTGAAGTAGTGAGGGGAAAACGAGCTCGCATTCGACACGTCAATGTGAAGGGGTTGGCCTGATGTTTTTCTTTATGTGCCCAGAAAGAGGTAGACGACTCCTTCATGTCTAAGCTGGTTTTTAGCGATGAAGCGACGTTCCATACAAATGGTAAGGTGAACTGGCGCAACGTGCGGATATGGGGCCAGGAGCCTCCACAAGAAACCACCGAACACGAGCGCGCGTCCCCCAAAGTGAGCGTGTTTTGTGCTGTATCCAAAGACACCGTTTTCGGCCCTTTCTTTTTTCATGAGTTTTTCATGTTACTGAAATCCCTTATTTGGACATGCATACAGAGTGGTTATTTCCTTAGTTAGAAAAGGCGGTGGGGAACTTCATTTTCCACCCCATTGGCATCTAGCTGTTCGCGGATACCTGAACGAGACGTTGCCGCAACGCTGGATTGGTCGAGGAGTAGNCATTGGCATCTAGCTGTTCGCGGATACCTGAACGAGACGTTGCCGCAACGCTGGATTGGTCGAGGAGTAGCTGGTAACCAGGCTCTTCATCACTAGACCCCAAGAAGCCAAGGTCTTACCCCGTGCGATTTTTTTCTATGGGGGTACATAAATGATCAAGTGTTTCGTCCACCNCCCCAAGAAGCCAAGGTCTTACCCCGTGCGATTTTTTTCTATGGGGGTACATAAATGATCAAGTGTTTCGTCCACCATTGCCAGCTAACATTGACGACCTCAAAACGAGAATTACGGACGCCATCCAAACCGTAACACCGGACATGATGACAAGAGTGTGGAACGAGTTTGGTTATCGCGTATATGTCGCTCGAGCCGCTCGTAGTGGTCATCTTTAACATTTATGATGATATGGTAAACAAACTTCTCAGTTCCACGGTTCATTTGATTAGTCAATCAAGGTTGTAGGTTCTTTGGTTTTGATATTATAGACCTTCAAATTTGGTGTATTCTTTGATACTTAACCTGTATAATTTGACTACAGCCACTCTCGGCTCGTTTTACGGCGTTCGTTTCGTGTCCGAGAATTGGTTTTCCGTGACGACATAGTGAAACAATGGCGTATGTTCAAAATATTATACTTAATCATTCTCCCACATTTCAAGAATCTTATAACAACTTGCAGAGCTGGTAATGCGCAACTCGCATGCACACCCGTCCTTACATTTGCTCTGCGAGCCGGGCGCCNATAACAACTTGCAGAGCTGGTAATGCGCAACTCGCATGCACACCCGTCCTTACATTTGCTCTGCGAGCCGGGCGCCTATCGCAAACACTCCGCATATTGCGAATAAAAGCACGGAGACAGTGAGCGAGGAGACAAAACACGGAGAACCTGGGGGAAGGAATGTTCGTTACACTAGCACACTCTCACCACGGCACATAGTCCAGTCCTTTAATCTCTGTTAGGTTCGTAATAAAGATGCCCCATTGCACATTATAAATAACATATATTGGACATTNTCCAGTCCTTTAATCTCTGTTAGGTTCGTAATAAAGATGCCCCATTGCACATTATAAATAACATATATTGGACATTCACACAACTATTAACACGTGGTTCAAAATTATTAACACAAATAACCATCTATGTTTTAAAGTACGCTTATTTTAGTGGAATGTAAAATGGTTTGAAAATATTTTCCATTTTTCGGCGCTTTACAAAACTTAACGAATTCCTAACAAAATAAAGTTTCTAAGGAATGATGCTATTAAAAACTAGGCTAGGTACTTCTTATAAGTTTATAATCGTTTTATTCTGCAAAACTACAAGTTTCATATCTACGTCACATACGATACTCTCTTCGAATCCGTCAAAGTTAATGATCGGTAGCAACTAAATAGTGAAATGTTTGAGTATATTAATAAAACGTAAATGAAAACCCTGCAGTCAAATATTTCAGTATTTATAAGTGTGACATTTAAAGGCTTACATTTTAAAAGCCAATTTAGTTCAATAAAATATTTCACAATAAGTATGTCTATGCGAAATAAATAAATAAATGCAGTAACAAATGTTAAACAATTTCGCCCATGGAGTTTCCAACTAACCATAATAGAAAACAAATTTATATTGGTTACTTCGATATTTTGGTATTAAATAAAGTAACATAAAAATTTTTTTAGAATATTTTTTTTAGAAATTAGATGGACAACAATGTACACTTAGTATAGCTGCCTCAGTTGTCGCGAGGAAAAATTATACTTAATATAAAGTAGTGNAGATGGACAACAATGTACACTTAGTATAGCTGCCTCAGTTGTCGCGAGGAAAAATTATACTTAATATAAAGTAGTCACTACTTTATATTAAGTATAATTTTAAGGACTATATATCTTGACTGTAAATACGAGATTATCTTGATAAACATATAAATTAAGAACATTTTACAGAATTAATTTGTTTACGATATAAATGTAAGGGGGTGTTGAGTNAGATGGACAACAATGTACACTTAGTATAGCTGCCTCAGTTGTCGCGAGGAAAAATTATACTTAATATAAAGTAGTGACTTTATTATATCAAAAATATTTAAGTTTACGAAAATTTTAAGGACTATATATCTTGACTGTAAATACGAGATTTTNTAGTGACTTTATTATATCAAAAATATTTAAGTTTACGAAAATTTTAAGGACTATATATCTTGACTGTAAATACGAGATTTTCTTGATAAACATATAAATTAAGAACATTTTACAGAATTAATTTGTTTACGATATAAATGTAAGGGGGTGTTGAGTGGTGAGGGTGGTGGAAGGGGAATTGGGGGGGGGAGACGATGAGAGGACCAACAGAAAGTGGAGTGAAATTTAAGTGAAGGTGCGCTTTACAGAACTTGTGTAAAAATTCAAGACGACGTAATAAGGCAAACGGGAGAAGGGAGGAAGAAGCAAGATTTGGAAAAAGATTCAGGCGAGAGTTAAGCTTATCCCTGCTGATATTTAATGCACGCTCCAAGGCAGCAATAAAATAAGTGGGAGAACGCAGAGAGGAGTGTGTGGGTGTGCAAGAGTGGAGTATAAACCTGCTGCGATACACACAGAGTTAGAAGGAACTGAACTACGTGTATAAGATATATAAAAGAGAAGAAAAAAGCATTTAATGGAACTGGCGCTTAAGACANAGAAGGAACTGAACTACGTGTATAAGATATATAAAAGAGAAGAAAAAAGCATTTAATGGAACTGGCGCTTAAGACAAACAGAATTAGAGAAGTTTATCAATGGATTTTTTAATATTATTATGGATATTTAAAAATAAAAAATGAATGTTTAAATGCAAAATTTGCAAAGTGAAATATTATAGCATTTGTAGAGGAAAGCAAGTTTATAAAATATATGGCAAGAATGGTACAAAAATTACGGTTTGCAGAAACTGTTTGTTCCATACAAGCACACATGTAGCTGTAAAGGAAACCTTCTTAAAACGTTAAAGTAAAGTGGTATTGTTTCGATGTGTAATTTGACATCGCCGAAGAAGAAAGAGAACTCTTTATGAAAAGTGTTAAAACAAAAAGAGCAAAAAAGTTGTAAAGAAGTCGTCTCAGAGAAAATATTTAGGTGAACGTGAAAAAGGATATCGCGTGCAAAANAGAGCAAAAAAGTTGTAAAGAAGTCGTCTCAGAGAAAATATTTAGGTGAACGTGAAAAAGGATATCGCGTGCAAAATTAGGATGAGTAAAGACTAGTAAAACGTGTATTTCGTAGTGAGAAGGGAGCAGTGGCGGATTTACACATTTGCCGCCAGTAAGCTATTCAAATTTTGCCGCCCCTACCGACCTCTACAATTGGATACCCTAGTTAACAATCGTATTAATTGCAATTTTNAGAGCAAAAAAGTTGTAAAGAAGTCGTCTCAGAGAAAATATTTAGGTGAACGTGAAAAAGGATATCGCGTGCAAACTTAGGATGAGTAAAGACTAGTGAAACGTGTATTTCGTAGTGAGAAGGGAGCAGTGGCGGATTTACACATTTGCCGCCAGTAGGCTATTCAAATTTTGCCGCCCCTACCGACCTCTACAATTGGATACCCTAGTTAACAATCGTATCAATTGCAATTTTTTTGTCAATGAAATTGTAACTTAATGATTTGTGCACTATCGTCCTAATTACAACACCTTTTTCCCGTAATTAGTATGTTTGTAANATTGTGAACTAGGGGATCGATGTGTCAGTTTCTAGATTATTTTTATAACCCAACGATTTAGTTAAGATTGCACAAGAAATAGTTCTTGGGTATATTTCTGAGCTAATAAAAGCTCAATCATGTACTACTAATAAGGCGGGGTAAGCTATGCCTCAATACTACTTACACAATAATGTACATTCGGTAAACGTAATTAAATAATTTTTATTGCGCTTATTACAGTTTAAAAAACAATATGTTAAATTAGCTGGTAACAATCCGGCTGATGATGTCGATGAAATTCAATTAATTAAGTTATGAAAGTTTTACAAAACTTTTTTGCGCGATTTTCTATTGGAAAAATCATCAAATATATCGTCGTATGAAATCTTGTTCATTAGTTCTGACTCTATGCACAAAAGAGCTAAGGCATTTAGTTTTTTTTGGCTTAAGGTGGATCTTAGATAATTTTTCACCCGTTTTAAGCTAGAAAAACTTCTCTCACCCGAACAATTTGTCGCTTGTGTGCATAGAGCCATGCTAACTGCCATATCCAAGTTTGGATAAACGTTTTGCAAATTACATTTTCGCAGGAACGAAGATAGACTTTTCAATGATCCAGAATCTGGTTTAACCAAAATTCTTTCAGAAGAAAGGTGGCATTGAAAATGTATGCATTCTTGAACTAAGTCATGCTCTAAATCATTAGGATACATTTCTTCCAAGAAAAGGGCTTTTTCCGTAAGGGTTGATGATGACAATTCACTTATTTTGGTCAGAAATTAAATCTTTTCATTGAACCTGTTGTAGGCCTCCTGCCGTTTTTTCTAATTCGGATACGAGTCTATCAATGCGGACGAGAAATGTGTAAACCCTGAAAGTATCACTAGCAGTCATTTTCATTTCTTCATCGGGTGTTTCATCATAATTTTTTTTCCTTTTCGGTTGTCTTTTTCCCATGTATTTTGTATACTGCTTCGAACGCTTAATTCCATCGCCTTTTGTTCGAAATACTTAAAATTTTCTCCTTCAGCTACGAAAAACTTGCAAAGAGATTCGTAAAGATTAGCAACAGTGATCAAAACTACGGTAGAAGCCTGAATTTAAACATGTACTTTGTTTATCCTTTCCAAAAAAACATTCCACACAAAAACCATTACCGCCGTTTCCAGTTTTTCTAAATTCAAAAGTATTCTTGTCGCTTCGTTTCACGTTACAGGCTTTTCGGTCCACCATCCTTTTGATTCCAAAGTTTTAAGGAATTCCTGTCAACAATCTCTCAAACTTCTACATGCGTTCTCTCTAGCTGACCAACGTTTCAGATTTACTCTCTTTAGCGTTTTCCCTTTCCCGATTTCAGTCATTAATTTTTGCCAGCGCTGTGACGAACTTAAAAAAAAAACAACGTATATTTCTTGAAGGAACATGAAGAAGTGACAAGCTTCTGTGCAAGATTCAGCAGCCGCAGTGGCCACAAAATTTAAAGAGTGGGCAGAGCAAGGAACGAAAAAAGCAAAAGGTGCTTGGCTTTGAATTTGAGCCTGTAAGCCATTGTACACACCAGACATGTTCGCGGCATTATCATATGATTGTCCACGACAGTCTTCAATATTTATGCCCAGTGTTTTGAGTTCCGAAATAATGGCAGAAAACATTTCTTCAGCTTTATGTCCCACTGAGGGCAAAAACTTGAGAAATCTTTCACACGGTTCGCCTGTTTCCAAAACGTATCTAATGACGAGGGTAAGTTGGTCCACATGTGCTATATCTGGTGTTGAATCGATGATTAAGGAAAAATATTTCGCCCTTCTTATCTCGTCTCCAATGTGTTTTAAGACTTTATGACCCATCAAGAGAATAAACTCATCGCAAACGGTCTTTGATAAGTAACTGGTACTTCCAGATCCTTGATTCCCAAATCGTTCAATATGACTGGCTAAAAAAGGATCGAATTCAGCTAACAGTTCCAAAATCATACAATAATTTCCGTTATGCGGATCACCGAACTTTTCATTTTTTCCTCTGAAAGCGAGGCCTCTTGAACACAGTCGCTTCACTACGGCAACAACCCTCTTCAGAACGTTTCTCCAATAAGTAATTTCTTCATCAATCTGGACATGCAGTAAATTATCGAGTCGGCCATCAATCTCACTTCTAACTTTCAAACTAAGGATACTAGATTTATGACGCGCAGAGTTTTCATGCTGAGCTACTCGGTGTTCTGCATTTTTCCAGTCATTAAATCCTTCGTTCTCAAACTGAGTCTTATTCTCCAATGGACCGAATGCCAAACAGGGCCCGCAATATACAGATCTTTTACTTTCAGAATAAACCAGCCAATTTCGGTCATTCACTTCATTATTTTTCATTTTTCTTTGGAAGATACTCACTGGCAAGAAACGACGCTGATCAGCATATATTTTTTCACTTTTAGAGAAGTCACAAGACTTGTTTTGATCGAAGCCGTACCTTGCGATAATCTCCCTTAAGGTATCGTTGATTTCCCATAAAGCTGGATCTTTGTTTAGATTTACTGTTGTTTGCACTTGGTCATTACTTAACGTCTGATTCTGATACGCATCTTCAATTGTTATACTTATTGATGATTCCTCTACCGCCTCTACGTCAAAAACATAAATATCCGTTTTTTCAAAAGTAGATGGTTCAACAGATGACTGTTGTTGTTGGGCCGCAGAGTTCAAATCCGTTTCATCTTTTCCAGATTGTATTGTGTCAGTGCATGTTGTTGAAGTTCCTGGTCTTTCAACACTACTTCCACTTCCACTTTTAAAAAAACTGTCAATTTTTATCGTTTTACGGATAATCTGTTCTTGTTCTTCTTTTTTTATTTTGGCCTTCTTTTTATACTCAGCTCCACTAAGTCGCTTTCTCCCATCACTCATTCTAACAATTTCTTGGATTCCAAGAACTGAAATAAAAAAGATTACATTGGGAGTTTTATTTCTCGTACATCCTTTGTTCAGACTTCAGACATTGAATAATTACCTAACATAAGTACAAGAAATTTATTTAAGTATGATATAACAAAAAAATCGAAATTTCTTTGCATAGCTTCCGAAACAGCTATTTATCAAGTTAAATTACGTCTTACTGATTCGTTACGGATGATTTATTGTAATATATTATGATTACTTACCTACTATAAGTTTCTACGCACCGGTGATATTATGCTATGAAATTATTCATACAATCCACGAAACACTTTGAAAAATTACAGCACACAACCAGAAAAAGTAAATACGGGACGGGACTTGCCCGTTTGTATCGCCGGCCGCCGCTCTATATCTATCTCTCTGGAACTCAATGCCACCACGCGGCGTATGCCTACAACAGCACGACCCCGCTTCGGCTCCCGCGGCGGCCGCGCCGCGCTGCGCTCGTGCAGTCAATTCGGCCAGACACACTTAGCGAACGGTCATGTCACTCGTTCCCGCGCCGCAACCAAACGCGACTACGCAAATTGTAGAAAAATTTATCTAAGTGGTGAAACATATTACATGTTGAATTGTTTGTGTGGACCTAATAACATTTAGGTATATAAATATGAATCTTTTTAATTTCTGTAAGACATAAAAAAAAAATTGGCCCCAAATTTGCCGCCCCTAAAATCTGCCGCCCTAGGCTCCAGCCTACTCAGCCTGCTGGTAAATCCGCCACTGGAAGGCAGGTAAAAAAGAGAAATCGAGAAAAGCGCACACAACTGAAGAACAAAGAAGGACTGTCAGATAACAAAACACAGGTCATATTTAAACCGATAAAATATATAAGCAATATAGAAGAAAACCAAAAAATTTAGAAGGGTGGGAAAAAAAATGTTACTGACGGCTTCTAGTTAAGTGATTGACTAACAGCAGCATAAAAGATGCAACTGTTCAAAAATGTTCTCTGTATAGTGTTCTCAATTCTTCACCGGTGGCCTATATGACATGGAGTCTGGATTAAACGGGAGATTAAATTCCTAGTAACACTATATCATTCTAAGAAATTTTACTTGCAGAATTAGGCATCGCTAAATGACGGAGAATATTCGATTACTCCAAATCTTTCAGTATTTTTTTTATATGGTGCCGTAGCTTATAGGTTGAAATTTATAAAAGGATAAAAATAAAACTAAGTGAACCCCATGTTAGAAATTATTTGAAAATCAAGAAAAAAATAATTAAATTTAATAACTTGAACACGAATAGACTCGGAATGGTTACGCAATAAATGGACACTTAAACAGTAACAGCTACTCCTCTTTTTTTAAAAAGAAAAACAGTACTGGTTTGTAACGGTCTTATACCTCAGTTTTGCAGAAAACATTCGTGACTTAAATAGGCCATTGAACCCACAAACCATAGCATCATAAGCTAGGGGACAGAATGAACTACACTACCGAGGTCGACGCTAGGATTGCTCAACTGATAAAGTGTTATGAAAANATAAGCTAGGGGACAGAATGAACTACACTACCGAGGTCGACGCTAGGATTGCTCAACTGATAAAGTGTTATGAAAATTTACTTTTCTCTTTACAAGTGGGTAGTGAAAATTATTTAGAAATGTGGCTTTTGCGTGGTGCGATGAACAGTATTTCATTATCTTACTTATGAGAAAATCGGCATTCTAAAATTCGTTAGAGTTATTGTGCAGATTAATCATGCGAATATTTAGTATAACGCAATATTGTGCCGAGCATACTTTACTCGGGTGTAATTTCCACTCCACCTAATACATATAACACAATTTTCGCTACGTTTATCATGTATTTAATCATTTCTCTTCACACACAACATGTTCACTTCGCTTGTCACACGCTTTTTTTTTTTGNACGTTTATCATGTATTAAATCATTTCTCTTCACACACAACATGTTCACTTCGCTTGTCACACGCTTTTTTTTTTTGGACGAGGGCTTTGTAACGCATCGTTGACGCTTTGTGTTCTCAATTAGCTAGTCCTCCATAATGCNTTTTTTTTTTTGGACGAGGGCTTTGTAACGCATCGTTGACGCTTTGTGTTCTCAATTAGCTAGTCCTCCATAATGCCAAAACTCTCTCATTGATTATCACATTGTGTTATAAATTTTATACCCGTCGTAGAACACGGACAGGCTAGTACATAATGTATTCCACGTATCGTTACATACCGTAGCCGTGTCCTGTTTATTTTCTAATTTCAGTCTGGGGCCTCGCTTATCGACCGGGAGGGATATGAGGCAACGAAAAAAAGCGATATTTACATTTTCAGCTTCGTTCAGGTTTCCCTGTTTAGTGTTTCATTTACACTGAAGAGCAANTGTTTAGTGTTTCATTTACACTGAAGAGCAAAAAAAACTGGTACACCTGCCTAATATCGTGTAGTGCCCCCCGAGCACGCAGAAGTGCCGCAAGACGACGTGGCATGGATCCGACTAATGTCTGAAGGTATGCATGAGGCAATTTACGCCATGAATCCTGCAGGGCAGTCCACAAATCCAATCTGAGAAAGGTTTGCACGTCTGTCACGTTTAATGATTCTCGTCAGTCGTCGTTTGTCCCATTCTTTCACAATCTTTTTCCAGCCGCAGTAATGTCGAAGATGTGATGTTTTACCGGATTCCCGATATCACAGTACACTCGTGAAATGGTCGTACGCGAACATCCAAATGTTATCGCTACCTCGGAGATGCTATGTCTCATCTCTCGAGCGCCGACTACAGCACCACCTTGAAACTCACTTAAATCTTGATAACCTGCCGTTGTAGCAGCAGTAACCGATCTAGCTGCCGACCGCATCGCGTTACTTTGATTGGTACCATACCTCTGTTATTTCCATACGCACGCCTATAGCAGTTTTTTGGCTCTTCAGTGTAGTTTTACATCTGCGATCCTGTCAAAACTGAACATCTTTCATTGTATTTTTTTTTTCAAGACGATACCTAAAATAACCAACTTTAAAACAGAAATCCGCCTAACTAATTCATTCATGCATTATACCTCTAAAGTTTGGCTCAAACATATTTACAAGTTTTATTTATAAAAATAACGTAAATAGGCCTACCAGAAATCTTTAAAATGCAAAAGCCACATTCCAGTAATATATACTTTCAACAAATTGCTGTAAACACGTAATTTATATTTTAACACACATTGCTATAGAATTGTATTCACCAAGACTAAATAGTTTGAATCGAAAAAAAAAAATATAACTCAAGTGACTGCACAGACAAAATAAAAAGGTGTTTACCATATCATTGTAAAAATAAAATGNACCTGCCGTTGTAGCAGCAGTAACCGATCTAGCTGCCGACCGCATCGCGTTACTTTGATTGGTACCATACCTCTGCTATTTCCATACGCACGCCTATAGCAGTTTTTTGGCTCTTCAGTGTAGTTTTACATCTGCGATCCTGTCAAAACTGAACATCTTTCATTGTATTTTTTTTTTTCAAGACGATACCTAAAATAACAAACTTTAAAACAGAAATCCGCCTAACTAATTCATTCATGCATTATACCTCTAAAGTTTGGCTCAAACATATTTACAAGTTTTATTTATAAAAATAACGTAAATAGGCCTACCAGAAATCTTTAAAATGCAAAAGCCACATTCCAGTAATATATACTTTCAACAAATTGCTGTAAACACGTAATTTATATTTTAACACACATTGCCATAGAATTGTATTCACCAAGACTAAATAGTTTGAATCGAAAAAAAAAATATAACTCAAGTGACTGCACAGACAAAATAAAAAGGTGTTTACCATATAATTGTAAAAATAAAATGTTTCGCCCTCTTGCGGCCCATGTAAGGGCACGTAAAGTGCCTCGTCACATTGCCTCGTACTTTCATACATAAGTCAACACTTTCGAGCATGGAATGAAAAAATAGGGGTTTTACGTTAATACGTCTGCTTATGTTAGCGGTTAGGATTTTCTTTAGGATATGGAGATGTCATTAAAGTAATTAAATTAGTACTTAACTTGTACGGCTTAAAGTCTCTGCTACATTACGCTGATGGCATTTAGTGCAGTGCAGTGCCATGTCTGAAATGTGATTCGCTGAAGTGACCTGTGACGTCAGTTGTTATGATATGATTTTATGGTTCATCATACCTCTGCTGGGCTATAGGGGGGTAAAAAGTTATTGATAAGAGTTATGTAATGAACACTTTTTAAAAGAGAGGTTTATTTAATATTAATGTAGTACAATATTATTTCAATATATACATTATGAAGTATGCGCGGGTGGGGCTATACAAATATACTGAAGTATTAATTTATATTAAATTATAAAGATTTAACTAGTCGCATTCTGAGTAAAGTCTTATTGGAGAGTCCCCACCTTGTTCGTGATTTTAGAGGCTGATTAAGATGGCGGAAGTCGACGACCGGAAACACCCATCTTCAGTAGTCTTCGTTTCAATGGCCAGACGACAAAAGGTCCCGCCTACGGGCTACACTGCCCTATATCGGCTGCGTTGTCCCCATTTACTGGCAAGTGGAGGGGGTTTCTGTGGTTTGCGATTTCATAACTAATTTCAGCAATCACAGCCCATGTCCTGGATAAATATGTGATGGTGTGATCAGACAGGCCGCTCAGCTAAGGCCTGATCACTACTCGTAACACAGTGTCGGTATGCAGAGCAGTGTTGTGCTGACCAAGTTAACCCTTTTAACTCGGGATCGGCAGGTGATCAGCAGCCTATCGGCAGGGTTTACGTGAATTGCAAACAATACATACATAAGATGGACGAGCCAATGGAATGCAAGACCGAACTGTGCAGGTGCAAATAAAGGAGGAGAACGAGCATTTTGTTTATATGGTTAAATACTGCCACAGTATAATATGTTGTTTATTTGAAAGGCAAAACGTTATCCATAGATCTAATGTGTATAGAAAAAATTAGCAAACGTAAATAAAGTGAATACGCTGCCACCTGTAGCACTTCAATGGAACTACGCTCGTCAGTGGAGGATCACCATTCATTGTAGCGCACACATAGCGACAATCGGCATTACAGTCAGCATTAGCAGGGTGTGAGCGGTTAAGATCAGCCACATTGTACCAGAACCTTTAATCAATAGATTTAGATTAGATTTTTCGTTTGGAACCATCGCGAGATATAGGCCTACTGCCCAGAAATGTTCGCCCAAGCACAAAATTGTCGCCAATGTCCGGGGGCCCCCATCCGGGAGTCACATGCCTGATCCAACGAGACCACATTAATTTTAGTTGTCTTATTAGTCACGACATTATAGTTTCGGAATGGATCGCTCTGCAAACGTTACATCGCCGTTTCCGTCCTGGGACCCCATGTGTCGGCCATGATTTTAAAGACGTGTTCTCGTCAGAAATGCCGTGTGTTATGCTGCGCTGGATTTGTGCATCGATTGTTGCAAATCGTGACCCAAATCACGAACACTTCGACTTGAAGGAATCTGACTTTTCACCTGGAGCCATAATTGTTGGGCGGTGACAAACGAGGACAACGGACAGACCATGGAAATGACGAAACGTGATGCAAACGCTCTTGAGAAACAATATTTGTTTGCGCGCGAGCGTTGTATTCATGGAGCATGTATCCTGGGTACTCGAGCCTGGAAAGGTAACACACAGATTCGCAGGACGTCTTCATCGTATAGGCTGTTAACGGTAAACGGAGTACTTTTGACAGCCCTGCTTAAGATTTACTTGTATGCACATTGTGTATTCTTCCACCATAGTAAAGTTAACATTGCCATGGGCTTAATCACTTTATATATGCGACAGTCAAGTAACTCTGAAGTTATTAGAAACGTTAATATTTTATAAATTTGCTAAAAACAGAAAGCAAAATAAATTATTACAGTATTCACAAGTGTTTAGCTAAAACTTTTAATTTGACGTTAATACATTGAATTACTTTCCCTCCGTCGTTGCCAACTTTGCTGGGCTCATGAAAGTCTGTGCGCACGTTAAGATATATGCAGGTGGATGCAGTGCTATTTTTCAAAGGTTGATTTCAAAATTGCTCAATTAACCTTGAACAGCCTATACCGCCGTGTATTCAGTGACCTTCTTATCGTTACCAGTGGCGAACGAAGATTACACGCGGTGGCTCCCTAGAACATCACGCCAGTAGAAGAAATTTGTGTCAATGTGAAGAGAGGGGAGGATTGTGACGCTCACTAGCCGTCCTCCAGATTAAGGCACTATGGTCATGCATTCCCAAAGAAAAGCAAGATAAGTTTCTAAGGACAATACGTTACCAGTAGGTAGCATTTACAGTTCTGTCTGCTGACATTATTGCAAACTAGGGCCAAGAAACTGAGGTGTTATTAGCAGGACTTGTAAAAATCGTCGGGATCACAGATTTTATTGTGCTAGGTGTGTTTAAATGATTCTAATATGGATACGGCACGCCAGAGAAGCTGCCGCGTGTTACTGGATCGTGGACAAGGAAATCGTTAAACAGCTGACAATCAAATGTTCTTCCCTGTGGATTTTATGTTGGGTTCCAGAGCCATTTCACTTTGGGGTACCTTCATACTTACATTGCTCCGCTCCCCATATACTTTGGCTGCAAAATCCTAACGACCCAAATTGCATGTTATTCGGCCCACTGCCCAACCTACCTCTAGCAGCCCAATTATCCAGCCTCTCTCAAACTCCGTCAGTTTTAGTGCGGATGTCTCGTACGTCTTCTGGGCATGCTGCTGTTTAACGACGCCCGGCAAGTTTCGAGCGTGTCACATTACATGCACTGTTCTATAGGCTATTCACGGTAAAGTGTGCACTTTTGAAAGCCCTCTCATTTATAATAATAGTCAATAAATTAATTTTATTTTAGCATTAGACGTTAACTTTCGAGTGCGGGGGAACATACACACTATATATATTACTTTCACTGCAATATTTATTTAANAATTTTAGCCTTAGACGTTAACTTTCGAGTGCAGGGGAACATACACACTATATATATATTACTTTCACTGCAATATTTATTTAAAAAGGTGGTTAAAGGATTTAAAAATGTCTGAAAGAAGAAAGTATCAAGGGCCTCGAAAGTGCTCACTTTACCGTGAATAGCTTATAATGACTTTTGGTAACCGCCACAAGAGAAACGACGGTGACGTATGTGCTTACTCCAACGCACACAACTTCAGTTGTTTACATATCACCCATCTATGTACGTGCCTTGTTATGGAAATTCATGATTACGGAATGATGTTAACAGGATGCGGAAATTTCTAAGTCACTGAATTTATTTATTGCCTGTTTTATAACGGGCATGTATAATACATGTCAAACCTGTAAAATGTTTGATACAGTATTTTGCATTATTAAAATCATTTTAAAGTCCTGTATAATTTATTAGCCGACAGCCCAGTAGCCCGACGGAATAAAATGCACCACTTAAATGTTTGCAAACATAGTGTACGCATTTTAGATGTAAATAATTTATCATATTAATAATTGCCGCTCAAAACATACAAACTAGGTATTATCATCCAACAGTTTTAGTGTTTAACACTTTTAAAACTTGATATCATATGCGTTAGGAGTAAAAAATATTTACTGGGAACTCCCTACATACTACATGGAACTACCCATGTGCTAACTATTTGACTGAAATCTTTAGACATACTTACCTCAGAAATGTATTACACTACCTGTAAAGTGTAAAGGCTCTTCACGGTATAGTGAGCAATTTGAAATCAACTTTTGAAAAATGTCACTGCTTCTATTTGCATATATTTTAACGGGCACACTGACTGGCATGCGCCCAGCAAAGTTGGTAATGGCGAAGGGAAAATAGTTCTCTTTTTAACATTGTATTAAACGTGTTATGTTAACGTGGGTAAGCACTGAAGTTATTTATTTTGCTTTATTTTTAAAGGCACATAAGTATAACTAATAATGTGAAATTTGTAAAATATTTACTTTTATAAAAAATTCACAGTTTTCTTTGGCCGACGAACGAATATGGTTATCAGGCGATGGCAATGATAATTTCACATGTGGTGGAATAATATGCAATGTGAATACAAGTAGATCTTAAGCAGGGTTTTCAAAAGTGCTTATTTCACCGTGAACAACTTATAATTGGTTGCACATGAAGAATTTTCACGGACGTTACGCGCATTGCAAAGAGATACTCGTCAAATATGGCGTGGTATTCTGTAGGCTACAGACAGTTTTTATTTTCATCCCATACTTTCTCTTGGGCCGTAGCAACCTAGTAACTCAGTAATCCCTTTTAATTTTTGAAGTTTAATGGCAATGGTGAGTTGATGTTATTATGTTGGTATGATTGGACTGAGTCCATTGCGTACAATTATACTAAATAAACATTGCACACACACAAAACTCAGCAAGGCAAAAAACGAAAAAAAACTTTTACAACACCACAGACAGATTATTAGGAAAAGTTGTTTCCTTGTCAATATAAAACAAATATATATATATATATATACATTACTAAAACGACAATAAAAACGGACTAACAGCTAGTTATTACAAAACAGGACAGACGACAAAAGCAAAAACAAAAACTAAAGACAACACGACGACGAAAACGAAAGCGCCATACAAGTGAACAAAACAGTGCAAAAAAAAATCAGTGGACCACAGGTGAACAATAAAAACTCAAAACCCACGCAAAAACCACAATGAAAAACAAGTCAGGAGAAAGTATTCCATGTAAGATTATGAAACCAAATAATTAAACAGTACGAACAACACAGGATTCATACAAATAGCAAGAGAAAAGAGTAGTTCTAACGATAGAGAAGAGACAGAACGACGAATTATGTAATAATTATTGCGTTATCATTTTTTTTGTAATATCAGTAATCCCTGTGNAGAGAAGAGACAGAACGACGAATTATGTAATAATTATTGCGTTATCATTTTTTTTGTAATATCAGTAATCCCTGTGGTGCAAAACATTTTTGAGGCACGTATTTGTTGAAAAAAGTCAAAAAAATAAAAACTTTGTCCCTTCAAAAGATTAACGAACATCAATTACTGTTTTTTGTAAAACCTTAAGGTGGTTGGATGACAATCATAGGTCTTAAAACGTATGCAAACTGATAGCTGCAGCAACCGCATTAAATGGTTATTTCCAAGAAAATGCCAGCTAAAATACGCTTGGGAACAGTGTCACTATTTAAAACGGCGAATGTTTAGAGAAATGGGGGACTATATTTAGGAATGAGTGCCATCGATTTATTCAGCTCTGATGTCTACATCACTCATCAGTGTCACTTTTGTGATAAGACATTTTATTTCGGCTGCAACGTACAGCTACATAAACGCTTTATTTGTGTAAAAAAATCCCTGTTGCATGTCATATTTGTGTGACAGGTGCGGTAAGCTGTTCAGCCGTAGTGACCATTTACTTGGACATGCTAAGACGTGTAAAGGTGAAGTGCATTTATTATCAGTACCTTGGTACCAGGTTTGCTGCATGGAGGTATCTTGTGACTTCGGTACATGTCCTCAAATGTGTAGTCACCTACATAACCCACCCTGCACAGTGTGTCGGTGTAATAAATGCCACGATATTATCGCACAATGATAACACGAGTGTGGAGAGCGTGATGCATAAAATACTCTAACCTACAACAATGTTGCATATATTGAGATGCTTGTATATCGAAGAATAGTGTAATTTTTTTCGAGGTGATGAGCGACTGTATTAAATTATTTTAATAAAAATGCACATGAATAAAATTGTGTTTTATTTCACGTTTACCTAATATGGCAGAATAAAATTAAAATTTAAAGCCACAGAAAGAAAATAAATTTAATTGAAAGTATTATTTCAACTATTATTGTACTATATGTAGGATAGTATATATAAATAAAATATATTATTTTTAAATTGAACAATATTAAATTTTAATAAAAATATCAATGTATTAAATTATAAATTATACAGGTAACCAAAGTTTCGCATTATGCAAGTAGGTATACTGCTAATTGGAAAAATAAATTTTTAATTAGGATGAATATTACAGATCTTCCCTTGTCTATAAAAATTATATGTGTCAACAGCTCGCCTGGCGGCTGAATCGACAGAGCAGGTGGGTGGCGAAATCGATTATAATTAATACACTAGCGTCACCGAGGTGTTGAAAATATAATCCAATATGGAGGGGGTCAACAGCATCACCTATACATTACAAACATAAATATAAATGACTACCACCTGGTGGCTAAATCGCCAGCTCGCCTAGTGACAATATCGATTATTAATACACTAACGCCGCCTAGGAGTTGAAAATGTAAACAATTGAGAAACGAAAAAACCAATATGGTGGGTGCCATTAGCTCGCCTGGTGGTTAAATCGAGAAAATATCACTGCCTTATGGGTAAATCGATAATTAATACACAAGTGCCTCCTAGGTGATGTAAAAGTAAACTTATGAAATCCAAGATGATGACCTCCAGCAATGTATAAACAAATGACAAAAGAAAGAAACAAGATGGCCGCCAGCCGAATGAAATGACTGAGCGTGAACAGCTTCNAATGTATAAACAAATGACAAAAGAAAGAAACAAGATGGCCGCCAGCCGAATGAAATGACTGAGCGTGAACAGCTTCTGCTCCGATCCCGAATCCCGTTGTTTCCAAACATTCAAATTTAATTTTTAAATTTATGTTATTTGGAATTTTTATTTATTTTTAAATTTTTATGATTTTTTAAAGAATTTTGTAATTATTTGGATTTAAGGTTATTTAAGGTCACGAGCACAGGGTTAACGTCAAGGTCATGTGTCAAGGTCACCTGATCCAATTTGGCGGTTGGGTGACGTTACAACATGGTGGCCGGTCGGCGCCTGACCCCTACTTTCCTTTTCCTTTGCCTTAGAACGTAGATTATTATTCTACTCACAAGGTGTGATTTTTTTAAATTCAATTCTCCTTAGTTCGTAATTGTATTTACAAGCATTAAAATTATTTCTTTTATCTGCAATATTGCTTTAGGGATTAGTTAATATCATAAGAATTTTAACACACATATGGATAAAACAATAATATATTCATATTATTTATGCCTCCAGAAACAATGTTTTCAGTGTTATTAAAATAACATACTTATTTTAACTAGCACAGTCGAGCAACTCGGGAGTACAATTTATGCTTCGCAGAGTTAATGATTACATTAATAAAAAATTACGTATCGTATATCGTATTACCAACCTGGAAATAGGCTGTTTACGGTAAAATGAGGACTTATAATGTCCTAGTTTATTTTTCCTTTCAGCGATTTTTTATCCTTGAACCACCTTTCCAAATAAACACAGCCATGCATGTAATAAACACAGTGTTTATATTCCACCACTCTCTGAACTTAACGTCTGAGTCTGAAGTAAAATATAATTATTGCCTGTAAGAGGGCTTTCAAAAGTGCTCACTTTAACGTGAATAGCCTACACGCCTTTAGACGGTATCAGTACGTACATGAGACAGATGAGTGCGGGTATTTTGAAATCACCCTTCCCTACCTTCAACAGAGGTAACGAACTGGGCTGGGGGAAAGTTCGGCTTCCTGGGGAGGGCTTACGGCGTCGGTACGCGTCCCGAAAACGCATGTATGGTTGGTCACAGAAATATGAGGGGGGTTGGGGGGATGGAGTGATTGCGGACATGAGGACCCGCGACCGGTGACGGTCTGGGATCGCCGTCAAAGGCGGAAGAGCCCGCCGCGACGCGCCATTAGCCCCCACGCGATGATAGATCAGCTGACGTGCCAGTTGCTCCAGAGTTGGTGCGGCGCGGCGTGCGCATAATCGGCGTCCAATCAGTGAAATGGGTCGACGCGAAATGTCGCCGCTGTCAGGGGGGAAGCCCTCGGCCCGAGCGACGGGTCGTCGCGGACCGCATACAGAGCGGGCTTCACGCGGGAGCCCGGTGACAGGGATAATGTGCGACACCTGCGAGGAGTGCTTGCGTAACGACTTGAAAGGGTCGTCGGTGGCCCTGCTAGCATAAATTAATAAATGAGCATTAAAAAAATATTTATTTACTATACTTGGAAAAAGATATTGATTTCGATAAAATATCGTCGAAATGTATCGACAATTTATATCGATATGTCGTTGGTATAATATAGTCATTCCAATAAATCTTTATTTTTTCAACATCCCCAAGCCGTACGTGCTGGGACGGCACGATCACGTGGTGAGCAGTGCTGTGCAACGTGGAGATATATCTATTACGAAACAACATTTCTGAAATATCGCAATCGCGATATGCGATATTGTTGATATGCGATATTAGCAATATGGGATGTTGGCGATGTGCTTTATTTATATGACCTATGTTTGCGATATCAGTATAAACTATATTTGTCATATATCGCCATCGGTTTCACATACTCTCTGGGAGCAATAAATCGCACCGATACCAATATGGTCAACATTTTTCGAAACTATTTGGAATAACGATATAACACAACCTTAGGGGAGACCGGACCGATGATGCTAGCGTTCACCTATTCTGCATTATTCAATTTATCTGCCGGTAATGAAGTAGTTCGGAAGCCGCTATAATCGTACAGGTTCTGTCGTCTTCAGGTAATCTGTGCATACCCACGCAGCACAAAATCCGAGTAGAATGAAATGAAGAGAGCTAGTACAAGGGCGTGGGGTTGCAAAGCCGCAGCGCCATGGCGGCCATCTTTGATGACATTACACTGAAACCTCCTGCTCTGTCATTCCTGGTCAGCAGTGGCCATCTTGGATTTTCCTTCTTTTCCTTTGGAATTTCCCTTTTTTTTCTTCCTGCTCAACCTCCTGCGACAGGTTGGTGTTTATCAGTATTAATGGCCGGCCATCCCCTTTCAATCTGTGATCTCGGCTGGGGGAGCGCAGCTGGCTTCTTGGCAATGCTCTCGTGGGAACACTTTTACCTTAGTGACAGGTCTAGGGAACATCGGCTGCGGGGGATTTTGGTCGGTATGTACGCGTGCGGGTGTGTGGCGCACTTGATTGTATGTATATGATTTAATCCCATGGCTAGTTGTTACATATACAGAAGTGCGCATGCTCACGTATGTAATTGGGTCTGTAAGAACGANGATTTAATCCCATGGCTAGTTGTTACATATACAGAAGTGCGCATGCTCACGTATGTAATTGGGTCTGTAAGAACGATATGAAGACAATATTTAATAAAAACCTGAAAATAATGATTAGCGGACATGGACAGATGAGATCCTATCTTAAGAAGATAAATAAAACTGATGACGAAATATGTCAATGTGGTATGGGAGTACAGGACAGTTATCACATTATGTATAATTGTAATATGTTCGAAGATGAAAGGAAAGAACTACGTAATAACTTAAGTCTAAAAGGAGAATTATGGCCATTAGTACATTTTAACATTTATAATGAAGAAGTATACAAAGATATTGAGAACTATATAAATAAAGTATACATAGTTGTAAAAACTTTTAATGACGACCTGCTAGATTAGAATAACGTAGGATAAACGGGGGGCTAGGTAAGTAGTCGATTGCCCTGACAGGCGAGGCCAGTGGGGCGCCCAGTTTCTGGGCAAGGGCCCCGGTAGCGCCACGCTTGCTGGCAAGGCTGTCAGGGAACGGCGAAAAGCCTAGACTTATAATACGATATGGGTTTTAATACTAGCAGGAGAATTTTATAATCAATATTTTAATGTGTTTTATATTTTATATATTATGTTATGTAATGTCATGTTATTTTAGACTCATGCGGCACTGTGTGCCGACTGTGAATTTAATATTTTAATATAATATTTTATTATTTTAAAATTTTTAATTGACGAACAGGGGGGGTAAGGTCTTCGGGTGACGGCCTCCCCGTGGCTCCCCGTGGTAACTGGAATACCAGGCTAACAGTCACCACCCCCCCTGTTGGAGATTCCCAAGCCAGAGCAAAAGTAAATATAAATAACAGCACTATATAGTTTAATAACCCATTGATGGTTATCATTAATTTTAAACAATTTTAAATAATTTCAAAATTAAAACTATATTGAAGGACTTGCATTAAACGTTCACTTGGCAGTTGAGAATACAATAAACGAAATAAATGAAAATAGAAATAGACAAATATTTATAAAACAATAAACAAGAATAAATAGACAGTATAGGAGGAAATCCGGAGGGCCAAACGGCTAAGTGGATTAAAACGCGAATTTATACTAATGTAAGAACGATATGAAAGGTTATATTGGGAGGGATCAAAGTGTCTGTGTGACAGCCTCCCCGTTGACTACCCGTGGAAACTGGTTTGCCAAGCAAATTTCACAGCTCCCTCNCAAAGTGTCTGTGTGACAGCCTCCCCGTTGACTACCCGTGGAAACTGGTTTGCCAAGCAAATTTCACAGCTCCCTCCCATGGAGATTCCCCACCGATTTAAAAGTTTTAAGTTTTAAAATTTTAATTTTTTAAGTTTTAAAGTGAAATGGTTTTACTTTTTAATTTTTTATAGAATAGAGTAATTACACTAAGGATTTTAATTTTTGGTATTGAGAAGGGATTTTATTTTATTTATATAATATATAATTAATATAATAAAGCCAAATTTTTTAAGAATTAAAATTTGAGAACAAAAATTTTAATTACCTCAAAAACTTTTAATAAACGTTCCCTTGGCAGTGAAAACCGTGATNTTAAAATTTGAGAACAAAAATTTTAATTACCTCAAAAACTTTTAATAAACGTTCCCTTGGCAGTGAAAACCGTGATAATAAAATTAATATAGATATTTCAAACAATTAAAAATATGAAAATTTTTAATTTTTATTATAAAAATTATGTATGTAAAGTAAATCCGACAAGGCCTAGAGGCTAAGATGGTCACAAGTTTTATTAATACTACTAATGTAAGAATGAAATATTTCCCACGTGCGCGTGAGTTGCGGCTACGTCTCGTACCGCACGAGAGGCGGCTGCGTCCCATACCGTGCGAGCGCAGACAAGTTGGAGGTACAGTAGTGTGCGCACTCTTGCATCTACCTCCCCGTGCAATTGCTTCTGTAAGAACGAAATATTTCCCGCGCACGTTCGAGTGCCGGCTACATCCCGTACCGCGCGAGTGAAGACAGGGTAGGAGGTACAGCAGTGTATGCGTGCTCTCGAATGCCCGGTCAAGTTGAAGAGACAGAGACGTGTGCGCGTGATCGAGGCATATGTATGTACGTTGCTGCGCAAATGGTTCTGTATTAATGCATATAACTATAATGTAGAGATGCCGCCTGCCCAAATTTTTCATACATATATATATATTAACTTATTTCTGAAGGTTAGAATGTAGGTATTTTTTCAAGCTATTAATTTATCGATACGTAAGGGGCAGCGTTGGCGTAGCGGCCAGGGCGCTCGCCTCCCACCACGGCGATCCGGGCTCGATCCCCGGCGGGCCCACTCCCGGATTCTCACATGTGGGAATCGTGCTGGGTGCACTCCCCACACACCATTATTATTATTATTTTTATCGATATGTATATATTTTACACATATAAGAAGTGTGTGTACTTGGGAGCGCGCGCGGTGCCTGCAGTCTTTTATACGATGATGATGAGTTTATTGTCTAGAGAGTGTGTAGAAAGATGCGAGTATTTACTATATTTCTTCTCGTAACCATGCAATGGCGAGTTTATATATAATGTCGAGGCCTGTCCACATTTTTTTCCCCACATGTTGGGATGGCAATAACTATATACGTATTCGACGTTAAACATCCTCGTGGTGATCTTGTGGTCAAGACGTACGACTGGCAACCCAAGAGGTGTCGGTACGATCCCGCACTCCCCCAGACATTTTTTGAGTACCGAAACACCAACCGACTAAAAAAAATTCCCAGCGCTCCTGGCAGCCACTATTTGAACTCACCTCCCCAATGCTAGCGCGCCCCTGCAGGCGACGAGTACAACAACACACATGCATAAAATGACCGCGCCAATACCAGCGCTCCTAGCCACGAATTGTAGAACTTCAAACACTCCGGTACAGGCCGCCTACAGCAACCGACTGGCGGCAGGCGCGGGAATTAAAGATGGCCACGTATAGCAGACGACGATGATGATGACATCCAAGATGGAGGACGCGAAAAGCACGAGAGAGAGGAAAGGACAAGAGAGAAAATAAAGGAGACCATGAAGAATATGAGAAAAATCCATTTNGCGAAAAGCACGAGAGAGAGGAAAGGACAAGAGAGAAAATAAAGGAGACCATGAAGAATATGAGAAAAATCCATTTTACTAACCCGAAATTATTTATTCTGTCATTTAACAACCTAGGAAGGGAAAACCTTCGAACTCACATTCGGGAGGACCTGTGTTTGAATTCTGATCCGGCTATCCTGATTTCGGTTTTCCACGGTGAATGCTAGGATAGTTCTTTAATACAGACCAATGGCCAATTCCTTCCCCGTTCGTGCTTCTCTGAACTGCTTCCTCAGTCTCTAATAACCTCGCTGTCAACGAGACGTTAAGCCCTAACTATCAGCTACCTAGCTTCTAATTTCACCACTCTTCGGTTCNCAGCTACCTAGCTTCTAATTTCACCACTCTTCGGTTCCCATGGACAAGAGACTAAAATATGTCCAATCAATGCAGCGAGTGATGATCTCTATGGCCATGATTGCCAAAACTACTGCGAAACGCAACGTTACGAGTTCGAATCCCGGGGAAGCTATGGATCTGTCCGTGATAATATATATAAATTAAGTTAGTTGACTGTGTTAGCCAACCAAAGCTTAGCTCGTAATATTTTGTCTATATTGTGCAAAATGTCAGATTCGGAGGGCGAAACATTCAAGCTGAACAAACATGAAACATGGCAATGTGCCACTGCCTAACGAAAAAGCATACGTCGGGAAACTTTCTTTCAATCCAAACAAACGTCATGACGTCCCCAAAGTCACACACTATGTACCTGAAGAATATAGGCCATTTTATGAAGAGATTTTTCAGTGGCCTTCGTCAAACACAGCAGATAGCGACAAACATGATTTAAACAGTCATTGAAAACACACTTTTGTACACAAGTATCAAATATGTTGTTATATGCAGTACTGCGTTCTTAAATGTAGTGATATTTTTCTATGTATTTGAGAGGNTATATGCAGTACTGCGTTCTTAAATGTAGTGATATTTCTCTATGTATTTGAGATGTAAATATATTTTTCGCTGCTTAAGTGGTCTCGCTTGTCCGATCTGGAAGGTTCCCAGCACCCCGAGTCTCACTGAGAGAGGCAAGGGCAACCAACCAGAACATTATTTCAAAGATTACCTCACAAATTCAATTAGCCCAGGGTCAGGATCACATGAATCGCGTTTGGAGTATCAAGGCGGCATGAAGTGGCTTCCCTTTGTAAACCTCCACGCTCTTCTAAGATTATTGCTCGCATGATCTCAACACATTCCTTCTCTATCGAGAGCAGGACGGGGCAAGGTAAGCGATGAAGAGTAGAAACATGTAACAATATTTAATAGGTTGAAAGTAAAAGGTGACGGCTGTAGATAATAGTTATTTGCCTTTCCTGGAAGAAAGTTGTTTTTCCATAATATTAATTTACTGAGATACGCGTATATAGACTATTTGCGGTTTAAGTGAGCACTTTTTAAAACTCGCTCATTTGGAATAATAGTAAATAAATATATATTATTTTAGCTTTAGACGTTAACTTCTGAGTGCGGTGAAATATATAGACGGGGTTTATTACCTACATGGCAATCATTATTTTAAAACGTGGTTAAAGCATAAAATTACTAAAAGGAAAAAGTAAATAGGGCATCAAAAGTGCTCACTTTACCGTGAACCACCTGTACACGCAAAAACTGATTTTAAATGATAATATTTTACAGATAATGCTCTTAAGCCCGATAGTGTTTACATAATTATTCCGGAAAATTATATGTGAAATGAAAGACTATATATTAACTGTTTNCTCTTAAGCCCGATAGTGTTTACATAATTATTCCGGAAAATTATATGTGAAATGAAAGACTATATATTAACTGTTTCACTTGCATTCCAGGGAAAATTGGTTTTAATTGAATTCATGGAAGGCACTTCCTTAATAGAACAAAACATACTGTCAGTTTTATAAAATTATGGATTTGACAACATTTATTAGNCATGGAAGGCACTTCCTTAATAGAACAAAACATACTGTCAGTTTTATAAAATTATGGATTTGACAACATTTATTAATGAAGCTACAGTTATTAGTACTCTTAAAAGGTACACATTAAAAGTGCGTTGTTACAATAACATGAGCGAAGCGGATTCCATTTAATTTCAGTAACAGTAACAATCCGGAAGTGAAATTACACATTACATTTCAGTAGGTGATGATTCCATGGAAATAACTGCTTTGTCTTTATAAATTTCGATAATTTTGAAAGCAAATATGTTCAGTACCGTCTCGAACTGGACATATGTGTATGCAATCTTTCACAAACTAGCTACAGAACATAGTACAATGCTTAAAGAGTCCATATTGCTGCAGAAGTTATAATAAATACTGTTTTGAAAACCATGCTAACTTTCACACTATTCGAGTGTCTTGAAAAACTGGATGATGACAAAATACTGAATACAATTCATCTTGAACTGTAAATACTTATTATTCACCAAATAAAATAAATGATTCATTGAAATTAATGTTTGCATCTTACACTCAGTGACAAAACGATGTCTTATACCTAAGTATGGGTGAGGACAGATGCAAAGGTGAATATTAACTAAATGCACCAGTATTTTCCTGAGAAATAGACTGGAAAACTACAACAGGACTTCGCCCCATTCCCCTTATTTTTCTTCCTCATTCCATGATTTCAGCCAGTTCAGGATCGATACGCTATATGGAAAACGAACCAGACTTGCTAACCACATGAATAAACAATTACGGATGCCAAACCAGAGGCACGCTTCTCAAATACAGTGTCTCAACGCGTAAAGAATATTTCAGCCCTACTTACTTCTCTTTCACGCAATGTTTGCAAAAAATAACAAAAATATTTCATTCACATGAAACTAATTTTTATCTGTCATCGAAATAGAATACAGCACTCATTGTTCCATAAATTTGGGCCTTAAATAAATGGGTATATTGTGCTAAAAACATACACCATTTTTAACATAATGAGGAAGATTATTGCATTACATGCATACTACCCTGGTGAAATATAATTTGTTTGTACATCAAATTATTTATTTACGGTGTTACCAGAGAAATAATACATTATAGCGATTATCATGGAACGAAAGTGAGATTGAAATGGAAAAGAAGAGGAAAGTTTGTAAAAGTAATTATCTTTGATTAGTACATTTGTGGATCGTGTTTTGGGCCAAGAATCTGGAGCACTAAAGAGCGACATAACAGCTGCCTCGTCGCGCTCAATTGGAGTGAAATTTTTGTTGTCAGAAACTCTCCCGTACGGAATTTTAAAAGTAACTCTTGGACTTTAAGGCTTACGGATATAAACGAAAGCGCATGCAAATTCCTACACTTTGCCGGGATTTTCACATGAAAATGATCGTGAAAACATTTATTCCAACAGTTTTCACTCTTCGAAAAAATTGCACATTTGAGGCGAAACGAGAAGACAAACCAAGTTGACAGACTTTGCAAGTTTCTCAAAATCGATTAGTAAACAGGGCGCACTCAAATTAATTAAGTGTTTAAAGATTTTTTTTTATTGAAGCTCTGAATACTGTTTACAGCTGCTCTAACGCACAGCCACTTTTAATGGCAACATCTCACTAAGTGCATATTCCGGATTATTTTTACGTTACGTTCAATCCAGCGTAAGATTCAAGAATTTGTAGAGACAGTCGAGGCTAATGAAGCAGTACAAGTAAAGCACAAAAGAGAGAGAGAGAGAGAGAGAGAGAGAAAGAGAAAGCTGTAAAATGGCAGAAAACTTTATTTTAGGAAAGAGCCTGTAATAAGGCTGCGTTAACTCCTAACATTGGCTTTAATTTAGTAAGTGCACTCGAAGTGACCTCATCCGAAAAAGGAGATGAAATAGCTTCTTATTTATAAAATGATAAAAACGTTCAGCAACACTTCAGTTTTTAATGTTGGTCGGTGCCATTATCTGTAAATTTGACAAAGGCCACTTCGCAGAACTAATAAAATATGTTTCGTATATCTGAACAAAATGTTTCACATCAGGTTCTTGGTTGATGAAAGATTTGAATATAGCCTCACTCCCTGGCTCTAGTATTTAAGGGAAATTTTGGCTGCGTAAAGGTATACATAGCTGTGTACACAGAATTGAAGTAACAAATAATAACTAAATTCATTACGCAAAGCACGCGTAATTCTATTTTATACTAGGTTGTTTTTACTTCACATAAGTAAAGTATACCTAAGCTGTTCAGTATGACGGTGATACTTAAAGCTTAAAACTGCTTTAATTTAATTTTATATTTAGAGACGTCAACATCTTACTCATAAAACATTAGGCACAAACCATTAATAGGATTTCAATACAGACTAAGAGACAAATTACTTAAATATATATGCATACACATTGTCTAGCCTATTTCACTGCACTGAATCTGAGGCATAGATTTTTGGACAAGAGGACTTATAGGCGAGAAGATAAGTTTATGATTACTTAAGTTTGCATGTACATCGGTGTTTATGTATTTTTTCGAGTTTTCTTTACATTTCAGGTAGTAATTTTCCTGTAAAAAAATTATCAGAGATTCGATATTTACGTACAATCAGACTACTAGTGTAAAGTGGGCAGGTAACACGATATATTTTATTTTTTGCATAAATTCGAGTATGAAATGGATTTTGTACCCGTTCTCTGTGGTTTGATCCCCAAGAATTCGAGATCGTATTTAAGGACACGATAATGCGATTTCCGGAGCAACTGATTTCCACCACAGCGTAACGAGTTAGTTTTCCGACGAAGAAAAGCCCTGGTTTCAGTGCACGGGAAACGTCACAGGCGTTGCCGTTGTGCTGGCGGTTTTATCGAGACATTCCCGTTTTCCGCACCATTTCATTCCGTCGCTGCTCCATTTTCACTACGCTTTGTCCCAACCGGTGATCTCCCACACAATATTATATTTTCCGTTGATGTGCACCGCCACGTCAGCTTTGTATCAGAGTTTCCGATTGTCCAGAAGTAGCAGACATGGAACGACTAAATGTAATGCTGCAACAAAAGTTACCTAAGACGTTGGAGCGCCCCACAGAACGCTGTGTTACTCTCATTTGTAAATTCCTGCGAAGGACTCTGATTCAAGGAAGTGCAGCGCTCAAAACGCGTCTTATATATGCTCAATTCAGTTCATTTCGAAGAATTCTGAGTTAACGGACAATTCTCTCAGCCTATTTTGCAAAAGACCGACAAAAGAGGATTTCTGTATGCATTTTTGAGGCTTATGAATACCTTTAGGGTACAAAGTTAGGGCAAATTAAATTATATTGAATTGTTTTATAAATATAACATGCAAACCTAAATTAATTATATTAACGTCATTAAAAAAAACCTGCTGCCACTAAAACATGCTTGTATACATACTCTACTATAGCATTACTTACATGTAAAATTTCGTGAAAATCCGTTAATTTGTCCTCAAAATAATTATGATACAAAAACAAATTTTTTTTTACATGTGACGATATTTATAAATGGAGAACCAAAAGGTAATGCATTCATACATTCTATTATTGTCATTGATACAATAAACAAAG
>NQII01003559.1:190108-230405 GCA_002778355.1 Clitarchus hookeri
GGGGGGGGGGGGGGGGGGGGGGAGCAGACACACAGGCACGCAGACAAGAGATTGACATCATAAGCCTTTTTTTTTCCTTCGAGAAGAAGGCTAAAAACAAGTTAGGTCTACTAGGGGTCAACACATGAATAGAAAGAAGGTAGAGGTCGCCTTGACCGGGTACTCCATCCAACCCCTGTTCCACACTTGGACACAAGGCGACACCTGCAGACGTCTCTTATGCACACGAAGTATAGTCCATTCACGGTTACTTCCCACATTTTTGAAACCCTGCTGAAGTTCTACTTCCAGAATATTACTCCGCCAAGTCAAAAAAATTACGCCTAAGGAACAACGCAGCGCATTCATGCGCACTCACTAATAATATTTTGCACAAGAACTATTTATTACTAGGCATTATCAAAACACACCCACTTTATCTCTGATTTTATTCGTATTAATTATTATTTAGATACTATATTTTTTTAGATAGAAAATGAGTTAGAATTTAAGTTAACCAAAAATAACATACTTTTATGTTAACAGAAGTATAAAACGCTTGTGAAACGGGGCAACATTTAGGAAACAACAACCAAAAGCGTCACACGTGGGGTGATTTTTCAAAGGTTTCATTCGAAAAGTGTTAAGAAACCGCCGAACAATCTATAGCCCGTGAACCGACCTTTATCCGACACGGTTTCATAATTGGAATAAAAAATTGAAAAAATTAACGATTAAATTTAATTGTTTAAAAAGTGTGCTATTTTAATTTTATTGGTTAATTTTAAGACAATTTAATTTTTAACTTTTAAACGTTGAAATATCAGGTTAAAGCTCAAAACTAACGTTCATTAACTTCGCAATTGCCAGGAGGNTTTTTAACTTTTAAACGTTGAAATATCAGGTTAAAGCTCAAAACTAACGTTCATTAACTTCGCAATTGCCAGGAGGCCGAATATGATAACGAAAGATAAGGAAATGCCGTTAATATCTTGAAAATCTTCTTAAAAATAAGCGGGCCTAGGTGACTGAGCGGCTAGACTGCTCGCCTCCCACCAAGGCGAACCGGGTTACATCCTTGGCCGGTTCACTCCGGATCTTCGCAAGTAGGAATCGTGCCGGACGGTGCCACTGGTCGGCGGGTTTTCTCAGGGATCTCCCGTTTTCCCCCGCCCCGTCATTCCGACGCTGCTCCATACTCACCTCACTCAACTCCCATCGGCTCTCAAGACCTCGCTGTTAATAGCCGCCCAAATCTCTTCACTTAAGAATACGGAACGTGTTTGACGGCTGATGAGTTTCACACCACGATATACACTGAAGAGCCAAAAAAACTGGTATAGGCGTGCATATGCAAATAACAGAGTTATGGATCCAATCAGAGTAACGCGATGCGGTCAGCAGCTAGATCGGTTACAGCTGCTACAATGGCAGGTAATCAAGATTTAAGTGAGTTTGAACGTGGGGTTATAGTCGGCGCACGAGAGATGGGACAAAGCATCTCCGAGGTAGCGATAAAATTTGGATGTTCGCGTACGACCATTTCGCGAGTGTACCGTGAATATCGGGAATCCGGTAAAACAACAGATCTTCGACATCGCTGTGGCTGGAAAAAGATCGTGAAAGAACGGGACAAACGACGACTGACGATAATCATTAAACGTGACAGACGTGCAACCCATTACAAATTGGCGCAGATTGGATTTGTGGACTGCCCTGCAGGATTCATGGTGTGAATTGCCTCCTGCATACCTTCAGACATTAGTCGAGTCCATGCCACGTCGTCTTGCGGCACTTCTGCGTNGGGGGGGGGCTTCAAGATATTAGGCAGGTGTACCAGTTTTTTTGTCTCTTCAGTGTACATATATACGATATTCTGGGGTTGTCTTTTACTTTGTACTGAATTGCAGATTATCGTCAGTCACACGCAGCATGACTGTGAGGTAGGCGAGGTGATACTGTCGCCATCTATCAACACAATCTATCGCTACGCAAATAGCACTGTTGGTAGTCCTTGTGCAGCGTGCGCAGTTCGATTGGTTTTGTAGTCACAGCACTGGTCTGATTTTGTGCTAAGTTGCGTTATAAGAGTTTATTTTAAAAGTTTCATTTAAAATGTTTTTGTAGAAGATTGTTTATTGATAATTTTGATAAGTAGGCATATCTGATTCAGCAACCAGCAACAAAGTTGTGGGAATTATATTTTTCTATATCTCTCAATTGTGATTTTTTTTAATGTTTGGAATAAAACACCGATGCAAAACTTCTTTAAAACTTTATTTTAATTGTAAAAAAAATTGTGATTTTTTAACATAACTTAGATTAGTTAATTTTGTTTTAATCTAAACTTTAGTTAAGCAATTTGTGCGTATTTTAACTTCTAACTTTGATTAGTAAAATTTTTTTCACTTTAACTTTAATCAGTTATAGCTTGTTCACAGTAAAGTGAGCACTTGAGACCCTAGTTCCTTTTTTCTTTCAGCCATATTTTATCATTTAACCACCTTTTAAAATAAATATTAACGTGTGAGCAATACACAGAGTGTGCATATTCCACCGCGCCTCGGAAGTTAACGTCTAAGACTACAATGTTTATTGACTGTTATTCCAAATGAGAGAGCTTTCAAAAGTGACCACTCTACCGTAAATAGCCTTATGGATAATTTTTTTAACTTTGGCAAGTTCGCACGGCTCCCCACAAGCGCAGCGACCTCCGCTTGCAAGCAGCAGCTCCCGCCGTCGAGGACAACCCAACCCGCATTCTGTGCACGCCAAGTCTGCCTCAGCGCGCGGGAGGGCGTGCGGGCCTCTGTGGGCGGTGACGTTGATGAATGAAACGCGAGGCAATTAAAGTGTTACCCCGGTATCAGCTGTCGGCGCCGCATGCGCCCGCGTGCCATGCTATACAGGATGATTCACGAGGAGTAACCGCCACTCACGGCGCTTATTCCTTACGTCATTTGGAGCACAATGTGTCATGTAAATGTGGGTACTATTCCCAATATTTACAGATTTATTAGATACGTTGGAAATACCTATGTCCTATATTATTGTATATTATTGCGTATGGGGATGGATGAAGGATATTGTGTACCAAAGGACAGCACAAACACGCGAGGAACTACTTGCGCGTGTCATGCATGCCGCTACAGAGATAAAGGACAGCTGTGTGCAGCTACGTAGAGCAACACGTGAGGTTCATGAGCATGCGGCCAAGTGTATGGAATAGACGGAAACATTTTCGAACATCTTTTGTAAGCTTGTTAGACGCAACTGTGATGCTCAACTGTAAACAATACGGTCTCATAATGCATTGCTGTATTTACTTCTGAAAGGGTTATTATTTTATTCGTCATTTTTCGAATGTTTCGAATTACTCTGTAAATAATGGGAATGGGACCCACATGTATATGGCACATTTTGCTCCAAATGATGTAAGGAATATGCCCTTTGGGTGTGGGTAACTCCTCGTGAATCATCATGTATACCGCCCTCGCCTCCTGCACGAGACAGCGACGTCTTGTGAAGACATCATCCTCGCAAGCCATGTGTTCAGCGGCGCCACACAAATAGCCTTTTTTTAAATTTCGCCAACGAACGTTCACAAATCACGTATTATGCCATCTCTGTTACCAGCACGAATGAGTGCTCTGTGAAACTAAAATTCTCAGTCTTCTTTTGAAATATTTCTGCCATGTAGTATTTTGTAACAAACACTAGTTTATATAAAATAATGTGTGGTTTAATTTCGTATTTTTAGTAGTGTAAAAATGTTTTTATTGCAGTTATATATTGGTATACCCTCACCTGGAATAACAAATTTTTTTGTTTGGGGGTGAGGTAAAATACTTGGAATCTCAACTAACGATTAGTTACATGATAATAAGCCGTGTTTCAAAGTCAATATTTTTGCCTACTGCATCAACATTAACATTTTATCTTAATTTTATTTCAAGAAATCAGCTTTACTTCGTAATAATAAAAAATAACTGGAATTTTATAATTTTAATTGGCACATTGGTTGACATTTTTAATGATAGCATTCAATACAAAGTTAATGCATGTAAAATGCTACTTGTAATAAACTGTAACATTTTTGCATCAGCCTAACTTAAATGAGCTTAATTGAATGTTACGCCCGACCTTAGCTCAAATTTAATTCCATGACCGTCACTAACTCAGAAACTCTAGTTTTTTTTACAAATAAGTTAGTTTGTACAGTACACATACATATTCGATTCGCCTGTGATAAAGAAAATTTAGAGTAATATATATTCGCATAAATTGAAAGTAACATAAAAAAATTGTTATGGAAGGCATAATTAGGTACAGTACTCTGCATTTCATACCACATGCAGAACAGTGGAATAAGCTTACTTTATTATCAGAGTATTCATAACACAACATGGGTGTATATTTTTTACATTTAATTTGCTGGAGGCTCTTTTTATAAACTACATTTATGAACTGTTTAACCAAATAATTAACAAAAGCATTAAAGTAATTTGTAGCAGTAAAGTAAATTAGTCGAAATCGGATTTTTTGCGATGTTCCCATCATATTTTAAGGTAAAAGTTCAGCGTTTTGTTTTTAATTTTCTTGATCTGTTAGTCTCAGTGAACGTTTTGTCATAATTTAAAATCTGTTTTAGGTATAACATAAAGAAAATAATATTTTTTTAGAATACTTTATTCCTTGATATTATTATTCACAAAGATTACTATTTACGTAAAAAAAATACATTAAGATTCTTTTTACATACTTAAGTAACATGTGACAGCACTCTAGTACGGTTGATTAGCATGATGGAATATGACGTCAAAGGAACAATGGTTCGCGCTTGATCCTTTCCTTTCTCCAGGCAAGGTTATTAAATTTTAAAAACGTAAAACCGCAGTTCGTATTGTGTTGAAAACTGTAACGTGTTTGTAATTTGCACAGGTTTTTATAGGTTTTCTTTTCGAACGTAATTAATTTTTTGTTCATTTTTCTTCAAAAGCTGTGAAAATTACATGTACAGCTCCTTGGTGCGGATAGTTTTCTTTAATCTCAATAATTACTTCTTGATTCATAATTAAATTTTAATCGACACGTTTGGCACTTTTACTTCCCGGGTAAGTGTAATTTTATTCCTTTTCAACTAAGGGAGTTGTCTTTTATTATAGTGTTTTTTCTAACACATTTAACAAAATTAACTAACTATATATTTGCTTCTGTATGCACGGTAACAAAAAATAGCACCCAGGAATCCCTTTAATTGTGCATTGGTTTTTCTAATTTAATCACAGATACTTTTTGACAACGCGAGGACATCAGTGAGTAATATTGTTTTTTACCCATGACATTACTCGACCTCCGTAAATTATAATATCCCACAATTAATGCTCTTAATGTCAAGTGGAAGTTCCTACGTGAAGTTGCCGATGGCATAATGGAACTCAGCGATCACATTGTACTCTGATAGAAACAGTAGATTTGTATTAAGCCCAGTGCTGATAGCTACGACAGATCTGGAATTCATTCCTGATTTTAAACGTAAAGGGACTATCGATTTGCCTTTGGACCAGTGGGGTTTTCCTCCAATCCTCCTAAGCACAAATTTTTTTTTCTGGTAAGTTTACCATAAACCGATTGTACTAAAAATATTTTGGTGTCAGTAGTTTAAAGGCGTTCACGAGGTTAAAACAATTTTTTTTTTAAATTTTTAGTATATCACATTATTTGTCGTTATGTAGAATCAGAGCGTGTGAAAAAAATATGGCAGTTCAGGTAAATCACTTTTAAAAATGAATAAAATTATTTATAATAATTCAAAATGTTAAAGTTTTTGAAAAAATCTGAACTCTAAACAAAATTAATACTTTAGACTAGAGCTCAAAATAATTATTCATGTTATTAGAATGTCATGAACAATATTTCTTTGAAATTTGTTATGTGGTTGGCCGGAATTGAAATAAAATTTTAAGTCGGAAATTCAGATTGTGAATTAAGTGTCAGTTTTCCAAACATTTGCAACATGCCACTCTTGTGAGGGCAGTAAAGACTTAAAATGAAAGAAACTATGTGTTTACACAATTTTTCGAAATTTGTACGAATCAATAGTTTAAACTGAGATTCTCATCTCGAGAAAAACATGACAAATATCATTTTTCAAAAATTTGTGTTTTTAGTTTATCAATGATATCACGTTATGAAATCATATAATGTCTTTAAGCGAGTGTTAGACATAAGTAAATGCTAAAAACGATAATCAAAGCATACAGGTTTTTTGATGCCATAGTTCTTTTAACAAAATATTTGTCAGTGTGGTCGATTCCTTTAGCATAGTATTCTGCACCGCAATAATTTTGACGTCAGAAACAACTCGTTACAATGCATCACTGTGGCATAATATATTTGCTCGCAAAGTAGACAGAAACTGTAATTCATGATTGTCCTTTTTGGGATTTTCTATATTTCCTTCCAGAAATCCTGTAGACTTCGAGTATTGTGTTCATAGTCAATTCATTACGCACGCGTTCTTAAAAGCTAGAAAAAAACTGTCTCTTGAGTAGTGAATTTAACACAATAGCGCAGTGGACGTGTTTTTGTATACGCGCTGGGAATATATGCACAGAAAGAGCGGAAGGATGTCATGATGATCTCCGTCCGAACCACTAGGTTAGTCGGCGCTCATGTGTCGAGTCCTGCTGGCAGGAGGGATTTACAACGCGAAATATTTACTTACCGCACGTTACTGTTTTTTTTTTGTAAACTCCGATGTATTCACTAAGAATTTATCTCCCGTAGCTAACAAACAGAGAGACTTGTTTGCTGTTCACATCCTTTGAGGAACGGGGAAAACATTTTGTCAACACTCGCCTCGTGGGGTCCTCGTTGCGACTGCCAGCGAGGCGAGCGGAAAGGCTCCCCACGATTACAGTCTCGCGAGCTGGGTGACTCTCTCTCTCTCTCTCTCTCTCGCACTCCCCTCTAAACCAAACAGATCCTCAAAGACTTCTTTGTCTGCTCTGCAGCTCTCCGTCTTCCTTCGTTGTTCTCTCTCTCTCTCTCTCTCTCTCTCTCTCTCTATCACTCACTTACGCGAGTTCTCAAATATTTATTTCAACAATCTTCCTTCTCTGCGGAGCAGTAATATCTGAAAACCACAGCAGCAAATAAACTAGAAAATTCCGCGCTGCATGTGTAAATTTTAGTCTCATGCAAAATTGCTGTTTACACTAGACATAAATAATGAACGTCATATTATTATGGGAGTGGTGAGAAACCAAATAAAATATGACTTACAACTACTGCTGTTATTGACGCAAGCGAATTTCATAGTACATATCTTAAAAAAAAAAAAAAATAACTCGTAATTTTGTGGAAACGAAAAATACGCCTCACATTATGTGACCGATGAACATTTGCACCTTTTCTAAGCCCTACGTGACACAAATCCTGTGTAGCTCAAAAAATTTACCACAGATCAAGATTTTTCCATGGTAAAAAATAATTTCTTACTTACCCTTCTAAAACAGTAACTAATGATATGTAGAAAGGTGCCAGAAATTTAAGACACTTTCTTTCACGTATATTTAAAAAAAAAAAGTTCAGTTAATATTTTTTTGTTTTGTATAAAAATTATGTATATACACTTATCAATTTTACTCCGGCGCAATTCACTTGTATCAGATCAAAATATATTGCATTGAGTAAATTTATCATTTGTTCGATAATTTTCCAAATTTCCATGGCACAAATATAAGAAAATTTCTACCAAAGTTCTGTCTCGATTAATCTTAAGTACGAAATTTAATGTTCGCATAGTGGAAAAAGGAAATTAGGTCTAAATGGGATTTACAAACCCTAGGACGTTTACAAATCTTTGTATCATATTATTTGGGATAACTTCCAATAACATCATCATACCTAAAACTTTTAAGTCTGAGTGTTTTCCAAATTATCACTTTAAATATATATCCTAGATAATAATAACGGAATTTTCTGCAGATGTCTACACCAGGAAGGCTTACTTTGAAATAGTAATATATTTAGCACCTTTTTATCTGAGCCGACAAGCATTCCTTAAGAATATCTTGCAAATATCTATGAAGAAGCTACTGAAGTATTTTCACAACTTAGGATAAGAAATTGTATTAGCTTTATTCATCGCATGCTAACTGGCAGTTTTTGGCATTTTTCAACAACATTGGAGATTGTATTTATTATAATGCATTTCGTATAATATGAACTGGTACATATATTCTTAATTAAAATGTTATCACGCTTCGAACTTACAAATGTTTATTTTGCTGCCCATTGAGCTCTTGAGAGTGTTTATACCTCATTTACACCTACGCATTTGAGCGCTGGGGTTGCATGAATCATTTTCTCTTCATTTAGCTTGTCTATAAACTTGTTTCTTTCTCTATCATGACGAGAAATGTCTGGACAAACCAACTTTCTAAAGTCGGTGATAACACTTGGTCTATTATGAAGGGACGCAGAAGGGAATGTGTTATCTAGCACTGCCGCCGTTGTCGAACTACGCAGCCAAGTAAAGAATTTAACATACAACAGTAGAAATGTAGTTGAAAGAGATTCATTCTGGCAACTCAGAAAACTATTTATTACGTGGGTTTAAGGGGAAACTTCAAATACACATGTGCGCACGCACGCACACACACATAAAACCAGGAAATAAAAAAATTCTCTACGTGTAAGAAATTTGGCCGTGAAACATTGTAAATATCTTCTTTATAGTTACTAATTTAATGATGAATTTTACTGACGATCAATGGACTTATTTCACTGCTCCCAGACCCTGGTTCCCGGTGCACTTATCTTATTCATTGATCTGTAATCTCTTTATAAGTTGAATTCACGTTGAATTGGATTTCATTTATTCAAAACACAGCTTTTCATTTAGGATATGAAAAAGGTATTTCATGATTACCAGTGATGAGCTTTCGGGTTTCTTAACTTGTTTCAAAACAAGCCCATTTCTTTCTTTGTTCATAAAGGCAGCAATTGTTTGCGTGCAAACACAGGGGTTTCCTTTTGAATGCATCATGAGACGACAGGGTATATGGTGTGGTGGTTCCTTTGACGTGGGCATACCTGTTCTCTGATTGGCTGCACGCGGCTCTGGGAATGGGCCTTGTGTCCAATTGGCCACTGCATGCTGCGAAAAGTTCCGTATTTGCTGGACTGCAAGCTGGGCGAGTACGTCACGAGGCGATGATTGGCGAACGACGTTCTGACACGTTGCTCGCCGGTGACACCATGTCGCTAAAGGAAGAAATGCTTGTATTTAAACGCCAAGGTCGCATTCTTTATATAGTCAATTCAAGGTTACGTCACACTTTTCTGAAACAATGCTATAGTTTTACTTCCAGGATATTAATCCGCCTCATGCTAAGTAAGCTTAACCTAGTATAGAAAATTACACTAAAGGGACAGCGCACCACATTCATGCTCACTCAGTGTAATAATATTTTGCATAAGAATTATTACTTACTACGCACTGCCAAAATACTTATTTTCTTCCTGTTTTTGTTCACTTTAATTATAAATAAAATAATATAATTTGTAAATAAAATTCAAGTAAAATTTAATTTAATAAAAAAATTAGATGCTTTCATGTTAATAGAAGTATAAAACGCTTGTGATACGCGACATATTTAGGAAACAACCAAACACGTCATATATGGAGTAATTTTTCACATGTTTGAATCAGAAAGTATGAAGAAACCGCGAATGGACTATATATATACTTTTTTTCTTTTCTTGAAGTTTTCTCTTTGGCCTGCCCGTGAGGCTACGCCTTGAACTCAATACATCAGACCCGCTAAAGTCGTTAGGAGGCCCGGCGAGGGAGGTGGGAAATCGATTGGCGCCGACACGTGAATACCGGAATAAGCTCGCACCACGACCTGCAGTGCAAGAACGACCTGAGAAAATCCATAAATCACCCGGCGAAAGGCGGGGAGGAGATAGCAACAGGTACTGCCGTCGTGCTCCTCAAGAAATGTGCATCCGCTTTTGCCTTCAGCCCACTAGGCCTCGCCGCTCCACCCTTGAGATGAAATTTTTCGTCGCCTTGGAACGAACATAATTTGTTTTTTTTTTTCGGATCAGATTTCGAAAACATCAAATCTGTAGTGCGTTTGTTAAAAACTCAACTCTTATTTATAGTCTCGTTTTTTTTTCCTTTTTGAGTCAATCGTGTATCATTACGCCACGTTTTAAAACCAACGTGGCGTAAAAACCTAATAAATAAACTAATTGAAACGTTAAAATTTTAAATAAATGACAATAGTATGGGTTTATCGTGCCATTTCAGACTTATGTGCTTATAAAACAAAAATACATCGATTGTACGTACTTCTGGTTTAAACAAAACACGTTCAATGTAATGGTGAAAATAAAACGATTTTCCCGAATTACCGGCTAACTTTAAAGAGTCCAGAGAGTTATTTTTTACCTTAAAATATATAACACTACTGTGACGGAAAAATTTTAAATATTGGTTTTGGTGCGGAATCAACCTACAGTCAACGAAACTACTGCGTTTAATAAATTTCTGAAAGCCACTTTCTAGACAAACAATTTTTGAGAACATTTAACAGTTCTCAGACGTCGTTAGGAATTCCCATCATCGCGTGGTATTTACATTATATTCTTCAGGTAAGCGTTAAAGCTAGCGGACCTTGGTTTCAAACGATCCGAATGGCGTAGTTGTTTGTGACGCTAGCTGAGACTCGAGGGGTCCAGGTTTCGAATATCCAGTAAGTAAAAAACTGTAACTATTTACTATCTCAGTTCCAATTAAGAGGACGGAACCTTCGTAATTATAAGAGGTTCCTGAGTTTCCCAAAATTCATTCCGTGGCAGATACACTCAAAACACGTATACTCCAGAAGTCATTTTATGATTTTCCCACAGCGGTTTTGACACACGCTGGACAATTATTTGCCGCTGTTATACAGGAAGTACTAAAACGATCGTATCACGCACAACCAAGTTGGATATAAAAATGAAAGACTCTAGTAATAGCAGTGACCAGCAAATAAACAGTCGTGATCCCAGTATGTAAAGTAATGAGAAGTCTAGGATCCTGGCAAATTAATTCACGTACCTCTCGGTGATTGTTAGGGACGAGACCATTCCGCGAATCCATTCGAGGACAAGTTGGACTTAAAAACTCATGTAATTACATTCGAGTCACTTGACCTATTGCACCGCAGTTTGTTTGCTAGATGCTAGGGATGCGTGAGATTCTCTGTCGTGGCGACTTCGTCAATGCTCCCAGAATGACGCCGCCACGACCTGTGACAGAAGAATTCGAGTCACAGCGACAGCCACAGTGACGATAGATTCCTACGAGTCGGCGACCCGTGCAGTTCCCTGCTGTGCCTTATCACTGAGCACTGGCAAAGATTATATGTGGACACGCCTGTTTCTCGCGTGAAAATTTCAGGACTGTGTTCAGAACCACATTGTTCAGAATGTGTTCCATGGCACATTAAGTTCAGAACCACTTTTGCGATTGGATCATTCGGGTTGTTACGCGTCTTGTCTGTCCGCCCGGGAATCACGTATGGTCAGTATCGGGAAAACTTAATTCTGATTGGCTCTCACATGTAACAGACAGTCTGCACACAAAGACAAGCGGCCAATAGCAAAATGAAGACTGTAAGTGTGCACCTAGGATATTTAAGTCTAGCCTCCACGGAAATATTTTCGCGGATAACAGGCGGCCCTAATTATACGATACGCTCAGTCGCAAGGCCTCGGCTACGCGAAGACAGTAGGGAACGTATTGTAGCTCCGTCGAAAATATGTAAGGACCTTTTCTTGTTACATCTAGATGTTTCATTTGTGGGCAAAATATCTATATTAAAATAAATTATTAAATTCGCAGGGAAGCTTAATTAATACGGTTTTATTTATAAATTAGAAGGGATTACAATATAAAATTAAAATTTTCGAAACCTCAGGCTGACCGGAAAGCAAAGAACATTACTTTACACATAATACAAAACAGCAAAATAATTATTCGGAAAATAAATATATATCAATACATTAATTGTATGAAGGCTGCGTAAAATCGGTTTCGGTTTTCGTTTAGTGTAATTTGCGTTTTCCATTTTGAAAGGTTTCAATTTGAACACCCCTATTTCGCGACATTCAGCTATTCAGAATGCAAAAATGAATGCTGACAAGCAGCCACAAAGTCCCGATTGCATGCCGCTACGACTTTTGTGTCACTGCCAGTGGTTGTCACCGTTCCAGGAATGTTGACGCCACTGCCATCCCTATTAGGCACCCTGGACGACACACCAAGCCAATAACAGATGTGCAAGGAAATAGGGGCGGAACTCCATGTTACCTAAACTGAACACTCACGGGGGCAGCAGCCAATTATCAGGTGGATAGAAGATCTACTATACTCTATTTTTGGTTTCGTCACACTTTTTGGATCGAACATCTGAAAATTCACCCTAAATATGCCATGTATCACAAGCGTTTTGTACTTTTGCTAACATAAAAAACCTTATTTTGGTTTAAATTATATTTTTAGTTATATATTATCTATAAATTATAATATAGAATTTATAATTAATATAAATAAAAAAACAGGGAGAAAATAGGTATGTTGGTAATGTCTAGTAAGAGACAGTTCTTATGAAAAATATTACTACATTGAGTGTTCATNGCTCTCACATGTAACAGACAGTCTGCACACAAAGACAAGCGGCCAATAGCAAAATGAAGACTGTAAGTGTGCACCAAGGATATTTAAGTCTAGCCTCCACGGAAATATTTTCGCGGATAACAGGCGGCCCTAATTATACGATACGCTCAGTCGCAAGGCCTCGGCTACGCGAAGACAGTAGGGAACGTACTGCAGCTCCGTCGAAAATATGTAAGGACCTTTTCTTGTTACATCTAGATGTTTCATTTGTGGGCAAAATATCTATATTAAAATAAATTATTAAATTCGCAGGGAAGCTTAATTAATACGGTTTTATTTATAAATTAGGAGGGATTACAATATAAAATTAAAATTTTCGAAACCTCAGGCTGACCGGAAAGCAAAGAACATTACTTTACACATAATACAAAACAGCAAAATAATTATTCGGAAAATAAATATATATATTAATACATTAATTGTATGAAGGCTGCGTAAAATCGGTTTCGGTTTTCGTTTAGTGTAATTTGCGTTTTCCATTTTGAAAGGTTTCAATTTGAACACCCCGATTTCGCGACATTCAGCTATTCAGAATGCAAAAATGAATGCTGACAAGCAGCCACAAAGTCCCGATTGCATGCCGCTACGACTTTTGTGTCACTGCCAGTGGTTGTCACCGTTCCAGGAATGTTGACGCCACTGCCATCCCTATTAGGCACCCTGGACGACACACCAAGCCAATAACAGATGTGCAAGGAAATAGGGGCGGAACTCCATGTTACCTAAACTGAACACTCACGGGGGCAGCAGCCAATTATCAGGTGGATAGAAGATCTACTATACTCTATTCGTGGTTTCGTCACACTTTTTGGATCGAACATCTGAAAATTCACCCTAAATATGCCATGTATCACAACCGTTTTGTACTTCTGCTAACATAAAAAACCTTATTTTGGTTTATATTATATTATTAGTTATATATTATCTATAAATTATAATATAGAATTTATAATTAATATAAATAAAAAACCGGGAGAAAATAGGTATGTTGGTAATGTCTAGTAAGAGACAGTTCTTATGAAAAATATTACTACATTGAGTGTTTATNGGGAGAAAATAGGTATGTTGGTAATGTCTAGTAAGAGACAGTTCTTATGAAAAATATTACTACATTGAGTGTTCATGAATGCGGTGAGTTGTCCCTTTGGTGCAATTTTCTAGAATTGGTTAAACTTTATCAGTATGAGGCAGAGGAATGTTCTGAAAGTAGAACCTCAGCAGGGCTCCAGAAATGTTGGAAATAACAGTGAATGGGCTATATACATAAGAATGTGGACTCTTAGCGCACAGCTCACTTAACCCGAAGAAATTTCCCACCCCTAGTGATCATAAACGGCTCCGAACCATCGGATACATCAATTGGTGCTTACAAATATTGTCATGCCCTAGAGTATACGCGAAACATTTTCCGTCTGACCTCCTCGCGATACGAGCGAGCGGAAACGTTTAAAGACGACGGTTTAAACCTACTATGGATAGGTTTTCTCATGGTTCTCCCGTTTGCCCCTCCGTCTTCATTCCACCGCCGCTCCATCTTCATGTCATACATTCTTCGAGCTAGCTGCGAACGGCATTCTCGGATAGGGCAGCGAAATCGCCGTGGGCACCAATCTCTACTTATTCATGGTGACCCTGCTTGAATGAGGGGATACCGCGCCAACATAGAATAAGTACGCATACAAACGTGAAACGGCGCGTTGGTTACTTTGAGGTAAGTTTACCCATTCGATTATTGGCACCGAATATTTCTATATGGCTCAAACCCCGCTATAATGAATCATGGAGATACTGTTTTTTTATTAAAGCCCTCGTGCGACGTAATTCCCGGCTTCTCTGGAACTAAAAATAATACGTTTCCTGAATTATATATACANTATTAAAGCCCTCGTGCGACGTAATTCCCGGCTTCTCTGGAACTAAAAATAATACGTTTCCTGAATTATATATACAAATTACATAGCACCTGCTTTATGTTTCTATGTTAATCTCATTGTCACCATTATAACTTTCCCTAGTTCTTTAATTTGATAAGCAAGCTAAATTTTTTCACTTGAATACTATTTTCGAAATTGTCATAGGGATGGGTTTAAGTTTTTTGTTAGATATGAAACATTTCAGGTGGGAATTTGCGAACTGTGCTTTCAAGTTGTGCTCGACTCCATGATTAATTAAGAAATGCTAGATTTAACCTGAACAGTTGAGATTTGGCCAAAAAAAGTAGGTTAGTTTTGATGAACGTGAGAGAATAATGGTGGAAAAAAAGCATTTCAACAGCCCTAGAATGGTACTTGACAAGTTTTTAATTAAATGTATTAAATACACATGTTGTGTTGTACAAGTTTTAATGGCAGCTTCACTTTGTACTGAGATATTTTAATAAAATCTAAAGCATGATGAAATTGCCAGAATAAAAAAAAATCATTAAGCAATGGCGAAATAAAATTTTCAGGATCGTGTGAACTATTATATAGGACATTGACAAAGGAAAATTGAGACCTGAAATCTGCTGCAATGGGTTGGGAACTGAGTGTGCTTCGTCTGAAGCGAGTTCCTGTAAACACGCCGCATTAAGATACAGTATCATGCAGACACTAACTTAACTCTTCATTTGGTACAAATTGCAATGCTCTTTTGGCGTACAAAGTCATACCGTTGCCGTTTACAGCTACTGAGTGTAACGCAATAACAAGAAAATATACTCAAATATAATTTAAAATCACGAAGAAATTGTTTTCAATGAATGAGTGTTTACATATACTTTTAATACTGTAATGTTATAATATTGTTATGATACTGACTCGTAAGAAACCTAATTTAAGACATCCACTTGTAAGTTCTCAAAATTACTGTTTTCTTTTCAATGTACTGATGTGTGACGTACAAGAAGTATTAGTGTAGCACTGTCACACCACCCCCCCCCCCAGCATCCCTCCACCTAGCAAGCCCGTGAGATTTTTTGAATGCCGAGATATCACGAGATAGGAGACGCAGTTCGTCTGAAGTAAAAAAGCACGCACCACGGAAAAATAAGCTGAGAGAGTAAATTCAAGAGACAAGATCACCACTCCCCCCCCCCAACCTTCAGGAACCATGGCACGTTTTTGAAATGCTTTGTTCTGTTTCCTACCACCGCCCCCTCGCCCCAACAAGGCGACATGTGCCAACAATTAGGGAGGAAGGCTAGAGAACATATAAACCTCTCTGCAGGGAGGGAGAGAGAGGAGTAACCAGTAGATCATCGAGAGTTGCATATCACCATGCAGAGAGAGCAGATCGTAGCAGTGAATTATTAAAGCACAGAGAAAGCAGCCACGTCACGTGCGGCCAGGGGGATCGGACCCCCGGCGACAACAGTACCTCAGTAAATGAGTACGTCAGTAGAACAGCTGTCCAGTGAGACAGTACCAAGTGCGGGCCTTTCCTAAGGCCGCCCACATCACCGGAGCTCACCCACCACAAACAACATACCAGAACCAACAGCAGAGTAGTTAAGTATCAAGTCGCCGTCCAGAGAAGCCCCCCCTCCACCACGACATCACCCCCAGTTAATACGAGTAGCCAAATTAGAGTACCACACCTCGGAAGTGTTTCTGTGTGTTTTTATAACTCGAGACAATATATCCATCCTTCAAAATGAAACACCAAAAGTTTACATTATTGAAATACCCTCAACCTTCAAGGCACATTATAGTCTGTGCCTGGAGGAATTAACTCCAACCCTACGAACTACTCTGTGTGCCACAGGTGGGGGATATCATCAAGTTTAATTGGCGCCCTGACAGTGAGTGTAGTGTCAGTACTATGGTTCCAAAAGAACGTTGGTTATTATTCACAATAATGGCAATAATATTTGTGTATGCAAGAAAAAAAACAATTTAAAATTAAAATTTTGGTCTTTGAAGGCGCTATAAATTTGCTGTTTAATCTTGAAAATTTAAAAACCGTTTAGCACATTTAAGCAACATCAGTACTAAATAAATGATTTTATATAATATAATCAGACTGCCTCTGTAAAAACACTCATTCATTCGTCCATTCCGATTTTGTCGGACACTACAGTGAAAAATAAAAATGTATGTGACTATAAATGATAGCAATTATGATTTATGCTTTCTTAGAATATTCACAAATACATCTTCTTTGTTTCGTAATTATGGACTCCATATAGGTAGACCTATATTTGTAAACTGCAATAAACGTGTTCAGTAATCATTCCCATTCGTAATTATTTTAAGAGAGCTCTTCATACTGTCTCGAAAAATATATTTTATACAATGCCATTATATTTAATAAAATAAATTTTTAAAATGTGCATTTATAAGACGCTATTCATTTTCAAATGAAATGTTACCACAAACTCCTATATTCTCAACACTACATTTATCAAAAAATTTACTTAAAAATGTATAAGAAAAAAGTTTGTTCATGGCATTCGTAAATTGTGGAAATTTTAATTCATTAATTTTTTTAACTCAGTGTGTGATGATGTTATTACAGCAAAACCACCTTTTATATCACAAACGAATACTTATTAGAAAAATTGGCATTGTAAATAATATTTTAGCAACTTTAATATAATTATATTGCTCTGTATTAATTAATTGACAAAAAATTACTGTTGCAAGACGCTTGAGTGGCGTTTCACAGGTCATGAGGGATGGTAAATTTGATTTCAATTTATTCACACAGCTACTATATACAGCAATGATCTATCTAGCTCCACTATTACTCTTTCTATTTCCAATGAGCGCAGTAGGCAATATATATCTCAACTCTTATTAAAGTCCTTCTCAATGTCTCTGTTTGGTTTTAGTCAAATAAATCATAATCATTATTAACAAATGTACAGTCTGTCTGTTGACATCATTTTTAATGTCTTCCACTTAAGCATTCAGTCCAGTCTGCCAGTCGTACTCGTCACTGCACCAATGTTCGCAGTCACAGATTTCCCTCCCGCTGGTCACTTCCATTGCCACTCGTTGCTCGTCTGGCGCGTCGTCTGTATCTCAATGTTGCACAGTCACCCAAACTTCCAACGCTCATAAACTACGCCTGGCTCGGAGGCCCGTTGTGGCTTAAATAATCGCTGGCCGTTTTCTGGAAGGTTCGCCAAACCCTGAGTCACACCGAGAGAAACTCGATTATTAAGCCAGAACATTCTTCAGGTAGACTTAAAAATTCAATCTGCTGAAGGTTAGGAGCGCGCGAGATATAGCGGCTTATCGCGGCGGAACAGCTTTGTAGCTTGAAACGTTATCGCTCGCCTGTAAATAAAAACATTTCTCTGTGACTCACCGCCCGCTATCATATCACTAATCTGTCCTTCTCTTCCGCTAGCGCAGGACAGGTCAAGGGAAGCGAGCGCGTCGTAATACGGACACACTAAACGTAAAAAATATCTGCAGTTTTCTTCAATATATTTGCGACGATCTTTAGATGCAAAGAACTTAGAAAAGACTGGCAAGTAAAATGTTTTCCAGAATAGTGCGTATTTTTTGCTTAAAATGCTTATTACGTGCATAGTGTCATCAGTAGTAGACTACAGCAGGAGTAACGTCATCCCGCCAGCATAATATAGATGTCCCTAAAATAAGGTGCTGTGAACACTGATATTTCTTTGTATATAAGTACCAAAATGTTTTTTGGCAGTCAACCTTTATGCTTGGTTAATTGTTTAAAATTTTTGGGGACGAAATATTTAGCTTTTACGTACTCAGTACGGTTCCATGAATGTCTCAAATTTCTGCCGATAATTACAGAAAATTCTTACCTTTCAGTACTGTCCTGATCAGTTAAAAAAATTCATTCTCATGCACCATTAAAAGCAAAAAAAAAATAAAAAATAATTTTATTTTATGCATTCCTACTGTAGTTTTTTTTTGCTAACGTACTTCTTAAAGAATATAAAGTAAAAAAAAAGAATTTGCTTTATTATGGGCCACATAACAAGTTGCAATAATTCGTTATTATGTTAATATTTATGAACTAAATAAAAACATTAAACACTCGTCCAAAAAAAATGTGAAGTGACATTTTGAAAATAATACGTTTCGATCATTACGATATGAATAGAATTTACCGGAGTTAATCTATAACAAATTTAGAATAACCTGAAAATTAATGTTTTCCATTTTTTTTCCATGAATTTACCAAATTCATGGCAAATACAATATATTTCATTTGACGGAAATATGACTAAATTTTTTAAAATGTTCTAATAGAGGCATAATAATTAAATATAATGATATCATAATTACGACTTCTTAAGACAAGAGGATTTAATNATTCTTACCTTTCAGTACTGTCCTGATCAGTTAAAAAAATTCATTCTCATGCACCATTAAAAGCAAAAAAAAAATTAAAAATAATTTTATTTTATGCATTCCTACTATAGTTTTTTTTGCTAACGTACTTCTTAAAGAATATAAAGTAAAAAAAAAGAATATGCTTTATTATGGGCCACATAACAAGTTGCAATAATTCGTTATTATGTTAATATTTATGAACTAAATAAAAACATTAAACACTCGTCCAANAGTTGCAATAATTCGTTATTATGTTAATATTTATGAACTAAATAAAAACATTAAACACTCGTCCAAAAAAAATGTGAAGTGAAATTTTGAAAATAATACGTTTCGATCATTACGATATGAATCGAATTTACCGGAGTTAATCTATAACAAATTTAGAATAACCTGAAAATTAATGTTTTCCATTTTTTTTCCATGAATTTACCAAATTCATGGCAAATACAATATATTTCATTTGACGGAAATATGACTAAATTTTTTTTAAATGTTCTAATAGAGGCATAATAATTAAATATAATGATATCATAATTACGACTTCTTAAGACAAGAGGATTTAATNAAATGTTCTAATAGAGGCATAATAATTAAATATAATGATATCATAATTACGACTTCTTAAGACAAGAGGATTTAATGCCAAAAATAAAAATAAAAAAATTGTTCGAGTTTTTGGAAAAATACATGTCATAATATTTTCTGAAGCGACTTTAGGGGCATAAACATTTTTCCTTAATACACCATATACAAGTAAAAAATCCAAAAATCAATATTTATTACTGTTATTTCGTGGAAAATGTAATAAATAAGCTAAAAATATGCACTTATTTTAAGATTTCCATTAGCAAGAATTTGTTTTAATAATGTTTTTAATAACAAAAATTATGACATCTGAACCTCTATTCAAAGCATCGCTCTTTCCTTATCACATTCCCAATTCATCTCACGCGTTGTTGTCCAATATCCAATGTTACATTGTAAAAAAAAAAAAAAAATACATCGCGAAATAAATTGTTACCCCAAACGCAGGTATTATGAAAGAAAATTTACCTCATTCATCAACTTCTTGCCGTGTTGGATTCGACCAAAGGAGACATACCTCATATCTAGCATTAATTTTAATGTTATAAATAAAATGTAACTACTTAAATTTGAAGAAATAATTTATTCATATGGAAAACAGTCTTAGGAAGCTACTTGAGTCGAAAGGGAAAATAAGATATTACAGCGAAGAGCAGAAATTGAACTTGCTGCAACGTCAATTCGCACACTCTTTCTCAAAGTGCTGTGCTCCATTATCTCTTTACAAGAACTTACGTGTTCCGCATTCATACATATTTAATTATGTTCTTAGGGAAAGCTTCTTTTCCAGCTTCGTGGGGGCTTATTTTTGCATTTTCGCAAGAGAGGTTTGTTCCTTTCAGTCCGTGGATTGCACAAGTTTACACATTTTAATCCGCCGTACCTGGTATCGTCGCATATTAACGCTTTGCATAAATGCTCCACGAAACGCTAAGTTACAGTTATTTTTTGTCGCAGAAGACAATGACAATTTTATTTCATCCATCTAAAGTTATTTTTTCGGGAAACACGCAGATATTTATTGCGTCGCGGGTGGTATGGTTATTTGAACAGTTCTGTACCTCACTATACAAACAATAACAGGCCGTACGCTGAGAAGAACAAATTATAAACGATTGTACGAACCAAATTTTTGTACCCAGCACACCGAGTGGGCTCGCGCAAATCTGGAGGACCTGGGTTCGAATCCCGGTATGGCCATCTTGATTTCAGTTCTCCATAGTTTCCCGAAATCACTCCCGGCGAATGCTAGGATGGTTACTTACTACAAGCTAAGCCCCGTTTCTTCCCCGTTTCTGCTTCTCTGAGAAACTTGCTTGTTCGTATCTAACAACTTCGTTGTTAAAGTGACGTTAAACTCTACCTACCTCGTTGTATCCAGAACACTCCAAGACTATTAATCTAGGATCACCGATCACGGGACTAGCTGTAAATAATATTAAATTTATTTGGTTTGCAGCTAAATAAAACGAGGGTCTGAACTGTAGAATGTGATAGCAGAGATCTGCTATACGCTCAGAAAAATGAGGGTCCAATTGGAACGGATATGGAAAATCGACTGGATTCATGAAAATTTTAAAACAAAGGAAAGAAGCATTTCGTAGTATGACAAATAATATAGATTTTTATGCATACTCAAAAATACCGCTGTCCGTAGTAATGCGTATATGAACATGTACACGTGGCTCGCTGTAATAAACAGTGCTTGGCTTCAATAATCATTGCAGCCTCCCGAATACGTTTCAGCAATGCAATCAGAACTAAGAAATACGCTACAGTCGTACACCGCAAAATCGCACACAATAGAAAGTTCTAAATAATGCCATACATGTGTTAAGTGATTCAGTTTTACAACAGTTCGTAGATTTTTTTTTTAGTATATGATTATTATTCTAAAGTATGTGTTTCTATTGCAGGATCGTTTTAATATCTGTGGGTCTGCTGTATAATGGTTCTAAGGTGTTAATTTCAGTCGCGTGACGTTTCTAACCTATGTGGTTCTAAACTGTGTATTTCGGCCATACAATCGTTCTAACATGTGTAATTCTGTTGCATGAACATTCTCGAGTGAGAATTTTGATCGTGTGACGTTTCGAACATATGTAGTATCTCCAGGTTACAAAATGCATAGTTAAATAATAGTGCTAAAATCATTTATTCATATAAAAGAAATTTGATGACAGAGATAATTATTGCATTTCAAAGAATATTTTTTAGCTCGAAAATTTACTTACGCGGCAAAGGTTTTATAAAATATTACTCTCCGACTACGAGCTCCAGGTTCCATACCTGGGTACCGTATGCCATTTCTATACCATTTTCAGTCGCAAATTTACGTAAGTTCAGAACCTGGTTAGCTTTCTGGCGTACAGGTTGTTGTATTAGTAATATCAATAATAACATTTTCAATAATGTTTATTGTTTATTTCTATTTGGACAGAATTTTAAAAGTACCTTCGATTATTTCTTTTGTGGCAGTTTTTTAGAAGCGTCTACTTCCAATTCAAATGTTTTAAAGCAATTTTCATAATGAAATATATTTGAAGTTTAATTAAAGTAACTTCACTTTCTAGTTTAATAACATTGATTTGTTATTACGTTAACTGCATAAATGTGTTATTAATTATTTATTTTTGTTTAATTTTTGACGTCCTGCTTTTCTGTTTATTTTATATAAGTATTTTCGTTTTCTTCCTTTGTAATTTTTTTTTGTTGTACACCTATTGACTGTAATGTATTTTTTAAATCCTAATAGTTGGCAATAATTGTTATTTTAACTCTGCATTTGACGTAGTTGATTTTTCATTGATANTATTTTTTAAATCCTAATAGTTGGCAATAATTGTTATTTTAACTCTGCATTTGACGTAGTTGATTTTTCATTGATAATGTTACTTCCTGAAAACCAAAACAGTTTATTTCATAATTGTTTACTTTGGCTTTGTGTCAAAAACTTTCCTNTCTGTTTATTTTATATAAGTATTTTCGTTTTCTTCCTTTGTAATTTTTTTTTGTTGTACACCTATTGACTGTAATGTATTTTTTAAATCCTAATAGTTGGCAATAATTGTTATTTTAACTCTGCATTTGACGTAGTTGATTTTTCATTGATACTGTTACTTCCTGAAAACCCAAACAGTTTATTTCATAACTGTTTACTTTGGCTTTGTGTTAAAAACTTTCGTAATATTTTACTTTATGTTTATATTTGATGAATGGTTTACATATTTCTCTTTAGAACTGTCAGTCTTATCAGAGTTTTGCAGTAGTACTGACAGCCATTTCAAGGAGGTACTTTTTGTCATTATCTTTTTCATGGTCGTTGTTGTCCTGTGTTGCAGTTGAGTTTATAGGCTGTTCATAGTTTACTAAGCACTTTTGTCATTATCCTCTGAAAAATGGCACTGCCCCTACCTGCATATATTGTAATGAGAACACTGACTGGCGTTTGCTCAGTTAAGTTGGTGACGATGGAGAGGAAGTAGATTTTGTGTTAACGTTGAATTAGAAGTGTTAAGTTAAAACTGTGAATACTGAAATTGATTTCTTTTGCTTTAAATTTTTATTGCATAAATTGCGAAGGTTAGCAAATGTATAAAATATTTCCTTTTCTAATAATATTACAGTTTCACTTGGCCGATGCTTGAATAAAGTGNAAGTAGATTTTGTGTTAACGTTGAATTAGAAGTGTTAAGTTAAAACTGTGAATACTGAAATTGATTTCTTTTGCTTAAAATTTTTATTGCATAAATTGCGAAGGTTAGCAAATGTATAAAATATTTCCTTTTCTAATAATATTACAGTTTCACTTGGCCGATGCTTGAATAAAGCGATATTGTCCATGGCAATGTTAACATTACATATGGCGGAAAGATACAAAATAGAAAATAATATATCCTGAGCAGGGTTTTTTAAAGTTCTGAGCTAGCCGTAAAACAGCGTATAAATAAATACATTACTATTTCCCTAATTATAAAAATAATGTTATTAAAACGAAACGAAACTGAAATCAGCGGTTAGCAAGTTTAAACTCACACTTTAAATAAGTCTTAAAGAGAAACAAAATAATTTTTTCAATTCACCATGAACAAAACTCTGTATGTCAGTCAGTTTTATGTATAATTATGTGCACATACAGGTGGGAATTTTTTCGCAAAGGTCGGTTTCAAAAGTGTTTAATTAAGCACGAACCAAATNGCCGTAAAACAGCGTATAAATAAATACATTACTATTTCCCTAATTATAAAAATAATGTTATTAAAACGAAACGAAACTGAAATCAGCGGTAAGCAAGTTTAAACTCACACTTTAAATAAGTCTTAAAGCGAAACAAAAAAAATTTTTCAATTCACCATGAACAAAACTCTGTATGTCAGTCAGTTTTATGTATAATTATGTGCACATACAGGTGGGAATTTTTTCGCAAAGGTCGGTTTCAAAAGTGTTTAATTAAGCACGAACCAACTATGGCTAAATCCAATGCAGGCGTAGGAAACTCCCAACAGACGCGTTGTCAACCACTATATCGGATTGCAGGTTGAAATGTAGAACGCGCGTGATGAAACCGCGAGGAAAATAAACGTTGACGGGAAATGGAAAACTGAACTGACGAGTGTGGATTGAAGTGAACAGCGTTCGATTTTGTTGCAGTGCGATTTTTGTTTAAAATTCTGCCGTAGTGGATTTCAGTGGATTTCCTAGAATTGATTCTACAGACTGAACACAAATATTTCAATTCTGCGAAATAATAACACGAATTCCTTTTTAAGGAATCCGGAAAGCAGCAAGAAAATAATGGTTTCGTTTAAAAAGTATGATCTANAGACTGAACACAAATATTTCAATTCTGCGAAATAATAACACGAATTCCTTTTTAAGGAATCCGGAAAGCAGCAAGAGAATAATTGTTTCGTTTAAAAAGTATGATCTAGGTTACACGCATAAGCATGTTGGTAATTTGGTATCTATTGTCTACATTGTTACTTTTGTTTTCCGTAAAAATTGATTTATAAATTACACGCAGTCTTCACGTTTTCGTTTTAAGATATAAATTTTACTACTTACATNGGGTTACACGCATAAGCATGTTGGTAATTTGGTATCTATTGTCTACATTGTTACTTTTGTTTTCCGTAAAAATTGCTTTATAAATTACACGCAGTCTTCACGTTTTCGTTTTAAGATATAAATTTAACTACTTACGTCAATCACTAATTTTCTTTCTTATATTTCCTAATATTCACATCTCCTGTCCTAATTGTATGCGAATAAAGAAATAACAGACACAAATCAAAAGAAGTAGTTGGGTGCCATTGCAATCCGGGGATTTTTTTCCACCATCATAAAATGCGATTCAAAGTGGTCAATATTACAACAATGTGTCCAGTTAAGCTGTGACTTCTTTCTTCTGATTGGCAATACTACATACATTCATGACGTGTGATATAAACAAAAGAAGTGAGGACATACACTGAAGAGCCAAAAAAACTGGCACACCTGCCTAATATATTGTAGGGCCCCCGCGCGCACGCAGAAGTGCCGCAAGACGACGTGGCATGGCCTCGACTAATGTCTGAAAGTATGCAGTATGCAATTCACACCATGAATCCTGCAGGACAGTCCACAAGTCAATAGGTTGGCGAGGTGGTGGAGATCTCTTCTTAACAGCAGGTTGCAATGCATCCCAGATATGCTCAATAATGTTCATATCTGGTGATTGAGATGGCCAATGGAAGTGCTTAAAGTCAGGAGAGTGTTCCTGGAGCCACTCGGTAGCCACTCTCGACGTGTGGGGTGTCGCATTGTCCTGCTGGAATTGTCCACGTCCGTCGGAATGCACAATGGACATGAATGGGTGCAGGTGATCGGACAGGATGCTTATGTATCTGTCACCTGTCAGAGACGAATCATAAGTCTCATTTCACTCCAACTGCACACGCCCCATACCATGACAAAGCCTTCACCAGCTAAAAACAGCCCCCTGTTGACATGTAGGGTCCATTGATTCATGAGGATGTCTCCATTACTGTACACGTCCATCCGCCCGATACAATTGGAAACGAGACTCGTCAGGCCAGGCAACAAGTTTCCAGTAATCAGCAGTCCAATGGCGGTGTTGGCGGGCCCAGGCGAGGCGTAAAGCTTTGTGACGTGCAGTCAACAACAGTACACGAGTGGGCCTTCGGCTCCGAAAGCCCATATCAATGATGGTCCGTAGATTAGTTCGCATTCTGGCACTTGTTGATGCCCCAGCATTGAAATCTGCGCCAATTTGAGAAAGGGTTGCACGTCTGTCACGTTTAATGATTCTCGTCAGTCGTCGTTTGTCCCGTTCGTTCACGTTTTTTTTCCGGCCGCAGCGATGTCCAATATTTGATGTTTTACCGGATTCCCGATATTCACGGTACACTCGTGAAATGGTTGTACGCGAACATCCAAATTTTATCGCTACCTCGCAGATGCTATGTCCCATCTCTCGTGCACCGACTATAACACCACGTTCAAACTCACTTAAATCTTAATAACCTGCCATTGTAGCAGCAGTAACCGATCTATCTGCCGACTGCATCGCGTTACTCTGACTGGTTCCATCCCTCTGTTATTTGCATACGCACGCATATACCAGTTTTTTTTTTGGCTCTCCAGTGTATGCGTGTGTTTATTTTCGACATAAATGTTTCACGTGTTTACTTTTTAAAACCGCGAAATTTGAAATGTATGTGTGTAAGAACATATATTTTATATATAAAATAAGAGAAGGGGCAGAATTTTAAGACAAAGTTTAAATATTTGTGTCAACTCGCGGTTTTTGTGGTATCTACATTAGTTTCCATCATATCAATATAAATTTATTTGCAATAATTTTTACATACCAAGTCAGATTTTTCAGCATAAATATATTAACGTATGAATATAATTTAGGGCAAAACTTGTGAATATGTATCACATATATTTACGTGATTCTCAGTGAGGTGAAGATATTTGTGCGGCCATTGTGAGGTCATTATGGAGAAGCGTTGGAATGTTAAGGGCGGTGGAAACGGGAGATCCCCGAGATTTCCCGCTGACCAGAGGCATCGTCCGGCACGGGTTCCACTTGCGAATATCCGGGATGCACCTCACCGCCATGGCCCCGTTATCCTCAGTAGTTAAGGCGTCCCAAACACATTATCTTTTCAGTGCACAGGGGGGAATAAATTACTTAAGCAGTTTTAAAATCATTATTTGAAATAAATAATTATGGCTCCTAACTTTACGTATACTGCTAGTAATACTAACAGTTAGATTCACAGTTAAAGTTGATTTTGGTAGCAAATTAGAAAAAGTTTTATTACACTAGTAATCCGTATTTAAAGAGTATCTGTGAAGATATATTTATATTTTCTTAGACACACCAGGAAAATAATTTGCTACTTTTTAACATAATTTTATTCGTAACATTTGGCACTGAGAAATATAAATTTTTTAAATTTCTCCAAATTGGCGAATTTTACTGCAGATATGTGGATTTAGTAAAAAAAACTGTTTTAGTTTTCTCGTGTTTACTGACATAACCGTTATTTCAATTTATTCTTAGTGCATTACACTAGCCTGGTACTAAAACCTCAGTTAATTGCCAATATGTAGCGTATCATTAACTAGATGTTCAGTAAGAAATATTCCAATAATTCATATTTAGAGTGTATGTTGTCACTTAGTCGACGCACGAATACTGACAATTATGTAAATGCGAGTCTTTATTTGTAAATATTTCACTATAATACGTAGTGGGCTGACAGAATGAATATACATAGCTTTCGTGAATTATTAATAACCCGCGAACAAACCATAACAGATCACAACTATTTAAAGAAGTAGGAAAATTACGTTTCGTTCTGCTGCAAAACTCGGACTTTACACATACGTTACAGAAATTTGTTTATTTGTTAACCCTGAGACTGTGCTCCTGTTATCTCATTGGAGAAGGGGTTGGTGTGGATTAGGGAGGAGTAAGAAAAGGTGAAAAGGTATGTGCATACGCTATAGCACGACATATTATTTGTTTGCATGTTCTCCAATGGTGTAGCTATGTACTGACATTCACGGCCACCAAATTTTTTATAGAGTTCACCAACTTTTATTCCACTGAATGTACATTGAAATAAGTTTATCTGCTGCATTGTGTAATTCAGTTTTTGCCTGACTGGGAGGCAACTTACTTACATATTTCACTTACACCAGCAGTTATTTCCAGTATTGNAGTTAAGGCGTCCCAAACACATTATCTTTTCAGTGCACAGGGGGGAATAAATTACTTAAGCAGTTTTAAAATCATCATTTGAAATAAATAATTATGGCTCCTAACTTTACGTATACTGCTAGTAATACTAACAGTTGTATTCACAGTTAAAGTTGATTTTGGTAGCAAATTATAAAAAGTTTTATTACACTAGTAATCCATATTTAAAGAGTATATGTGAAGATATATTTATATTTTCTTAGACACACCAGGAAAATTATTTGCTACTTTTTAACATAATTTTATTCGTAACATTTGGCACTGAGAAATATAAATTTTTTAAATTTCTCCAAATTGGCGAATTTTACTGCAGATATGTGGATTTAGTAAAAAAAACTGTTTTAGTTTTCTCGTGTTTACTGACATAACCGTTATTTCAATTTATTCTTAGTGCATTACACTAGCCTGGTACTAAAACCTCAGTTGATTGCCAATATGTAGCGTCTCATTAACTAGATGTTCAGTAAGAAATATTCCAATAATTCATATTTAGAGTGTATGTTGTCACTTAGTCGACGCACGAATACTGACAATTATGTAAATGCGAGTCTTTATTTGTAAATATTTCACTATAATACGTAGTGGGCTGACAGAATGAATATACATAGCTTTCGTAAATTATTAATAACCCGCGAACAAACCATAACAGATCACAACTATTTAAAGAAGTAGGAAAATTACGTTTCGTTCTGCTGCAAAACTCGGACTTTACACATACGTTACAGAAATTTGTTTATTTGTTAACCCTGAGACTGTGCTCCTGTTATCTCATTGGAGAAGGGGTTGGTGTGGATTAGGGAGGAGTAAGAAAAGGTGAAAAGGTATGTGCATACGCTATAGCACGACATATTATTTGTTTGCATGTTCCCCAATGGTGTAGCTATGTACTGACATTCACGGCCACCAAATTTTTTTATAGAGTTCACCAACTTTTATTCCACTGAATGTACATTGAAATAAGTTTATCTGCTGCATTGCGTAATTCAGTTTTTGCCTGACTGGGAGGCAACTTACTTACATATTTCACTTACACCAGCAGTTATTTCCAGTATTGNGTAATTCAGTTTTTGCCTGACTGGGAGGCAACTTACTTACATATTTCACTTACACCAGCAGTTATTTCCAGTATTGTCTTGCCCTACAAGTGGTATGTTTTGACCTTGGTTTTGTTTTGTATGTAACCTTCGTATCACTGAATATCGTGTCGTAACACTTAATAGTAATTTGATGTGTTCTTCGTTCTATAGACGGAAACAAATTTTGTAATGTTAAATAAATTAAAAGATACTTATTTTTAGCCTACTTTCCGAAGGAAAAAAAGGCTTATTAGACCAATTGTCTTGTCTGTGGATACGTGTATGTACGTGTGTGCGTTTGTGTGTGAGTGGTTGCATGTGCGTCTGTGCGTGTGTGTGTCCCCCCCCCCCAACACAGCATTTTTCAATTTTTGAACGCGAGAACCGAATTTCACCTTACTTGGTACAGATATATTTCTTAGTAAGGACACCTGACTTTTATAGTTTTCATCCACGTCAGGAACTTACTTTCAAAATGGTGGCAATTTTTAAATTTGGAGTGATACGACATATCTTGGGAACCATTCAACTGACTTAAACCAAACGTTGTATTCTAGCAGAGTATTGTGTAAGCATTACATTTTGAGGTAAATATTGTTGTCAGTAAACCATTTTGGAAAATAGCCCCAAATAAAGAAATAAATATTTTTCATTATATCTCGAAAACTATTATATCAATTGTCGTCCAATTTGGCAGGTAGTTACTTAAAAAATGGTGGCAATGCAAATTTTATTAGGTTTAGTTGGTATATCTGCCATACCATTTAAACAATTTCGACTAAATTTTGTATACTGTAAGTATCTGTTAGGAACATAATCTATGCCAACAAGTAATCACTTTGGTCAGCCATTTTGGAAGATAGCGCAGTAAGAATAGATAAAGTTATTACATCATGTCTCTATAAAANTAATCACTTTGGTCAGCCATTTTGGAAGATAGCGCAGTAAGAATAGATAAAGTTATTACATCATGTCTCTATAAAATAGACCGATTCCTACCAAATTTGGCAAGCTAGTAGTACTCATGCAGATTATGTTAAGAGCTTTGTTTGAAGCATGTGAGACACTTATTTAAAAATGGCAGCCATATAGCAATTTAGTTATATATTACAACTATCAACTGTGTATACACCAAGCATGGCTTGCCCTCCATTTTGTAAGATAGCGCTATGCGAATAAAGTTTTGGTAATATCACAGGAAATAATTGACCGATACCTGTTAATCTGGCTAACAAGTAGTTCTGATGCAGATCATGTTAAGTGCTATGTTTTTTGTACGTCAAACATTTATTGTCAAAATGGCGGCTATAAAGTGGTTTTAGTTCAGATTGTTATATCGTAGAAACCATGGAATCGATTCTAACTTAACTCTGTATGCTGGCAGTTGGTATTACAACATTAAAATAACTACATGTAGAGCCTCATTTCTCTGTCATTTTGTATGATAATATAAAGTTTTTATCTCATCTCTCGGAAAACAGTCAACCCTTCTTACAAAATTTGGTGAAGATATTATACTGTAGTAGACCATATTTTTATATTTTTTTTTATATTTTGCACACTTATTTTCAAAATAGCAGCTATAAAAATTATTTTGCTTCTGTGTGTTTTATATATGAAGTTATGCAATCCATTTTAACTTGACTTTGTATATTGGCAGTATACAAACATCGAATGTGCTACTAAAAATAATATTTATGTTCTCCGTTTATGAAGATCGCTATATGAAAATTATGGAGGTTTTATGCCATATCTCGAGGATCAATCTACAATTCCGACCGAATGTTACACTGGAACATTAAAAGTATTTGTACCAAATTGTGCAAACTATTAAGGTTACAGAAGTCCATGTAAACTTTCGTGGTTTAAGTGAGTCAGGCAACGGTGTTCAAAAATGCGCCATAATAAATAATTTAGGTAAGGTTATCACATATAATAAACGATTTAACCAAATTTAACCAAACTTTGTGTGTAGACGTTATACATTAGAAGCAACGTATGTGAGCATCTGTTTTTTTATTTTGTATGATAGCATCGAATAAGAAAATAAATTTATTTATGACATATCTCAGAGAAACCGATTTCCACAAAATTATTCACATAAGTAGCGCTACGGTAGGCCACGTAAACTTACATATTTTAAGTTTCTCTGTCACTTATTTTCAAAATTACAGCCCTTTAAATATTTTACTTTATTAGACCCTATAATTCAAAACATTAAACTTATTACATCCGAAGATGACGATCCGAATCCGACCTTCATAATGCAGTGAATTGCACGCTAGCTTAGTGTACGAGGTATTTTGGTTTCAAGTCCCGGGTCAGGCACGGTTGTAGGCCTACTTGTAATTGTCTCACTAATGTTGCGTACGTTTCTGGTTTCATTTGTAATGTTGTTGCTTTCAAAGAGAAGTCAAGTCCTACCAAATAACTCAGCTTTTAAGAACTTATAAAAAAATTAATTGCACCCATGTTGAGGAAATTAGGCTTGTTATTTGTATCAGAAACTTCTTGTTTCCTCATACAGATACTGTTATAGAAGGCAATGTTGTTCATTTGTATTTGACATTAAACTTGTTAGCAGGAGATCATTTTGCATGCATATCTGTTTGTGTAGTAAAGCCCCTTTGATATAAGTGTACAATTCATCTACTGTTTTGAGAAAACTGTTCAGTACACTTCTGCTTTCTCTAATCCACAATATAAGAGAAAACGCATTTTTTCTTGCCTGACTGCTTATTGGAATCCAAGCCGGACTGTGGTTCTATTCACAACACTGTCAACATCAGCTGCAAATGGCATAATAATCCTTTATTTACTAGACCTCCCTTACAACTGCGTATCAACTATATTTACTGTCTCTTGTGTCATACATCAAAGAAAATGCTAAGTGCAATTATCTTTGAAAATTTTCATCTTCGGTAGTAGTTTTTAAGTCAAATTTGTATTAAATTTGTTAATTCCCTTTTTATGTTTTCGCACAAATGCTTGCATGCATTTAAATTTTGAGTTAATAATGTATATTGATTTTGTTAGCAAAACTAGTTGCAGACCTATAATCCAAACCTTTTTAAAATAAGTTTAAACATGAAATATTTTTCACCCTTATAAGTTCGTTGTTACATTTGACAGTTTTTTTTGTGTCAATATGTTAGTACCAGATATTCACTGATGGTCAACTTCACAAATTTTTATTTGTCTTTTTTCCCCCGGACCATACATATCAGCGTCGAAGTTTTGATGACCAACTTTGTGATGGCGAAAAGCTATGTTTCTGTCGGTGTGCATTTGGCGTGAGTACCCCAGTCTACGTCTTCGTTTAAAATTACATTTCACATTTGTAATCTAAGAATACAGTTCGAGTTGAAAATGAGCATCAGGTTGCTATAATTCCCGTACTATCCCAAATTGGATTATAACTTATTCCATCAGCCTAACAAACATCTGAGGTTAAACAATGTTTCTTTGCTATTTGTTCTTTACAATATTAAATATTTGCTGCGTGCAACAAAGACAAACATACACATATGTGTATGTGTCCATGTATTTTTAAAAAGCCAACTAAAATCTTTCTGAAAACTCAGATATTTTAACCCCACGGATTTAAATATTTTACTCCTCATTTGTTATTTTTGAAAACGTGTGTGGTGCAAATACTGCAAAAACGATTCATCATATACAAACGACAGTTCATAAACTTCCTTTATTTTTTAACTGTCCGGTTTACATTAAGGACCAGGACTAACAAGAAATTTACGTAAATAATGATGCTTTCTTTCAGAATCTCAAGCTGTCTATGTCAAATCACTGTGTTCACTTTGAAAACATAACCGAACATAAAAATTAAGTTATTCATTAAATGAACAATTCGTAGGAATATGTAAACGTGGGATAGGTACGGTAAAGTGCGTTAAAAATTAATTATGCTATCACATATACATGTCTGGATCTATAGTTAATGCATAGATTTGGAGACTCGCACATTTTTATACCAAGTTTGCTCCAGTCTGTGGTTTAAATTGTGTGGGTAGTGATGTAAAAAATTTTTACTGAAAAATATTTAACTATTATTTACTTATATATATTTTAATATTTTCATTCGACTGGGAAACAAGTAATTTCTCTTATTTCATTCTAAACAATTTTCAGTATCACACACTATAGTGCCCACAAAATTTGAAAATACGTATAATCCATTGTTTTAAAAGTTAACAGTGTGGTCACACAACTTGAAATTAATAAAACCGCTGCTTCCGGCATATTTATTTTCGGTTTCTACATGTTATACTGCAAGTCGTAAAAAATGGTTCAAACATTTATTACTTCGTGGTTGAATACCTGAAATTACTGTTGAAATTCAATTTGCATAAAAGATACGTTTAGTAAAGATATTACAAATTCATGAATGTTTCATTTTAATAAACATGCAGTATATTAAAATTACAGGTTTGTTACTGTATTTCTGTTATCGATGTGCTGTTACTAAATATAATCTTATTATCCGTATATAATTGTTGTCGTCTTTGCGAAAGTGTTTCCGCTTTAAATAAATATAAAATATTTGAAGTTACACGCGCATGGTATTTTTTTTTTTTTTTGTGTTTCAGAAAAGATTATGTAGAATAAAAATAAGAATTAAGTTACAAATTGCACAAAATAGGTAACAGGGTCTCAGGTTATGGTGTTTGTTTTATGGGTTAAAGTATGCATTTAAAATAAAAGAGTTTTCAAACTTCAATTGAATTAGTGTAACTTGATGAATATAAACGTTAGTTTCAGTTATTAGATTGTTGTACTATAATTTAATCCCATAACTTGAGAATATTATTGTTTTGGTCCTAGTACTAAGTTCTACGTAGATCTGAAATATAGTTGAACACTTATAATTCAATGTCGTTTCATCAAGTGAAGATAAAAAATAGGGAACGTTCATCATCACACATCAAATCACACTTTGATGAAGTGTTATTTCACTTGCGGTTTTATCCATAATGGAATCCATGAACATCAAGGGTAAATACAGTTCACGAACCGGACAGAAACGCGCTACATAATCCGATCTCGCTTCTGGGTCGCACCTGACATACGTGCGGTAATTGGTGATGGATGGTTGTTTGTATCTTGAGTGGATTGATGTTCGAGTGCAGGTGTTGGGCGAGTGAAACGCCAATTTCGATCGATCGGGGGGAAGGGGATCCAACATCAGTTTCGCTTATGAAGGCTCGTGGCTCATTAGCCAGAAGTGGAACATTTTCCCCGGCTCCATCCTGCCACAGGGTTACTGAAGTTTACAGAACGTAAATGGTAATGTGAAATGCGAACTCCAAACACACGAGCCAGCAAAAGTCTTCACCGGTCAGCAATATGGCGGAACGTTGTTCACCGATCAGCTGCCGGAGAGTGAGTGAGTGAGTGAAGAGATTTCGGAGGCTCTTAACATCGAGGTCCTGAGACCCGATTAGATTGAGGCGAGGTGAGCATGGAGCAGCGCTGGAATGAGAGGGAGGGGGAAACTGGAGATCCCCAAGAAAATCTGCCAACCAACGGCATCGTCCGACACGATTCCCACATGTGAAAATCCGAGAGGAACGCCGCCGGGAGTCGAATCCTGTTCGCCCAAGTGGTGCTACTGGAGACTAAAGACCCATATGCAATAGAAAATGTTACCATTTGACTTCACATTTCCTTTAGTTTGAAGAAACCACCGATAGAGAATACAATTGTAAAGTCAAAGTTCAGGCAATTGAAAATCAGTTCTGCAATCTTTGTAAAAATATATGTATATTTTTATGTAAATCATTAAATATTATCCAGGAATGTATTTTCGCACTTGGTTATTTTTTAAGTAGGCCTACGCCTCTATATTAAACTTTTAATTCAAAACAAAAAATCATTCTTGTTTACTTTATTCATTTGTATCAATTGATATATTTCCTTTTCATATTACGTCCGTTTGCAATTTATTTAATTCAGACAAGCAAGGTTTAACATACTGAAATGAAAATTGCCCTACAATAACCAAATATTCATTCCACATAACCTCCGTTAGATTCTCAGCAAAATGGCTACTTGACATGAATATTTTTTTGGAATCGTGAAGTCAAGAGTGTTTGGCTTTGTCTTTGACATTTCTATTGTGTCACGCTCCATAGGAAACAACATGTCGGAAAGCAAACCTAAAGTCAAATCGTAAAGTCAAATGCTAAAGTTTGCAATTGTAAATGGGCCGTAACTCGCCAGGCGGCTGTCCTACAAAAAGGGTGTATTCCATGACGCGCAGTAGCCAAATAGGGATAAGGCCCATTTTCACATATTTGCACGGCTAACGTTACTGTTGGAAAGATCAATGTTAAATGTTTGGCTAAGGGAAAATTTTCGCTATTAGGTAAGCGCTAGTGTCGGCAAGGTAACCCAAATTAAATTTTCTATCAAAGTTACCGCAATCCAAGGTGAAAAATCTGAAGAAACAAAATAATTACTCAAACATCGTTTTAATAAAATTGAAAATTAAAATTTTAACAAAATAGTCAATAACGTTTCTATGAAAATTAAATAACAATAGAATTTTAAATAAAATGATACAAAAAAACCAGTTTGAATCGAAATTATTCTACAAATGCTTCCAAGATTGGATCGGGGTAAATTTTATTGAAAATTGAATTTGAGTTAGCTTCGCCCTTTTTTATACTACTAGACAAAAAAATTGTTTATAAAAAGTTAAAAAAAAATTAATTTTATGAAATTTCAATATAAGACTATTCCAAAGAAAATCCAATGTTATGCATTGATTGATGTTTTTTAGGTTTTACTAAACCTTTACAACAAAGACAATAAGATTTTCAATTATAATTTTTAAATCGTTATTTCCAACAATTTACGCATATCTATCAGGTAAAATAATTTGTAATTTTTTAAATCTAAAATATTATAAATTTTTGACAATAATTTGAATAAATAATTTGGAAATTATGAAGTTAATATTGAAAAAATTATATTCCAACAGTAATTTTTTTAAATTTTGTTTGTAAAATACAATGAATTTATGTTTATAATTTTTATTGTTAGTTTTTTAATAATAAAAATTTTATATAGAAAATCAACCTGTTTTCCAAATTTAGGGATGTCATCGATTTTCATTGGCATTTAAAATTTTCCTAAAATTTCATCATTTTATAAACCATAATTTTTATATTTAGATACTCTCTCGACATGATCTGTTGCTGGATATAAAGCTGGTTTTATAGAATTGTGAAAAAATGTTTGATTATTATTTTTGATTTTTTATACAAGTCCTTTTATTCCTAATTTTATCTGGTAATTCTAAATATGATTGGCTATTTAATGGATTATATTTATTAACACAGATTTGTAAATTATTTATTGAATGTTATGACTAACCAGAGCCTCTCTTGTTCTTAAAATTCTGAAATTTTTGTTAAAATGTTATTAAATTTAATACTTAAGATTTCATCTAAAACAGTTATTCAATAAATTATTGTATTTTGAGTTGTAAGAGTGATTTATTATATATCATTATTATTTCTAGTATACAAACAATTTAATATTACATTTTTTTTAACATCATTTGATTTTAGAATATTATTAATTCTGTATATAATAATTTATTAGTTGATTTTAAAAAATTCATTAGGATCTATGTATTATTTTCAATTACAAATATTTGTAATCTTGATTTAAATTCTGTTAACTTTCCTTGTAATATTTATTTTATTTATTTTATTTTTTAGCAGTTTAATATTAATTATTGAAAATAGAATATAAAATTTTTTTCTTTAATTTTATCATTAAAAATATCTTCATCGAAAATAATAAAGGGGTTTTGTTTTATAATTTAAAAATCCCATATAGTTGTTTTTTACAAAATTTTTAAATATAAGTTATTGAAATATAATTGAAATATTTTACCTATTTTTTACAGCACGTAAATTTACAGCACAATGAGCTCTTGAGGCCCAATTTTTATACCATTTAACCAATCTTATATTTGCAGTTAATTTTTTTTTCGCCATTTTATATGCTATATTTATCGAAAAATTTATATTAATAAGAAAACTATATTTGAGTATTTATAATACAATTTTTTTAAGCACGTAAGTCTGTTTTGTTTTTAAAATAATTATTCTTTTTTTTATTCGTAGTAGGTTTATATTTATATTAATGTTTACCTATTGTTTTAGGATGAGAAGAAAATTAATTAGTATATTTAGTTTCCTCACATTGTTTACATTATTTTGTTAAAGCATTAACNTAGTTTCCTCACATTGTTTACATTATTTTGTTAAAGCATTAACTAGGTCAGTTACATTTAGATGTAATTTTGTTATTTCATTTTTCTAAATAATTGTTATAAATATTTTTTTATAACCACAAAGTACTTTTTCTTGAATTATTTAATTATCTAATTATGTTCGCTCCTCTAATCGCCAACACAAGTTTTACATTCGTTTATATTNTACAGCACGTAAATTTACAACACAATGAGCTCTTGAGGCCCAATTTTTATACCATTTAACCAATCTTATATTTGCGGTTAATTTTTTTTTCGCCATTTTATATGCTATATTTATTGAAAAATTTATATTAATAAGAAAACTATATTTGAGTATTTATAATACAATTTTTTTAAGCACGTAAGTCTGTTTTGTTTTTAAAATAATTATTCTTTTTTTTATTCGTAGTAGGTTTACATTTATATTAATGTTTACCTATTGTTTTAGGATGAGAAGAAAATTAATTAGTATATTAAGTTTCTTCACATTGTTTACATTATTTTGTTAAAGCATTAACTAGGTCAGTTACATTTAGACGTAATTTTGTTATTTTATTTTTCTAAATAATTTTTATAAATATTTTTTTATAACCACAAAGTACTTTTCTTGAATTATTTAATTATCTAATTATGTTCGCTCCTCTAATCGCCAACACAAGTTTTACATTCGTTTATATTTTTATCTTTAATTTTTATCTAATTGAAGAAAAAAATTTTGCTTCACAACACTTTTTATATTTTATAGAAAGGTTACCAATTATATTAATTTAATTTTTAGTCATAAGATTATTTTATAATAAATTGATACAATGCTCAACAAGTGAAATAACTCAATCGAGTTTATAAAACTAGATGAGGCAGAATTAAATTAAAAAAATAATAAAACTATAATTTTCAAATTTTTTATTCTATGTATTATAAAATATTTTTAGTGTTTTAGATAAACTAATTAAAATTATTTTACCTTATAGATATGCAACAATTATTGCAAATAAATATTTAAAAATTATAAATGAAAAAGGTTATTATCTTTGTTATAAAGGTTTAGTAAAACCTAAAAAAGGTCAATATATGCATAAAATTGAATTTCTTTGGAATCGTTTTATATTTGAATTTCATAATATTAATTTTTTTTCATTAAATTTTTTACACATTATTTTTCTTTTGTCTAATAGTATAAAAAAGTCCAAAGCTAACTCAAATTCAATTTTCATTCAATTTTCATTAAAATTTACCCCAATCCAAGATTGGAAGCATTGGAAGAATAATTTTGATTAGAATTCGATTTTACGTATTATATAAATTTCAAATTCTATTGATTTTTTATTTTTTATAGAAATGTTATTGATTATTATATTACAATAATAATTTCAATTTTATTTAAGACATTTTTGAATAATTGATTTGTTACTTTACATATTTCACCTTGGATTGCAGTAATTTCGATAGAAAATTTAATTTTAGTTAGCTTCGGCCTTTTTTTATACTACTCAAGGTACCAGATTTTCTCCATTTTATATGTTAAAACCTGGATAAATACAATAATCAATAATAAAATATGAAATAACTTCGTAACTGACTAAAATTATTTTGGAACACTGCACACCTAGCAGCAGAAATTTTACCAATGCCAAAATCTCCCATAAGAAATATCGTTTTGTTCCTAACCTGAATAGAATGTACCTTAGCACGGACAAGGGGCAATCCAGTTCGCTTAAATGAAAGTAACTCCACGCCATTTCTCTTCTTTATAAGTACCGATTATGCAATACTGTTGTGTGCCTTATGTGTCAGAGCTCTTTGTTGAAAACTTGGCACTGTACAACTACTTTGCTTAAAGCACTGAAGAATATTACGGTTGGCAGAACTGTTTACATACAACTTAATTTTGAAAATTTATTATGTATCCCATGACCGAGTTCAATGAAAATATATATTTATGTTATGCAAAGGAAGTTTCTTTATATTAAAGCACATATCTGCTTTTATATCAAACATTGACAAATGTCACGCCACTATTGTAATCTCACAATTAAGATGCTGGTAAGCTGCTTGCCAATGTTGGCGACATGCACAGAAAGATAAATAGTCTATAGTCGGTTTTTGGTTAAATAAGAAACCAGGGTTCGGCCTCGCGGAATCCGTGGGGTTAGCCACCATCGGTTTAGCAGGTGCATGCATGCAAGCTTAAACCAAGTCTAAAATATGGTCATTGATAAAAGCTGGCTTCAAAAGAAGCGCAGCCAGCAAAATGACAGATTCAATTGGCCCAACCACTTCCATGCCAGGCCAAAAAGAAAGATTGGTTGGAGCAGAGCCAATTATGGTACGGCCCAACCATGTTCATTGCAGCCCGGAAGGCAAGCTTGGTTTATGAAGAGTCAATTATGGTACGAATTTCTGGATTACTGCACGAAATACCGAAGTTATGGTATGCAGTACCATACTTATGGTATACTGTACCATAATTGTGGTACCCTAAGTATAGACCAAATGGCTTTGTACAATAATTATGGTACCCTTATGGTACCAACATTTGTTAAAAAGGGCTTAACTAAATGTATAGTGTAAGGAGTGTCCAAAGAGACAACTCTCCCTCAAATCCCAGCCCAATCGGCCAAAAACTGCGGTTCCAGGGCCAGAAAAGCATATGGTACCCCCTACCCTAGGGGGAACCGATATTTATCCAAAATGGCCTAACTAAGGGCGGGGCCAAGGGAGGGTCCAAAGAGACATCCCTTCCTAAAATCCCGTCGAAATCGGCAGAAAACTGCGGTTTCCAGGGCCAGAAAACTATATGGTAACCCCCTTCCCACAGGGGAAATACTTTTTTCCAAAAGGGCCGAACTAAGTGCGGGGCCAAGGAAGTGTTCAAAAATGCATCACCTCCTTCAAATCCCATCGTAATCGGCCGAAAAATGTGGTTTCCAGACAGGGAAAAAGTTGAAAACAAACCCCTCCCGTTTGTGTAACTCGTCCCTGGAGACCGGTGATGGGGTGCAGAATCCCCCCCCCCCCTTCGACAGAAGAAGGCTCAAG
>NQII01003559.1:231369-246321 GCA_002778355.1 Clitarchus hookeri
AAGACGTCGGCAACAGTTAGCACGAGTACGTTAATCAGCTCATGTAAGATACATGTTTACAATAATGATGTGCATTAGTGGTTATTTTCTGAAAAACTCGAAGCTATGTATGTCTACAGTTACACGAATGTAACACAATACACTATTTTATATTCTACACTGAAATCTCGAACTCATAACAAAGCGAAAAAGTTGACACTGAAGTTATTATCAATAATGATAACACTAACAAACTCATGGAAACTAGACATAGCAACGAGAGTCGCAATATTCTACTTCAGACTACATAACAGAATTATAACTATTTATACACTAAACATCGGTTGAATGCAATGATTCCGTGCGAATCGCTCAAGGTTAAGCTAAGTATACAATAAAAAAGAACTATGCATTAGGAACAATGCGGTACGCGCATCTGTCNGAATCGCTCAAGGTTAAGCTAAGTATACAATAAAAAAGAACTATGCATTAGGAACAATGCGGTACGCGCATCTGTCATATGGAAACACGTCTTCTGTATTTGCAGTTTCCAATAATATTTTAATTATTAATTATAGCAGTGGAAACAGGTGGCATGCCTGTTATGTTTAACTTTGTTCCTAACTCCAACTTTGTATACCACAACCATATTTTCGCAGATTATACTTCAAAACCGAAATTTTCTACCAGAGAAGTTTATTTTTGTGAACAAATATAATCGTTAACATGTGCACACACACTCGACTTTCTAAAATTGTTTATACTTACATTACTGTAAATAACCATTTCACCATTTCCCACCAACAACACCGCCCGCTGTGTTGTGAGTGGTTGTCTCCTCACACGTTTCACTTAAGATATAAAATATAACTATTTCTTTCAACGCCTAAGGAAATCCCAAAAACGCACATGACCTGGTAAGTTCCGATGGAAACCAATACATGAGGTAACACACTTTCGTTTCTTCTGCACACATCTTAACGCATAATTTAACGCTTACGTTTTNGGAAACCAATACATGAGGTAACACACTTTCGTTTCTTCTGCACACATCTTAACGCATAATTTAACGCTTACGTTTTTTATTGTAAACTCAGCTTTACTTCAGACTTCGCAGCTTACGCTAAATTAAAGTGCGCAGGTGTGTTTAAACGCAGTCNTATTGTAAACTCAGCTTTACTTCAGACTTCGCAGCTTACGCTAAATTAAAGTGCGCAGGTGTGTTTAAACGCAGTCGAATAAAATAATTCCTCTGTTCATAGTGTACAGTTGTTACCAAGAAGAACAGAAATTATTTGTATATATTTTCACTGTGTCACAATTATTTCATGTATTCTGGAATGTTTGTCGTCCCCTAGCCTACAAATGTTTAATGATAACAATTTATGAACAATATCTAACAATTTGAATTATTTGTGTCAGTAGGGCATCCTTATGTGTTAACTTTGTGACATATTTACACAATTATAGTTTACTTTTCTTAAAAGTAGTTATGTTCTTTGTGCCCCATGTTTGGTAGAATGAATAATAACTTTTTTCAATAACGACCACTCATTTTGTTTGCTTTACTATACTATACGAACGAAATATATATTTTATAACATCTATGATCATCTTCATAACGAGGAGTGTTAATTCATAGAACAAATTTAGTTTCGATTCCTTCATCGTGGGTATTTTCTCCTCTTTACTACCATTCCCCTACCACTTAGCAGTGTTAATTTAATATGTTAGTAAGATACTAGCAGCATGTAGTGTATCATATTTTCATAACCGTATTTATTCAGATATTTAAAAAGGGTTTTATGAAGTTTCCGGTGCCTAAATTTAGTGAGAATCATGAGTCGTTTAAGCCGGCACTACATGATACCCAAATTCTGCTACCTTTTGTTATACGCATGACTACAACAGAAGGCATAAAAGTTTATATAGCAGAAGAGAAGAAAGAGTGCATCAGTTCATAACAACACTTTACCTAAAGTGCTAACAGAAAATTGTAAATTGCAGGCAAAACAACTCGCTCTGGTTAGGGGTACAAATGCAATCAAATGTTTTATGTAGGCGCTTTGTGGTGTATCCAAAAATTACGGAGATTGTTTCTTTCCGCTGAAGACTGCATTTATTTAGGTTTCTAAGTACCAGTAATGTTAATGTATGGAACATGATATGAGTAACGGCACTGCTTATGTGTCGCAAACAAGGTACTGTATTCGCATGCACGTACGACGGACATTTACGCCACNGGGGGGGGGGGAGGGAGGATTTTCATATTTCTATTTTTGGAAAAATAAACGACATTTATAATATTAAAAGTTAATAATTATTTTTATTTGTTGTTAATGTGCTAATATACAGATATGGAACCACACAATGCTATAATCATACTTTATGTTTAAGGGGGATAACACATAAATTATATTAAAATATAACAAAATTTCTAGTTGTTTTCAAATGTCTGTGGTGGTTTTTAACGATCTGTTTATTAGACTGGTACATTATGATACATTTTTGAATAAGTCTTGACGAGATGCTTTGAACGTTTGAACAATGTATATATATGAGACTATCCAAATCCACCGTAGTTGCCGCTGGTGGAAGTTGCTGTCCAATCTGGTCCCAAAAGTTCTCGATAGGCGAGAGATCTGGGGACCGCACTGGCCAAGGAAGCATCTTGACATCAAGAAGGCAAGCCAGAGAGAGATACGTGTGCTCTTTGAGGTTGGGCGTTATCCTGATTGAAAATGGCGTTGTCAAGCTGCGCCAGGAAGGGGAGCATATAAGGTCGCAAAATTTCCTGGGCGTATCGACGCACCATCAGTGTTCCTCCAGTCACCACCAATGGGGTGCGTGAATAGTAGGAAATGGCACCCCACACTATCACACCTCTTATCTAATGCTGTTGCAACAAGAAATATACAATTGGGCTATCTCCTTGAATGTTAATTTTGTAGTAAAATTAATAATGTGCCAAAATTAGCAATGCTAACAATTTACAAAGTTGTATATTGCTCTAATGTAAATATGCGGTTGAAGTGTTAACGTTAACAAAGCGTCTAAGTAATGTTGCCGCAACGAAATGTATTATGCTAAAAAAAAACAGGAAGAACAAGATATTTGTGTTACTGTGACATTAAAATAATGTTCAGCCAACACCAGTTTACACTCATTTGACATTGTAAAATGGCGGATACGAGTGAACTGCGATATCCTCGTAAAATGAAACCACGTTATTTTAATTTTAGAGCATATAATAAGAACTATACGTAATATAGTTTATCTTTCAAACCTAGCAAATGAGTTTGCGTGTTCCAAATATGCATATATTTCTAGAGAATAGAGTATTCCACAACGAAATAGTACTGCAGTTTGTCGTTATATGTTATAGAACACCCACCACACGAAACACAGTAAGCATGTTAGAAAGGAGCAGTTAGAAAGATGTCAGGTTTCGTAAAGTGAAATTCGTCATGCAAACACGGCATGGATTCGATTTATACCAGTGCATTGATTTTTTTAATAGGTAATAATTGTTTTTGTGACAAAATAATTGTACTTAATTAATTTTGCATCGGGTTGTTTTTTTTAGAGTAAAGATAAATCAAGGCAATTTCTATGTTTTTTACACTAGTTATTTTAACACATTTAAACACAGAATTTATTTTTCCGCAACATAAACCCCACCTTAATGTTGACAGTACAATAATGAGGTAACATTGTTACAAAATTATTTAATATTACATTTATATTAATAGCATAACAGTACATTACATTAACAGCCAAATTAGTTATTTACGGTTCACGGATAAAGAAAAAATATTGTAGATGTAACATTAATACTGTTGGCACAAAATTAGACTTTTATTATATGTGCGCCACTCTACAATGAAACTGACCAGGAGGTCTCCAGACTTGAATTTGGCGGCCGTCTGTATCCAGACAGAACCGTGATCCGTCTCTGAACAACACTCGTCGCTAATCCACAAGCTACCATGCTGCCCGTTCCCGGGAGGTCACACGTGCTCGGCGATGCTCAGGTCGTAACGGTAGACGTCGTGAGGGAAGCCGCGACGACAGATCCCGCTCTGATAGCCGCCTGGACATGGTACTGGTGGACACAGGCGTATCCTCAGCTGTCGTGTCCTGTCCCTGGATGGTGCGCAGTGATACCTGTGGAGTGCTTACAAAATCTCGCATGACGGAATGATCCTCCCAGCAGGTGGTTCGCCGAGGTCGACCCGAGCCTTCTCGGTGGGTGTGTGCATCCTCCTGCTTCCACTGCGTCCAACGCCACTCACAGTGCACGCAGGACAGGTCAAGTGGTGAGCAATGCGCCGAAAAGTCCGATTAGCCTCTCGGAGGCCGACGATGCGGCCTCTCTCAGAATCGTTCAGTTCTGCAAAGGCTTGTCAAATGCGCTGTCGGGGCTTGATGCGTATTCACTGAACTTGGCTCTGAATGCTACTATATGCTATTCACGGTAAAGTGGACCCTTTTTAAAGCCCTCTCACTTGGAATAATAGTCAATAAATATATTTTATTTAAGCCTTAGACGTTAACTTTAGAGTGTTGTGGAATAAACACACTGTGTACATTTATTATGACAATATTTATTAATTATTATTTAATATGGCAACATTTATTTAAAAAGCTGTTAAAGGATAAGAAATGGCAGAAAAGAAACAGTAACTCGGACCTCAAAAGTGTTCACTTTACCGTGAACAGCCTATAAGGCAGCTGCGAATGAGGATAGTAAATGTATGTTTCCTAGTGGCACATCTGCTCAAGCAAACCGAAATAAACGCAAATGGGACACATGTAGGACTATGTCGATACTGTGTTACAACCTTCGTTGCACTCCCACGATTCGTTCATGATGATCAATTGTGTGTGTACACTGTAAACAATTTTCTTGTTAACTTCCTAAACTCTAACGGAAGTTTTTAACGTATACAGAATATAGAAATAGTACCACGTATCAGGCTGAAAATATGAGAATGTTTAGCTTCGCTACTATACAATGTTGGGAACTTTCATATGCATTCGACTCTTTCCTGCATTCGACTCTTTCCTGAGAAACTGCAGGAACGTTACCATGGATGTATGGGAAAATATTTTACCATTCACGCTTTGTCATTGTACATGTACTCTGATATGGTAAATTTAAAATAATTTCTTAGAGTATATTTGTGTGTTTGTGTAGTTTTTATTTTGGCCATGTCGCACTAGTCACTGTATGATGTACACCGCACACATCTAGTTCGCCAAATGCACTTCACCATGGAATCAACTGAATATGTGAATGCCATCTCCATCTCTGCCGTCACGAAGAAGGTGCGATGTGAACAATTTGACGTCTTCCCCCAGAGGATCGATTTTCGCAACAAGATGGTGTTCCAGTCACCTGCGGGGAACCGAGGTGCGCCTTTGGCGCAGGTGTTATTTGCACTTCTATGTAGTATTGTGTTCGTGTGTTTACTTGCCTGGCTGAACATCCAATCTCTTTTAATGGCCCTGCCTGCCAAGCCGGCTGCCGAGAACTTCACATGAGGAAGTAATGTTAAACGAAATTCCTTCTCATTGCATCATTTTAAAGATAACTGTTTCAAACAAAAGGTATTCTACGTGAAATTTCTTAAAAAGTGTTGCTACGTTAAGACATCTTGCCAATTGTTTTGTTTAATATATATATATATATATATGTTTCTAAAATGTAATATTTAAATTTACATATATTAAAAAAATTACAAAATAATTTTTTTTCAATAATAATTTAATTTAGTAATACTTTCTGAGAATGTAACGTCAAAATGGTTTTGGATTTAAAGAGTTATCTTTCAAAATTTTGTATTGAGAAGGAATTTCGTTTAATATTGTTTCCCCATTTATACGTTCGCGGCTGCCGGCTTGGTAGGCGGGGCCGTTCACGATGAAGCGCCTGAAGATCAACTCTGTCTGGAAGGTCACTCTCATGAAGAGGGGCACTGTACAGAATAGACTTGTCCTGCACGTTTTTCAGAGTATTGCCACCGTGTTAGAAAGTGTATTAATTTTATGTGAGAGACTATTGGCACCTAGAGGGCAGTTTTATTCACTCCTGTTGCTATTTTCTACTCGAAGCATTGTCATCCAAAATTCCCCAAGTATTTTACTTGCTGGTCGTTTAACGTATTTCTGGTTATATTACTGTACGGTGCTCGTTTTACGGCTTGGTAAAATCAAGTGAATTTTAGTGCTGTCGAAGATTTCGTTCGGAATGAATATACAGTATGTAAGTTTAATACTATGTTATGTTTTCTTATTCCTTCCAATTGTTTCTTCTTGAGGCCAATTTGTGATCCCATTTTAAATGCCGATTGGTTTTATCTAGATTAAAACTTTAAAAATAAGTTGCACTCAATTAAAAGTTATAGATGACATTTACAAGACGATTTCAGCTAATTATTTTATTACCAACAAATTTTTAAATTAAAGTAGCCGTGTTTTTAAATCTTGTATATTTCTACATTTATTTTCGGAGTGGTATTAGAATTTAGAAAAACATGTGATCATATTAGTTTGGTCCTAGTTATGTTAATAACAATAGTTTCATGAAGTCATGGAAATTTCGAACACATAACTATCAAAATAGCATTTACTTTGTTACTTAAAAGTAACTTTTCTTAAAAAACGTACTTGAGAAGCACTTCGAATAAAGGCGTTGTCAAAATCTTGAGTTTCGTTGTTTTGTACCGATAACTAGCGTGTTAATATGGCTCAATTTTCTTCAATTCAGTGTAGTTTGCAAAGACTGCAGTAGCACTCGCGGATTCAACCCGCAGCCAAGTTTTGATCACGATAACAGGAGCAGCTGTGCAAGGCTATGCTCATTGCAACTTGAGTATCCGCGCTCTTTGCATTTACCACTGGATGGAAGTGGCGAGATGGAAATTAACTTTCCCTAAGCCGTGGCTAAAAATATTGAAGTAGAAACATTTAGATATGAACAAAGTATGTTTATGATTGGAAGTCTAGAAGTAATTTGCATCAAAAATGCCGCTCGTGCATGGTAAATGTTTAGCCGTTAAATAAAATACATTTTGATGGAATTTGGAACAATCAAAACAGTATCATCATATTTATGAAGCTGAAATAAAAAATATGTAATTTACAATATTAATTTCCTCTTATTGACATTGTTATAGTGTGAAATGTGTTGGGTAAGTTTTCTGAAATAGTTTGTATATTAATGTGGTCAATTGGTCTCTTATTATCAGTACACTTGAATGGATATAATCTACTTGTTAAAATGGTAAACCATTTAATTACATTAGGAAACATCAACTTTCTACCTGTTTGTTATCCCAGTGGTATTTCAACCTAGTTATTCTGTAGCACACCCTGCTCGTGATTGTGTAGCCCGTTACCAAGTGATTCGGGCTCCAACTGCGTACGGTTTTTCCACCTCTATTTAGTTTAAAGAGAGCAGCTCGTTTTCTGCTGAACAGACTTGGGTGTGTTAACGCAGTGACATTATAAGAACCAAATGTACAATTAAGAGGTTATGCGTTTTACGTAGTTGTAAGTTTATTTACTCTTAAAAAGCGTAATGTAAATACAACTATATCATCCCTGTTTCGACAAATACTCGTGGTTATTATTGTACTTTGCAGATTGTATTCAGTTCATTTCCTTCAAATTCCCTGCACGGGTGTAAGAAGCCTGGCTCTGAGTGCAACGACATGTTCCAACCAAAGAATGAAGATAAATGGGGCTAGAGCAGCAGTGGAGTGAAGGCGGACTTTGCGAGGGGGAGGGGGTAACGGGAATACCCTGAGGAAATCCGTAAACGACGACAACGTCTGCCACGTTGACAAAATTTAAATCTCGGTCCCAGTAATTCTTGCTCGCTTGGTTTGGGGTAAGGAGCGCAATTAAAGGGCCCTTTTGGTATAGTCCAGTCACGGTTACTTCCAACTTTTCTGAAGTCCTGCTATAAAGTTGTAATTCCAGGATATTCCTCCGCGTCATGCAAACAAAGCATAACCGACTGTCGAAAATTACACCAAAAGGACAACGCAACGCATTCGTACGCACTCTGTGTAATAATATTTTGCGTAGTAACTATTTGCAACTAGGCTTTAACTACACACGTATTTTCTCACAGTTTTATTCATATTAATTCCAAATGAAATATTTTAATTTATAGGTAAAATATAAATAACATTTCAATTTAACCAAAAATATGATAATTGTATTACAAAACTAGTATAAAAGGCTTGCGATACATGGAATATTTAGGAATCCACTAAAAAAGTAATACAAGGGGTGATTTTTCCAAGGTTTCATAAAAAGGTGTGAAGAAACCGCGAATATAGACTATAGCAGGTTGGTTATGTACTAACCGCTAAGCCAAAAATTGGATTTTGAACGTTAGATAACAAAAATAAATGAATGCTGCAGCGCATAAGTTGGTTCGCATATTCTGTAGCTGGCATTTTAATAGCAAAAATTACAACGAAAACCTCAGTTTTCAGTCGAGTACAGAATAATTGAATATGCATAAGTGGAATTCCTTTGATGTGGGCGTACCCATTCGCTGATTGGCTGTGCGAGGCACTGAAATGAACCTTGTGTATGGCTGGCTACTGGGAGCTCCGAAATATTCCCTATTGGTTGGATTACCGGCGCTGGTTGGTGATCGACGTTCCAACAGGTTTCTGGCGTGTTCAAACTATCTCCGCACTTTTTTAATCGAGCATTTGGTAAACCACCCCCACCCCATGTATTATGTGTTTGGATGTTTCCTAAATATGTATTGTAACACACGCGTTTCGACATATAAGTATCTGATGTTTGTTTAAATTGAACTTTTAGTTATTCTATCTGTAAATTACTTTTCATTTATAATGTGAATTAAAACAAGGAGAAAATAGGCGTGTTGGTAATGCCCAGTAAAAAATAGCTCTCATGGAAAATGTTATTAAACTGAGTGCGCACGAATTCGGCGTGTTTTCTACATTGGTGTAGTTTTCTAGATTTGGTTAAGCTTTGTTTGCGTGAGGCGGAGTAATAGTCTGCAAGTAGAAGTTTTGCAAAGCTTCAGGAAAAATGGAAGTACCTGTGTGGTCGAGTTCTGTAGCTGAGTGTGGTAAGACCCCGCCTTCAGAGAGCACGATTTTCGGTCGGATATCAATGAAATGTGTGCACACATCTACTGACATCCAAAAAAAGTTAGTAGGAGAGTTGTCCATGCTCAGCATGGCAGGAACACCTGTTTTGAGTTGGCCTTTGTATTCCTATCATCATCGTCCCATTGGTAGACACGATACTGGACACGCTTTCTGAGCTGGTTATCATCTAATAAGACGTTGACTTGATTTTGCTGCAATTAGAGATGTCCTTTGTTTTGTAAATTAATTTACAAAATTAATGGTATCCTTCTTAAATTGTTTAAATAAAATGAATACATTTAGTAAGAAAAATTATTGTTGTAGTGCTCTAGTGTTCTGGTAAACACTAGAGGAACACTACATATATATCCAAGCCAGTTTTGCTCTTGAGGATAAAGAGAGTCGAGTGGAGAAATTTGGGCGGCTCTTGAAAACGGGGTCTTGAGAGCTGATGAGGGTGAAGAGGGGTGAGTATGGAACAGCGCCGGAATCCAAGAGCGGGGGAAACCGGATATCCCCGAGAAAACCTGCAGACTAGTGGCCTCGTCCAGCCCGATTCCCATTTACGAAAAACCAGGGAATCGAACGTGGTTCACCCTGGTGTTTGGCAAGTGGTCTGACCAATACACTTCCGTGGCCTCCGTGAGGATAAATACATTTTTTGAAGTAGCATTACCCTAGCTTATTTTAAGTGAAGTCCTCGAAGTGGCATATTTCAGTTTCGGCCAGTTTAGTTTGCATTCAGTCATACGGTTAAGCCACAGACATAGAACGCGGATGTCAAAAAAGAATCAGAAACAGTTTTCTTGTACAAGGAGGTTATCATAAGCCTTTCGGTTACAAATAAACATATTGTCACATGTTTACTTCTCTTCATCGCTTCCCTTGCCCCATCCTGCCCACGAGAGTGAAGGGATTTGTGATTGTCAGGTGCGTGTTATCCCAGAAGCACGTGGAGATTTACAAATGGAAGCCGCCGCGTGCCACCGCGATAAACCTATCGTGACTCGTGCACCCCTGACCTACAGTAGATTGAATTTGTGAGGTTATCGTTGAAAAAAATGTTCTGGTCATTGATCTAACCTCTCTCAGCGAGACTCAAAGTGCGGAGAACATTGTAAATCGGGCCGGCGAGACTANCACGGCGGGCCTACGAGCCGTTAATTGAGAGTTTGGAGTATTCTGCGATCTTAAGCGACAGGTGTGCGAACACAAGCGAAGCGACGAACCATCAGAGCGTCAAGTGGCGACGAAAGTGACCAGCGGGAGTTAAGTCTGCAAACTGCGAGCATCGGTGCAGTGGAGAGTGACACCGGCGGGCGGGACTATTGGCCTGGATGCGAAAATGATAGACATTTAGAATTATAAAAATATACAGATTTAATATGTGTAAGTAATAAGTGTGAATTAAGTGACTGTAATCAATATAATGACTTTGATAAGGACTTAAATTAGAATACAGTTATACATAAAATATTGCGCTCACTGAGAATAATAAGAAATAAGAGCTGTGTGAATAAATTAAAAATCAAATTTAGTTATATTAATTTTATTAAGACCTCCATTCCACACGAACTCGGATGCGCGCCTCTGGTGTCGTGTAAAAATATCTTATAGGGGTTGCAACGAACAAAATATTTTGTCAGAGACGATACCAGACTCGATAGAGACGCTCTGTCATATGTCAGGACCAACAAACAAGTGTTTGTACTTCACGTTATTGGCAGCAACTTTTTGTGAGATTATACGGAATATAGTCTCAAAAAACGCCCCCCATACGTAAAGGAATTTCCTTACAGTACGATTTTTTCTGCTGTGTTTAACGTAGATCATTAGAGTCACTTCCTGTTGCAACGTTCCAGGTAAATTACTTTGTGACTCAATGGGTTAAGAGCTATCGCAATATTCAGGGACCTGCCGTGTAACTGAAACATCGACCAAATAACACGCAGAATTTACCGTTGCAGCCGCTCCCCGTCAAAGCTGTACCATCATGTGTTGGGGGTGTGGGGCGAGAGAGAGCATCTAATTTGGCAACACTGAGTGTACGCACGCCTCTGTGAAAAGCGAGAAGGTCCGCGTGACACAACACGCCTCTTCCCCCTTCCTTTCCATGCATGGCCGCAAATTGACTGCACCCCCCCTCCTTCCCGGCAACCCACCCTTTCGCAGTGAGGGCGCGGGGCCAGTGGCGGTAATAAAATCGATATCGCTCGTCCCGCGGTCACCGCCGGCTAATTAAACCTGCCTGCGAGCCGCCGGTGACATCTTGGGGCGCGTCTGGCCGCGACCCTCTGCACACCTGCTGCGCCCGCCAGCCGACTATGTGACCGACCGTGAGACGCCCGTACATTCACCCTTCGCCTCGAATTTCTTCATTTACCATGTTTACTACAGAACAGGAACACGTAAACCACTCTTCAGAACAAAATTATACTTTTAAAAATTGCCTAGGGCTTATCCAAGTTCGTGAGGGATGGAGGTCTAAAAATAAATAACTATTGTCTATTCGTTTTTTTGAATAACTTTTGAAAAATCACCCCATGATGTGTTTGGCTGTTTACTATATATCATATATCACGAGCGTATTATACTTGTTTTGTTTTAACATAAAAGTATCCTATATTTGGTTTAATAGAACCTTTACATATATATTACCTATAAATTATAATATTCAATTTGTACTTAATTTCACTAAAAAAAAAAGAGAGAAAATAAGGGTGTTGGTAATGCCTTGTAAGAAATAGTTCTCATGCATTGTGAGGGCCCACGAATTCAGTGCGTTGGAGTAATTTTCTGGACTTAGTTAAGCTTTGGTTGCATGAGGCGAAGTAATAGTCTGAAATTATAACTTTAGCAGGGCTTCAGAAAAGTTGGAAGTAACCACGAATGGACTATAAATTGAATTTCTTAATTACTTTACAATGATATAAAAACACTCAGATATTATTTACAAAGCACGACTTAATGCCTAAAATGGTTTATTTTTGATATTATTACTGGGCGCAATTTCCATGCAATTTCAATATTTTATTAAAATCCTAATCACTGTCTTTATACTAGCCACAGTTACTTACCATTTATTTTAGTTACACATATTCGATAAGAATGTCCACTGTCAATCATTAACATCGTTAAAAATACCTGCCACTCACGCATCAAGTCTTACTTTCGTACAGTCCAGCCGGCCAGTCTCGGTCACTGCTCACCCGAAGGTCGCACAGTGCACTCCACTGCCTCCCGTCGTCCCGATGATCACACATCGTCCCGATGAGGGTGATCGAAGTGAGTATGGAGCAGTGGCGGAATGAAAGGGCGAGGGAAACGGGAGATCCATGAGAAAACCCACCGAGCAGCGGCATCGTCCAGCACGATTCCCACATGCAAAAGTCCGGTCATCTGACCGGTGATTGAACCAGGTTCGCCTCAGTGGGAGGCGATCAGGCTAACCGCTCGGCCACGGCGGCCCCGCAAGGGATTGAGATATGCTCGATCGTTGCGGTACAAACCTAGTTAACACGCTGATTGACCTGACAAAAAACACCGACGTGCTGCTGTCGGCGCCTTCAGTGCCCATCCATTCTGTACTGAAGCCATCCAATCTCCAAAATTTCCGAAGCAATCCAATCTCCTTTTCTGAGTGCCGTAATTATCCATGAAACAAAGAAAATACACCAATCATGTTTTAAACACGTACTGTGAGTATAGTCTAATCACGGTTTCTTCACTCTTGTTGAATCAAACCTTTGAAAAATTACACCATATATGACATGCCTGGTTGTTTCCTAAGTGCCATGTATCACAAGAATTGTTATACTTACATTAACATAAAAATGTTATTTTTTTGTTAAGTTAAACTTTTAATCATGTTTCATCTATAAATTATAAGATTTGATATAATTAAAATGAATAAAAACTGGGAGAAAACATGTGTTGTAAGGCCTAGTTTAGGCGGTTTTACGTTAAAGTTAGCACTTTTGAGGCCCTATTTACGTTTTACTTTCAACCGTTGTTTATCCCTTAACCACCTTTTCAAATAAGCAGGGCCATATAAGTAATAAACACAGCTTGTATATTCCACCACACTCGGAATTTATTGACTATTATTACAATTGAGAGGGCTTTCAAAAGTTCTCACTTTACCGTGAACAGCCTATGAGTAATATGTAGTTCTTGTGCAAAATATTATTACACATAGTGTGCACGAGTGCGATGCGTTGTCACTTTGGCGTAATTTTCTAGATTTGGTTAGGCTTTGTTTGCATGAGACAGAGGGTTATACCGAAAATATAGCTTTAGCAGGGCTTCAGAAAAGATGGAAGTAGCCGTGAATGGGCTAAAGAAGATAGATTAGGTTCACTACATGACAGAAATGTAAAAAATGTTTAAAAATAAATGTATGGATAAAAGTCCGTAAATCTCAAAGAAAGGCGAAACCAAAGCTACTGTCTTGCTGTAGCAGGCCGTATATAATTAACAACCTATAAAAAACATATCGTATTCAAATGCGCACGTAATTGTAATACTAAATCAATCTTTTCAACTTCATTCCTGCGAAAACCGCTTCAGCCTACATATTTATTTCTTAATCGATATCCAAACAAAATAAAACTCAGTATTTGTGTACATTCTTATGGGCCATTCCAAGCAGTTGTCACCACTTTGACGTCACAAAAATAGAAAGAGACAGTGACAATGCGCAAAATCACACCATTATATGTGCATCGTGTTCTTCCCATCTAGTATACTGCATATCCAGGACAGTACTGCAGCTGTGTTGCCGCTCCATGCACTGAAAGAATCTGTTGGGACAAATCATATTACTTCATGTCAAAAAAATATATTTAAATAGTGTCAAAAAAATATTATGTTTAAATAGTGCCAAATAAATATTTTGTCAATGTAACCAAATATTATAGTTAAAATAGTTGTGTTATGACAAACATTCACTCTGTTGTTAAACACAAGCAATACAGGGTGACATAATTAATTTGTTCCAAAGAAAGTGGACCGGTTCGGACGGCTTTTAACAGTGAGGTCTTGAGAAACGATGATGGTGAAACGAGGTATGGAGCACATGTGTTTGACAACCTTGTGTCGCGGTTTTGTGACCCAGTCTGCTCCTCCTGCGCCTGATCCATATAGGTATGGCAGGAGATATCTTTCTGAGCAGTTTATTATTAGGGGAGTGCAGATCAGGACTTCTCATTACATTCAGGCTTGCATATGTTGCCACAACAGACTGCGTATAGAGAAAATATGCTATGTTTTCACATCAGACATTTAGATGTGTGCACTCCCCACAGACTTGGACATAGTCCATAACCATGATAGATTTGAGGTCGGTCAGTGCTCTAATTGACAGTAGTTGAATACTGCCAATAGAAAGAGTGACACCCTTTCCAATCGCAGTGGGTGGATGTTCTCCACCCGAGGGTGGTTCCACCTCACCTGTCAACAGCAACGTACGGAGTTGAATACGCACGTGCCACCTTGATGGGACCGAGGACTATCAACCTCTATAAACCCGCTTTGAGAACGAGTCCTCTTACTAGGCGGACCAGACGGTCGATCTTTCGTTAATGAGCACCAACCCTTTGAAACTGACACCGAAGGGAGCCGGCACGCTTGCTTTCCAGGGCAGCGGCTACCGACCCTTCTCGTACGTGCAGTGCCCACCCTCCAGGCAAGTACCCCCCTCCAGACCTCCTTCTAAGCAGAAGGTTCAAGCACTGCCACACAGAGCCCGACCCGCGATCAGCACGGCCTAAGCCGGGGCTTTCACACTGATCCCCTGGGTACCCACAATTTTCAGACATGCACA
>NQII01003559.1:247602-258188 GCA_002778355.1 Clitarchus hookeri
ATCTCTCCGAGCCTTCTCCAGCATGCGGAGTCAACCACTGCCAGCACGAGTCCAACCTCATCTGATCCGTATATCCAGAGGGTACCTCTGGATGGGCCAAACAGATCATCCCATGCTACCTCTTATTTTCCATGGCACTTATGGGTTTTCCAATGTCTGACCGCCACCGCCAGGCCCACGGGCAGGGAAACGCGGGGTACCCACCTCTGAACAGGTGGGTACCGCCATGACCGTCCGGATTTATTCCTATGTTGTCGTCATCGAGCGCCGTTATCGCAACGCCGCCCATAAGGCCGGCCCGCTGACATCAGACACGTGTCCTTTACCATCCTAGAATTTCTTCACAGGGTACTTCCTGTTTTGGGCCCCAGTGGCCTGAGTGCCAAGAGGTCCAACACCCCGCCATGTGGTCGGGCCCTGGTACTATATATCGGCCCAAGCCATCACAGCAGATACAGCCACTAGAAAGCTGATTCCCATAGGGAACGGGCGGCGGAGCCCAATTAGTTTAAACAGGGGTGGCACAAGAAGCCTTGAGTTGCCATGGATGTTGAGAGGCTATAAAAGACGCATCACCCAACCTTTCCGGAAACCGGTAAGTAGGTTGGGCTCGGTTACTATAGCCGCCGGAATGCGAGGGTGGAAGAAACGGAAGATACCCGAGAAAACCCGACACGATTCCCACAAGCGAGAATCCGGGAGTGACCCCGCCGGGAATCGAACGCGGTTCGCCTGGGTCTCGAATAAAGTTTTGCACCATCAGAATTGCTGAGCTACTTGGTTGCTTACGGCCCAAGAGAAAGTTTAATATGAAAATACCCACTGCCTACTGCCCCACCGAATATCCGCCACGAGAAACCAAATTATAGGTGGTGCAAAACTTCTATTGGAGTGTTTATTACAATACATATTTCTAAGCAATAAACTGCCGTAGTAACATATACAATTACGTACATACTTGTATATAAGAGGTGTAACGATGCACGCGAGTTTTCAGTTCCGGTCACTGTTTCAGTATTAACGGTGGTTTGTGTTAGTTTTTGGTTTTTGAAGGTATATTTGTAAGCGGTGTGAATATTGTATCTACAGAAGGAACGATAATTTTCTAGTTACAACGACTAACTACCATTGGGAAAAACGGAGAGTTCCCGTATTTTATATGTACAGAGCTGATGTCCGTTTTTTTTTTTTTTTTGTCATTTCTAACTGCGTTTACGTATACATTTCAGTAAATGTTTCCGTGAATATGTGGGAAGTTTCAACAGTGTGTATTTATGGGAAGGCACATGTATCCTTGACTCGCCTTGTATCTGTTCCCGGGATTCTGCTGTTCCGAAGATTGCACCATAACGACTTCAGCTGATGAAGCTCGTGCGTTCTGATTTGAACGTATTCTTCGGGTAAATTAGTATTTAACACAAACTAATGCTTCTTGAAACTCTAATGTATGGATAGTGCTGAAATAAAGGATAGTGTTTCGTAAGTAAGTACGTAGGTGACGTTTTACTATTTCCTTCATGTAACAGTCACTGACTGGCTGATAGACCCTAATACACTCTAAGTAATTATTCTGAAATTTACCATTCCGGTATATACGCTTAGTGAGAAGCAGGAATGGTAATGTTGTCCCCTATACATTCATTGTAGCATTACTACATTAGCTTAGGAAACAGTCAAATGCGGAGGGAAGTTTCCAACTCTGTATAGTAGCGACGATAAACATTTCTGGAACTGCATCTTGATGTGCGATATTATTACCAAACAGTGTAAATGTTAATAACTTCCATTACAGGTTAAGAAGTTTACCAGAATTTTTTTTACAGTGTACGAAGTAGTCCTCGCTATCTGTGACTACATGTATTTTAATAGTCACTAATGACGCCAAAAACACTCATCTATTTCCAATTGACAGTTCGAAATTAAATTCTCAGTAATATTTTTACACGAGAAAATTTTTCACATGATCTAGGCGGCGCATAACAATTTGTTTTAATTGACGTTAAAGTCAGTACTATAATTATGTGGTACATGCCTTATAATTCCTTGCATGCTAAAACATATAAGTATGTATTTATTTCTATACGATTCAAATAATTCAGGCAAAACATCAACGCGAGTTATGTTAGGCCTAATAACAAAATTACTTTTTAAAGAATTAATTTTATGTGACGGAAACTAATAATCCCAAAAAAATCAATGAAGAGCTATGATAAAATCTAAATAATATTACATGGAAAATAGTCCTTCAGCTATAATTAATCAATTATCTGTCAGAAAATTAGTTATTGAGTTCCCCTCAACATATCTTTGTCAGCACCAGCCATTTCCGTTACAACATTAGTAATTGGTCTGTTTAAAACAGTCGCCAGCAAAGTAATGCTTTACAAACATTGGCCAATATTATTTTAACTTAATTAAATTCCCACTACCCACACCTTATTACTTTATTGACGATATATTTTTCTTCCTTTAAAATAATTGCCCTTTTATCTCAATATTTATATTTCTCTTTACGGATCTAGAAATTAGTTTCAATTATTGATAAAACCCTTATAATATAAATAAGGATAAAATACTCTACTAATTGGAGGTATTATTATTGGCGAATATTACCTATCTTGAAGGGATGTTAACATCGACTATACCGAACAAAGATTATGTACGTTTACGATAACATGAATACAATATTCAACTTTATCAGATGTATAGAATTAATGAGAACTTCAATGACCGGAAACATTGTAGACGAGAGTGAAAGAAAGAGCACATTATGATTAGTTTAAGTTTGGTGGCCAATGCAAGACTAAAGGTACGCGTCTACTGACGTCACGAGGTCATATAACGTTAATGAGGATGGGGTGAACTGTGGGACACGAAGTGTACGCAATGAACGCTGTCATCCGCGCAGTAAACATAAAGAACAATATTCGCCTGCATTGTGTTGTGTGATAGTACAATAATGGGTCGCTGAACGCTCTGCTGTTACACTATAGCAGCATTTCGCGCCTTTCCATATGTCATCCCAAACTATTTGCACTGTAATCGATAAACATTTGTCGTGATAATTGCGACAATCGTAATTTGTTCCACGTATTGGTATAAATTAAACACCTCGCGGACTCGGACTCTTTTTACAAAACCATGTATAGTCAGTCGTAATGAATTAAGCAAACAAACACGATGCAGCTCGTAATATTTCCCGGTTACTTTCTGGAATGAAAATGAAGGCACAGCTTAAACAATTATCTACGCAAACATAATGAATTTGTTCATATAAGGGAGGTATTTAGTTTATTGTATGAAGAAAAACAGTTCGTCCATTTTCGCTTTTTAAGTTAGTATACGAGTCACTGAAAATTATACATTTTTCGACGAAAGCTGGAAAATAAGAAACCTAACATTTACGGAAACTTGTTAACCTGGGCGACACCTCACAGATNGTTCATATAAGGGAGGTATTTAGTTTATTGTATGAAGAAAAACAGTTCGTCCATTTTCGCTTTTTAAGTTAGTATGTGAGTCACTGAAAATTATAAANTTTTTAAGTTAGTATACGAGTCACTGAAAATTATACATTTTTCGACGAAAGCTGGAAAATAAGAAACCTAACATTTACGGAAACTTGTTAACCTGGGCGACACCTCACAGATACAATTATTAAAATAATCAACCCAGATTTGTCATCGGTTGCATTAAAAAAAATTAGTGTCATTACCTTAAAGGAACCTGTCTCTATAAAACTTATTAAGTGACTTTACAGTCTGAAATTACCGATATAACTATTAAGCCTACTTTCCTCAACATGAGTGGAATTAATTTTTAAATAAGTTTTTAAAAGCTGAGTTGGTAGGTAGGACTTGAGTTCTCTTTGTAAGAAATGGTGTTATAAATGAAACCAGAAGGCTACGCAACAGTAGTGAGACAATTATCAATACACACGCGTCTTTTTCCGGGACTTCAACCCAGAAAACCTTGTACAGTAAGCTAGCGTGCAATCCGCTGCGTTACGGAGGTCGGATTCAAAGCATAAAATTCGAATTTTTTAATCAGTCTAATGTCTCGAATGACATGGTTTACTAACCTAAAATATTTTCAGAGACATTGTTATGAAAATTAATAACTGAGACATTTAAAACATGTAAGTTTATATGGCCTACACGACCCACCGTAGCGCTACTTGTGTGAATACTTTGGTGGAAATCGGTTGTTTGGTCAGTGAGATATCACATAAAAAAAATATTTTCTTATTTGATTCTTTTGTACTAAATTGCCAAAAAAAGAGGCTCTATATACAATGCTTCTAATGTATACTGNTAAAACATGTAAGTTTATATGGCCTACACGACCCACCGTAGCGCTACTTGTGTGAATACTTTGGTGGAAATCGGTTGTTTGGTCAGTGAGATATCACATAAAAAAAATATTTTCTTATTTGATTCTTTTGTACTAAATTGCCAAAAAAAGAGGCTCTATATACAATGCTTCTAATGTATACTGTCTTGAATTTGGTTAAAGTGTTTAATATATGTGAAAACAAACAAAATTATTAATGATGCCGCCATTTTGAACATCGTTGTCTGACCTATATAAGTCATGAAAGTTTACATGGCCTTATGTAGCAGTTAGAGTGTGTACAATTTAGTACAAAATAGTTAAAATGTTCCAGATTAAAATTTGGTAGGAATAGTTTGATTGGTCCTGAAGATATGCCATAAAAACTCCATAATTTTCATGTGGCAATCTTCATAAATGGAGTACAAAAAGTAATGTAGAAGCACATCAGATTATTGTATAAACCCAATGGACAAAGTTAAGTGAAAATACATTGCATAGTTTCGTAAATATAGCACACAAAAATATAATTATCATATAGCTGCCATTATAAAAATAAGTGTCTCATGCTTAAAGAATATGTATATTCATATAGCCTACCAGAAAAATTTTATTGGTGGGGCTATATTAAAAAATGGCTATGAATAAACAAATTTTATGGTTGTGATAGGTACTACTTATAGCATACAAAGTTAAGTTGAAATTTGTTTCGTTAGTAAAATATACTGAGCTGAAATATTTAAACAGTCACCATTTTGGAAATAAGTTCCTGTCGTACTTAAAACATGCAATTTTACATAATCTGCTGCAATACTACTTGTTTACCGAATTTGATAGGAATCGGTTAATTGTTTCCCGAGATGACATAAACATTTCCTTATTTGCATTGCACTCTCTTACAAAATGAAAGACAAAAGATGCTCCATGCAGATAAAGTTGATATTTGTAATATGTACTGCCAGCATACAAAGTTATGTTGGAATTGATTACATAGTTTCGACGATATATCATTATATTACAAAATGGCTGTATAGTTGTGTTTTTTAAATAAGTGTATAATATGTTTAAAACATATAACTTAATATCATCAGTATCAGTTCTACTTGTTTGCCAAATTTGGTAGGAATCTGTTAATTATTTACCTAGAAATAACACAATAATTTTATTTATTCGTACGGCGTTATCTTCCAAAATGGCCAAAAAAATGGTTCTGTAGTGGTATATATGATACTTGTAACAAATAGTTTCGGTATACAAAATGTGGTCGAAATTGGTTACATGGTATTGTTGATATACCAAATAAAAATAAAATATTTGCATGGCCGCAATTTTGAAAGAAGTACCTAACTTAATCAAGTTCAATCATTTTCATTTACTTGGCCTATCATAGTATTACTTAACAGTCAAATTCGGCGAGAATTGGTTTTATAGTTGTTTGTAATTTTTATTTGGTGCTATTTTCGAAAATCGCTAACGAAAAACAACATTTATCTCAAATTTTAATGATCACTTCATGCTCTGCTAGAATACAAAATTTGGTTTTAATAGGTTTGAATGGTTCCTGAGGTATGACATATCACCCCACATTTTAAAATGGCGGCCATTTTGAAATTAAGTGCCCGACGTGATCGAAAACTATGAAAGTCAGCTGTCCTTACTAAGATTTATTTGTGCACCAAGGTTGGTGAAATTGGGTTGACGCATTAAAAAATAGAAAAGGGGGCACACACACACAGAGACACACACCTACAAACATACACCCATACAAGAAAGTGATCTCATAAGAACTTTTTTCCATCAGAAAGTAGGTTAAAAAGGGACCATTTAGACAAAGAAAACGCTTTTTACTCTGAACTTACATAGCTGTTGGAAGTAGAAGGTTATGGGGTAATTCGGCACATCGGGACCTGGGACCAGCACATCGGAGCTGTTCGTGGTCTGTCATTCCGGTCGACCGGCGGTAATCTTGGATCCATGTGACCTTGAACTTTGACCCAGGTGACTTTAAACCCCGTTGACCTTTAACCCAGAAGAAAAACCCAAATTAATACCAAAACATCCAAAAAATACAAAAAAAATTTAAAATCAAATTCTTTTTAAAAATATTAAACAATTATTTAAAAATTNAAAATCAAATTCTTTTTAAAAATATTAAACAATTATTTAAAAATTATAAAATAAAATGTTTTATTTTATTTAAAAAAACTTAAATTTCTGGAGGTTCCTCACATCCCTCTCCACCTATACTAATTCCACTATCTTGATAGGTGCAGTCCACCATCTTGGTAGGCGTCACAGCCACCATCTGACATCGTGGTAGGTGCAGCCATCCGCCATTTTGGTAGGTGTTACAGCCAGCATCCGCCATTTTTGTTTTTTCATTTGTCATTTGTTTATATATTTCTGGAGGACGCCATCTTGGTTTTCAAATGTTTTCAACACCTAGGTGGTGCTAGTGTATTAATAATCAAATTTAGCCACCAGACAGCCGTCATATTTGTTTATGTTTTTAAAGTATAGTTTGCGCTGTTGACATCCTCCATATTAGATTCTATTTTCAACACCTAGATGGCGCTATTTTCTCTATTTCGTCACCAGGCGAACTGCCGATTTAGACACCAGGCGGCAGCCATATTTGACTATGTTTTTTAAAGTATAATTGGTGCTGTTAGAACCCTCCATGTTAGATACTATTTTCAAAAAATTGGTGACCTTAATTTCTTGATTTCACCGCTCATTCTGACGATTCAGCCGGAAAGTGAGTTTTCGTCACTCATATTTATAGTCATAAGAAAATCTATAATTTTTCATTCCTATTTTTTAAAAAAACATTTTTTCCAATCATCAGTATACCTACAAGCATAAATTATTAAATCGATAAATGTTGAATTAAGATCATTAATTAAGACACACAAAAAGTTCCATTTTAATGCTAATTAAATTACCATTGAAATCGAGTATTTATTATGCTACCCCTCACCACCCCANGAGGTGACAGATCGCTCTCTCACCCCTTGTCTTTTAGCATTCTGACTAGTAAGTTCAGATATTTAATTCCATCAGGTCACAGGATATTATACATTTAATAAATGTATTATGTATTTCTTTACACGATATCGTACACTGTACAGCAAGAACAAAGCAAAGGTCCCAGGATATTATCAAGCATGCACGTAATACGCATTTATTTTTCCGCGAAATTACAAATCTGCTTAAATTTGGAATATCGGTTCGGGCCAGCTAGTCTATGGAGGAATGTAACCTCATAAAAAATGGTACTACAACTTAGTTTTTTTTTATTTATACATTTACCACCTAATTAATTACGCAGAAGTGCGGCAATACGACGTGGCATGGACTCGACTAATGTCTGAAGGTATGCAGGAGGCATTTCACACCATGAATCCTGCAGGGCAGTCCATAAATCCATAGGAGTGCAAGGCGGTGGATATCTCTTCTGAACAGCACGTTGCAAGGCATCCTAGATATGCTAAATAATGTTCATTCCTGGTAATTTAGGTGGCCAATGGAAGTGTCAAAAGTCAGAAGAGTGTTCCTGGAGCCACTCGGTAGCAACTCTAGACACGTGGGGTGTCGCATTGTCCTGCTGGAATTGTCCACGTCCGTTGGAATTCACAATGGACATGAATGGGTGCAGGTGACCGGACAGGGTAATTACGTATCTGTCACCTGTCAGAGTCATATCTAGACGTATCAGGGGTCCCATTCCACGCCAACTGCACACGCCCCATACCATGACAGAGCATTCAACAGCTTGAACAGTCCCCTGTTTACATGTAAGATCTATGCATTCATGAGGATGTCTCCATACCCGTACAAGTCCATCCGCCCGATACAATTGGAAACGAGACTCTTATTGGTTCCATAACTCTGTTATTTGCATACGCATGCCTATACAAGTATTTTTGTTCTCCAATGTAATTTCACTCCTGTTCGGTATCAGTTTTAGTAGTGGCTTACTCATTCAAATCCCGGTTAGCCGAACAGAGATGATTGCCAAAACAGAAATACTGTGTCAGCATACTAGTAGATAAATCTACTACATCCAAAGTGAGTATAACTAATAAAATATGGTCACGGAACCAAAAAAAAGGCTACGAGGTTAGTTGCTATTTTTTCAGATACAAACTTGAATTTCGAGCTAACCATATTCCGAATTTTTATATTAGATTTTATGCACGTGTAGTGTATGTATTAAAAATCTCCAGCACATTCTTTCTCCAGGCTTTACATAAACGATCGATATGCGTGTCTGATAAATAATTCGTTTGAGCTATACGGCAGATTTTCACATTGGCCATACTCTAACGGGAACTTTACAGACAACACAGTCACATTATTTGTGATTTCATTGAGAACATGTCACAAAAAACGAAAATGAAATATACACGGAGGAAAAGATGAAAGCTTTACAGAACAACATGGGAAAAGCAGACGAAAGAGAACACAATAAAAAAAAAAAATATGCACACATACATTCTAACATTGAAGTTTATTTTTAAACACATAATTTTTCGAATGCGGCGGTTTTACAGCTTCAATAACAATATACGTCGATTATAATGTGATACTTTCAACACCATTTACAGAACACATTACAAGTGCTTTATAAATAATATTATTTACATTGAAATTACTAAGATTATTTAAATTGTCAGAAGTGACTATAATACATAGAGTACAGACCATTTTGCTTAAATAAAAAAAAAAGAGAACGCTATTTACATTGTACCATTTTCAAATGTTACTGGTATTTTTTTGCAGCTGCCTGTGCTTGCCGTATATACTGCGGCTCTCGGACCCGCATTCCTCTTCTGATGCGACTGTCCGCTAATTCCGTCAACAAGTACTCCATATAAAATCACTGCAGTTTTGGTAACATAATTTTTCCCACAATTCGTAGTCTCTTTCTTTCCATATTACTTCAATTCCACTGTCGCAATAAATTACCAATTTACGGAATTTTCTATGAGATATTTGGAGTTGCCCTTGTATTTGGTATCTGTACCGATGTGAATTTTTAAGTTGTAACGTCTCATTTTTTTATTTCTATACAGCGATTCTTACATTTTACTGCTTCATGAATGGACATGCTTCCTATAATTGGCACACGCTTTACCTCAACAATGCCATCTTTCTCCGAAATTCCATCTGGGCTTGCTCCGAGGTATGGTATCTCAGGATGAACAAAAATGTTACACGGTGCTACAGTTGTCTGCTTCTCTTTCTCGTAGGCGGTATGGCTTTTTTTTTTTCGTGAACTTGGCCGTAAATAATTGCTGGAGAATATAGTTCAGTTCCACAAACAATATTTTTTACAATATTGTGGCAAGATGTAATATTCCTCATACAACAGATAACCCCGAATCGTGATGCAGTTAGTCTCTGCCGTCTTGCCTGCATCCACGGTGCATTCTCACGCTGTCCAACGATAGCTCGTTCTAATGTGGAACATAGCGTCAGATAACCATATTCTTCCTGCAACTTCCCTAAAATTGTGTTCATCTGGCTTTGAATATCATTACGAGCTAAATCAGGTTTTGCAGCATTTGGACCATACTTAATGTCACCAGTTGTTTAGTCGATCTTACTTTTTTTTTTTTGCGCTGGTATTTTCTTTAGCCACAAAAATTTAGTTTTTAGATGACAAAGACATTGCTCGCCTCGGCACAGATTTTCTTACAAATATTTTTTGGACTGTTTCCAGTCATACGTTTCCAATAACTTATCATATAAGATGGACAATCTATGTGTGCTAGAGCAGTCCCATAGCAGCGTCGTCTGTATGATGACCCTTTTGCATGATCAACTCTTTTGCCATCTGTCAGTTTGCAATTTAAAGAGTTGACGTTTTTAGCTACATTGATCGTTTTGTTCAGAACGAGACAACCTGCCTTTCTGACAATGGGATCTAGCAACATAAGAATCTCCTCCATTAATTTCGCCTTCTCTAAGTACGGCACCTTTTTTACAGTTTCATCTTGTTGAGAGAAGTATGATGCACAACAGGACAAATGGCCACCGAAAACATGGCCGGGGCCGTTTCGTAGATCTTTCCGAAGCTTATCAACATTTCCTTCGGAATGTATAATTGCTCCACGAATTGCAGCTGTGAGGCGAGGAATGTTCTGTATAATTATTTTTCGCTCCTCTAGGTTAAAAGTGGTCTTTGAGGCTAGAGTGTACAATTTCGAGGTGTACCCTCGCACGATGTGATTTACACACTCTATTTT
>NQII01003560.1:5275-29358 GCA_002778355.1 Clitarchus hookeri
CCCCAATCCCGAGTATTAATCCTTCCTTCTCACGTCATCGTTTCCGATTCGTAGAAATCACTCGCAATGCTCGGTTACAGACAATTTACTTTTTACGAGTTGTTTCATATTACTGCGCGTAATTTTAATTGTGATATCTGCTTGTTGTAAAAACTCAAGAATTTATCAATAAAATATAAATATGTTCTCGACTTTTTACAACAAGCAGATAACACACAATTAATATTACGCATAAAACTATTAAACAACTCGTTAAATATAAATTTTCTATAATCGTACCCTGTCAGTAATTACTTCGAATCGGAAATTACGACGCGAAAACAGAGAATGTCTGCTCGAGGGGCGAAGCCGAGCTTTAGAGCCACCCTAGTAAAAGCTGTTCACTGTCGGGTAAACCGAGCTCTTGTGAAAGCCCTGCTTGAGATCTACTTATACGCACATTATGTATTCTTGCGCCATATGTAAAATGAACATTGCTATTGGCCTAGTTACTTTACTCATGCGTCGGCCAAGTGAAATTATGAAAATATCATAAAAGTAAATATTTTACAAGTGTCGCTGATTCTTACAGTTAAATGCATTACAAAAAATAAAGCAAGCAAAGTAAATAATTTCATTATTCACAAAGACAAGCGGCTAGTAGTCAAATGAAGACTACAAGTTTGCACATAGAATTTTGAAGTCTTAGAATCCGCGTGAATATTTTCGCGGGAAATACACGGCCCTAGCAATAACCAATGAGGCGCAAGTTTCCTTTCCAGACTCACTGGCAACTAATAGGCGATCGAGCACGCCGACCCCAAACGGACCGCCATAGGATACACTAGCCTCTTGAGTGTTGTCATTACAGTAAAACTAGGGACAGGAAAATTTCGCGAGTTCGATGACATACGGCTGGGATGAGTTGCACATTCCTGTAACTATTGGAGCTTGAGCTACTTGCTACTGCTGCTGCGATGAGTTGCCATTGGCCAGTCAGCCAACTTGTGACTCGGCGCTGGCTTCATTACAGTAGTTTTGTTATCGCTTCAGGGCGTCGCTGATAAACCCTGGTCCAAGAGAAAACGCCACTAGATGTACTATCGTTTGATGTCCAGCTTGTTCTCTAGTTACTTCGCAAACTTTCCCGGCCTCTCAACACAAAGGGCGTTATAGAAGGAGCAGAACCAACGTTTGTGCAGCTTCAGTTCAGGCTCTACTGAAGGTAGTTCCGTAATCGAAAGAAGCTGCCACGGCTAGTGTTTGTACAATCGCGTGAACTTATTTTGGAAATCCATGTAAAGCTGAGATCAAAATGGCTTGACTGGGAATCGAAGCCGGGCCCTCTCTTGAACTCGAGTTCTGTATTACCATTGCGTCACCTCACATGACCAGAGTAAATAAAAATTAAAATACAAATATTTATGTAAATAAGATTTTACATACAAGTAAATAGTTTAAAAGTTCTTAGTTCTTCAGCCGTATTGTGTTAAAGGGCTTCTCTGTATACACTCCATTTAAAAATGCTGACCTTATAATGTCGAAGCAGAATATTAAATTCGTTGTTCAGAATTCTCCTGTTGCATTTTTAAAAGGTTAGTCTGTGAATTAGCCATAAAAAGAAAATTTAAAGTAATAGTAGATAGTGGCACCTGATCTTGGTGAAAAGTCTGCCATGCATGCTGGACTTCTGTATTCCAAGTGTATCTTACAGTTTTTAATTTGGTTATTGGCAGCGTGTCTGTGCGATAAAACATTGTGCTACTTAACTAGGTCAATCAGAAGAAACTTTCTTGCATACTGCTAGTCAGTGATTTACCAGCAGGTACATGATATGCGAAGTAGTTAAAACCATAAAATCATCAGCTTAAGTTTTTTGTAATATGACTAGACAGGAAGTATTTTCACGAAAATCGGGTGTCTCCTATTATTAGAGACCTGAAGAATTCGTGGATTCGTTTCGAGACGAACTAGAATTCAAAACACGTGTGTTTATATAACTTCAGCCATCGGTCCACACGGTGTTCGACACCTATTGGAGAACGCTGGCCCAATCGTCGCCTTCCACTGTGACAGCAGACAACCGACGTGCAGTTAATACCAGCGTTTGTGTACATAAGACTGTAGAGTCTAGCCTGCAGGTCACTGAACTCGCGAATTTTTCAGGTATCTAGTTATTATACAGCGTGAGCTTANTGCATTCAGATGGTGGATCCTCACGACAGGGGTGGTAAAGCTACTCTCCTCCCACCTAGGCGGACCGGGTTCCATTGCCGGTGGGGTCGCCCCTGCCTGGACTTTCACACGTGGGAATCGTGCCAGACGATGCCGTAGGCCGGCGGGTTTTCTCGGGGGTATCCCATATCCCCCGTCCTTGTACACCGGCGCTGCTCCATACTCACATCGCTTCACCCTCATCGGCTCTCAAGACCTCGATGTTAAAAGCTACCGAAATATCTCTACCCCACTGATTTAATACCTGTATTTTGCCAAATAAATTTTTATAATGACACAGCACCCTAAAAATGTATACAAACAACTTTGGCATTTATTAAAGCTGATAATCACAAACGTGACTAGATTCCAGTTTTGTTGTTGTGCTCCGACAATAAAGGCTAGCTGCTTGAGACGCGGAAGGTTTGTAATTCTGCATATTACTTGCGATGCTCAATTATTTAAACATGGATTTCACGTAAAGAAGTCACTGGAAATGTAAGCTACTGCGTAAATCTAACTTGAATTTGGCATTTTTCAAGCACAACACTTTAAACTTTAATGCGTTATCTCGAAATAAGAAAACAATGAGTAAAAGTAAGAAGTTGTCGATGTAAGTAACTTAGCTTTAGTGCACTGTTGACTCTTAATTATAACAAATCAGTGACTATTAAATACCCAAAACAAGTTTGAGAAATTGTGCTAGAGTGTTTTTATTGCTGCAGTCGTTTGATTTTGGTACGTATGTATTGATTTCGTCAGTCCAGTGGCCTGTACTAAACACAAGTATGTTTCTTGCTTTCAGCGAACACAGCCACGTAAGTTGTTCAACAATACGCGTGGCACGATCCACGTGTTCACACTCAGTGATAGCGCCATTCATTTCAGTCCGACGTTTTGTTTGATGCGATCTGGAATGTGGAACTGCATACACTCTTCTTGCTTTACCTTGCAGGCGGGAGGAAACTTCACTACACCTGGGGTAACATCTATTTTTTTTTANGCATACACTCTTCTTGCTTTACCTTGCAGGCGGGAGGAAACTTCACTACACCTGGGGTAACATCTATTTTTTTTTAAAAACAAAATCTGAAAAACAAATGAGACAACAGTTTCTTTATTCGGATAGGTATTGAAATGTTAGTATTCTGGCGCAGTTATACTCTGCTCGGTAGAGCCGTTCAAGTGTTGTGAGCGAAAAANTAGGTATTGAAATGTTAGTATTCTGGCGCAGTTATACTCTGCTCGGTAGAGCCGTTCAAGTGTTGTGAGCGAAAAACGATTAATTGATTCCGCACTACCTACGTATATGATAATTGTTATGCTGTTAAACACAGTAAAATTCAACCCCCCTGATTTTCTAAAACTTATTGCGAATTAATAAATTAACGTAAGGGTAGCCTTGCAAAAACTGGGAAATAAACGTAACATTATACCAGCAGGTTTAAGTGCTTACGATGAACGAAAACAATCTTGACCGAGTATGTCGGTGTGTTGCGGCTGAAATTATACACACTATAGTATCTAACACAGGGTTTTTCAGTAACGGCATTGTAATAAAACTCCACAAAAGAAAACAACTAAATATTTTTAAATCCGACGCGGAACACACTAAATCTGACGCGTGCACACGAAAAATAAACTCTCAGACAAGTAACAGGGCTGAACATTCTTTCTCCTTACACGGAAATGAAGATAGTTGAATTTGTGATAAATTCCGATATGCGAGTGAGCGAATTTGGAACTACAAATACGACACCGCAAAAGTTAATACTAATTAGTACAACGTAATATTATATTAAGTTTATTCCAAAATAATTCGCTATTTGTTATTCACGCTGTGCGCAATTTTTTCCCCCGCTGATGAGAGATAATTTGTTATGCACAATTACTTCACTTGACTATCAGCTGACGTTTCCTTATTAAAAGTGCGATGTCATTCTGATGTGCTTGAAATACATTGGCAGAAGTAGATTGATTTCAAAATATGGAAACTTTACATGTGATAAACTGTATGTTCATAGCATGAGTTACTTTTTTAGTAACTCTCCACGAGAACTGCAAGAACGAATCTCGTTTGTGTAGGTAAGATGTTCAGAACAGTCAGTTGCTTCTGTCGGTCTTGCTGTGGAGATGCTCCGAAGAGATAGTGGACAGCTGGCAGGAAGTCGGTCGTTATTCTCCACTTTCCACTAGTGACAGCTCTACCTGACGCACGCTCCACTGTAAAACGATCTATCTACGAATATATTTCTAGAATATAGTCATTTAAAAAGGGTTTTATCGATTTATTTAAAAAGTAATAATGTTATTTATGAGGCGAAGTCAGTATTTGAACAACAATAAACTTATCGGCGTAGCAATATATATATATATATATATATATTGCTACGCAGATAAGTTTATATAATTATATATATATATAAATTACTTTCTAGTGATGCGTACCAGGTTCCTTAGGAAAATGTTTTATATTTGCAAAACGTGGGTTTGTGGAATGTTATAACAATAAAATCTTATATTTTCAAAACAAAAATTTACTAAACAACAGTTGCAATTATTTCATTTTTATTTTTTGTACACAACAAATACGATCTCGAAATCGTTTATAGTTTTCTTGCAATTAAGTGGGCGATATAACAATCCAGACAGACATCTGGGTGATTGCATAAGTCTATCTTTGCAAGGAAAGGAGGCTATTAGCACTGAAATAACTGAAATCCATACATACTTACATTACATAGCTGGTATCACATTCTCTTTAAAAAAAAAAAATAAAAAGTACTAAACTATTTTGTGGCCGTTACTTAATAAATATTTTGAGGAAACGTGAACTGCTAAAAATTCGTGTGAAATATTTACTGAAATCTTGTGCAGTAAGTACCGTAANAAAAAAAAAAAAAAAAAAAAAAAAAAAAAAAAAAAAAAAAAAAAAAAAAAGGAGGCGTTAATCATTTATAGAATTCCATGTTTATTTTCATTTTCTGTGTCAGTGACATTAAAAAAATTGTTGTAAATAGTAGCCATTGTGAATTAAAAAGCGAGCAGTGATAGGAAACGTTAAATTCCGTAGAATTCCAATCATTCACCTCGTATTTTATAATACGTTATTTTGTTTTAATTGAAAATTCATCATTACAGTACAGCACTACACATTTTCATATATTTTTGTTTACAATCGTAGACTTTGGTAGGATTTATTAAATTGTAAATAATTTCACAGAGAATTGAGTAGGCGACTTTCTGTTGAACTTTAAGTTTAATGACAAATAAAAGGTACACGATGTTCCAATAACATATTTATTAGTAAATAAAAGCAACTGTACAACATTGAAAATCAGGCTTATAAATTTAAAAATAAAATACAAATATTGAAAGCAAGTTCTTATGTACCGTATTAATTATATTAAAATACACTACCTTTATACATAATTACATTTTATAACTTGTATGAACTGTGAATTTTTTAATCACATATGTTCCTTATTAATACCAGAAATAAAATGACTGGAGTTGCATATTTAGTTCGTACAGATCAATATAAAAAAATAGTATTTAAATGTTTTTAACTGTTAATTAAGTGATTAAATTCTCTGTAATTTTTTATTCTAACATAGGTTTTCTTCAAACTTTTTCTGCTGGTGATCCTTTTTTTAAAACCATGGTTACGAAACTGTTACAAGAATAATTTAGTTAAATTAAAGTAGTAGTGTTTTCTGCGTCCAGAGTTGAACGCCAGTTTATGTAGATTACCCAAAATAACTTTATAAGCACTATAGTCTCATGTAAGCATTAAGTATTTGTGCCATCAACAGTCTTTATTTTGAGCTACGTTTCGTGCATTCTCAGTATTATACCAGCTAGAAGAGAAAATAAACTTCGAACACTCAGATATACAAATCAGTGCTTTCGATATTGCTAACCAATTACCACCCGCACTCCCAGAAACAACAGCAATGGAATGCAAGCTGTGGAAATAGCAGCTGTGCAGTGACTTTGCCTACATACCAGGGGCTTCACACTGACTGACGGCAGACAAGAGAATTAGAAGCCTCAGATGTGTTCGATAACTCGAGACCAGGGCAACACAATAGGTATACCATCTCCGTTCAAACACATGCGCGTGTTAAGGCCATTGGTGAATGCTACATATTTTGTGTTAGCAAATTTAATAAAACATTGGCCATTACATTTATTAATAAATTTCAGGTTGTATGATGTGTATTTTATACATTAAAAAATATTTTATTTTCAGTTATCTAGCAGGGAATGTCCTATACTTCGTCCATTACAAATTTTAAAGTGTAGAAATACAAATGTTATTGGTTCCGGATAATTTAAATACCAAGTGCTACTGCTGTTTTGAAATATATATAATCAATTTAACATTTATTTGCCAGACTTATTACAAAATTAATTTTTTACGAATTCGTCTCAAAAATAGGATTATTTTTGGATCAGGGTTATAATTACTGTTAGACGAAAGCGTTTATAAAAATATTTTAGCCTATTAAGTCATGTTTAACTTTCATTGACTTTTTGTTTGGTTGTGATGCGACATGAAACACGTGTTCTGTCACGACAGTGTGCATCAGCTTCTTAAGTTATCAAGATTGTCTTACACATGTACCTGGAACTGAACTTGTGACCTACATACACACTGTACTGAGATGTAATCATTTTCATTTCGCACCAATGGCCTTAAACTAAAGTTGATGTATTTTTGTTGTTTTTGTAAAAAAACGTATCAGGGGCAATGGCGATACAACTTGGAAGTCACATTTCTTTTACCTTAATTTTTTTTTTAAATTCCTTTTAAACGGGCAAAAAAGTATCCGCACCTAAAAAAATTTAAGTCATGCAAACATTGAAAATGAAATAGTCTTTTACGGTTTCAGGTTTACGTATGACCTGTCATATACGTTTCAGGAAGCAGGAGGCCTGCTTAGAACAAGGCTTTATATTTACAGAAGGGATCGCGAAGGAAAAATACTTCAAAACGAAATCAAGCCATGTTATAATTAGTTCACACTTGATAAGGTGAATTTTTTTCAGTGGCTTTAATATCGTGCGAAGAATGTGTGTAGGTCTCAGCAACGAACAAGGAATACTACTTCGTATATTAATTAAAGCACCTAAAAAAGCCAGCGTCAAAATACTATTTAACTCTTTTTAAGGCCCATCGCTTTGGCCATGGTGTAGTTATTTCAATTGAACTGAAGTTGTATAAGCAAGACATCAAGTCCTAGCCGTTATGCTCAGCATAAATGTACTTCTTGTGTAAACAAAGGGAAACACACGTCTTGGAAACTGAAGCTGGTAGGCTCTTGGATATGGAGCTCGCTCCAATAAACAACGGTATGTGGTTGGCTAGAAGTGATTCACTGCTCGGTTGAACCTAACACCTGAGAACAACCTTCTAGTGGATTGTTTGCTGTTTTTTCCTTCTAACATATCTATAAGTAGTAGGTACTGATAGGGCGGTGCATAATTTGAGAGTATTTCCACTCTTTTTTTTTAACTTGCGGACGTTAAAGTTGTGTTGTTCTATCGACATGATGTTCAGTGGTCCAGTGAGGCGTGTGAATCTATTTCATGGAACGTTTCACAATCCCACAATACTATCTACCAGCAAGAAAACGTTTTTAATTATGTCGTAGACAAAATCCACGCATGGCAGCAACCATCGGTTAAAAATGCTTTGTGAAAATAAATAAAAAAATGCAAATATTAGTTTCGTAAAAAATATTGTTTCCGTAAGCATCTGAACAAACTCAAGTGAGAGTCGACTCGCATAACTGATATTTATGTATAAAAGTTATAAAATCACAGTGACTGATATTTTCAATCTGTACCAACTGTGACCTTTAAGAGACCCTGTCAACCCTACAAAAAATTATAATTTTCCTTGTAATAAAATTTTTTTTCGTGAATGTTTGTTTAGTAATTTCCCATATATATTTTACATTTTTTTTTCATACAACAAATTCAAATAGAACTCTTTAATGCGCGTTGATATAAGTTCCAAAATTAGATATAGTTTTTCATTTATGCTGCAAGGCAGTGCAAGCACTTTTAAAATTATTCTTACTAAAATTAGAGAAGTAAGAGAAATCAGAATTGTTGGGGGTTGACACGAACTTTCTGGTTACAGCTCTTAAGGGGAATCCCTAGTAACAAATGTTAATAGCTTCAAGGTCACATCTGGTCATAAGTGGGCATTGAGACAGGCGAAGGCAAGACTGGAATATGCATTCCCGGGAAATTGGATTTCTCGCAAATTAGATGTGTAACAGTAGGATATTATTACAAGTAATGCAAGTTAATGGATGCCATTTTCTACTTTCTTCTTTATCCTCAACGAAATTTTGCAGGAAAGCCGTAAAAATATTATCAAGAATTTACTCTATTGTTTAATTTTTGAATGTATTTTGTAAAATAAAAATAAAAAAGTTGTGGCTGTAGATAATTTGATAGTTTTTTAACTTTCCTGGAAAAAAATCCTAGTCCCAGAGCACCTATTTCTTCAGGTATGTGTAGAAAGGCTGTTCACAGTTAAATAATCGCTTTTTAAATCAACCTTAGAAAAATGTCGCTGTCCCTACCTGCATATATTTTAATTGGGTACAGCGATTGTCATGCGTTCAGTAATGCTGACAACGGCGGAGGGAAAGTAGTTCCATGTTTTATTGGTGAATTTAAAGTGTTCGGTAAACATTTGTGAATACTGGAAATGGTTTCTTTTGCTTTCTGTTTTTAACGCATATAAATGATAGAATAATCAAATTTATAAAATATGCACTTTTCTAATAATTTCTTAGTTTCATTTGTTCGAAGCATGAATAAAGTGATCAGGCTCGTGACAATGTTAGTTTTATATATCGCGGAAGAATACACATTTAGCATACAAGTAGTTGTTAAGCGGGGGCTGAAAAATGCTCATTTTACTGTGAACAGCCATATACACGCAAATACTGATTTTAGAGACAATATCTTACTAGGAAATCCCCTCGAGCCCTTACACGCAGAAGGAGATATAGTTGCCGGCCCGGTGTGTCCTAGCCTCGGTGCGTAGTCGCCGGTCGTCACCCTACAGTGGTTTGTTTACATCAGGTCCGAGGCCAGGGCGAACAGCGTGCACACGGTCACGAGACGCTGTTGGCGCCCAACGTGGGGCAGCCAGCCTGGGCTCCCCGCCGCCGGTTCCACTGTATGGCGGCGTCTACGATGGCGGTGCCGCGGAAGAAGTCCACGGCCACGATGTTGACGGTCTTGCCCCACGAGCCCTTGTACCATACCGTCACGTTGCGGTTCACGCTGTCCGCCATCTTGCGCAGGCCGCCCAGCGTGTCGAAGATCACCTGCGCTGCGCTGGGCGTCAGCTCAGCCATGGCCGCCCGCGCGTTGTTCGTGGGCGGTCTGTGACACATCACATCACACTATGCAAACTAGATAAACAACCCTGTTAACACATTGTGCACTGTTACAACAATTACATAGTTGCCTAGTTATAGTCCATTCACGATTACTTCCTACTTTTCTGAAGCCCTGCTAAAGTTCTACTTCCAGAACATTTCTCCGCCTCATGCAAACAAAGCTTAGCCGAGCCTAGAAAATTACACCAAAGGGACAACCCACTGCATTCGTGTGGACTCAGTTAAACAAATTTTGCATAGGAGCTATTTCTTACAAGCCATTACCAAGGTACATATTGTCTCAATATTTTTATTCATATTTATTATAATAAAATAAATATTTTATAACTTACAGATAAAATACAAGTATATAATGCAACCAAAAATAATGCACTTTTATGTTGACACAAGTATAAAGCACTTGTGATACATGACATATTTAGGAAAGAACAAAAAACATCATGCATGAAGTGATTTTTCAAAGCTTTGATTATAAAAGTGTGAAGAAACCGCGAAAAGACTATAATTGTTAAGAGTTCTAAGTATTTGGCGAATTCGTTCGATGGAAAGGAAGATTTCTAGCACTTGTTCTCTTGCTGTGCTGCCAAGACTGAACAGAAGTTCTTTAGACATGCCGTGTTACTGTTACAAAGTAATATCAGCAATGTTACCGAGTTATGAACAACCTGGTACAAGGGCCTTGCACTGAGGCTTTAGCCAATAAAGAAATTACAATGGTTAGAGTAAATAGAAGATCGTAGAATTTGGCATGTTGCCTCATCAGTTCGCGAAATACTCGGGGATTTACTAATTATACTTCACGATTGTAAGAGTTCACTTTTCACCCTTCATTGGGTTATGGTGACCGTCACTTCTAAAACGAGGTCGCACCAGGCAAGAACAACTCTCGACTCAACTAGGAAAGTGTGAGTACCGAGTCGATATTGAAGTGCGTTTCCTATTATCTAATTACAAGGTCATATATTCATTAGTCTTACTATGCATATGTTCCTGAGTCCATCTTTACCTTAGTCTTTCTAAATTTATTTTGCCTCTTGGTTTGTATTTTCTTACTTTCTTTGCATTTCTTTCTTTATCAATTTTTACCATATGTTGTAAGCTTTGCTTTCTATTTTTACATACGTTTTTCTTCGTGCTGAATATTCCCAGTTCTTACCTTAGTTCCACATTTAGTATTTCATCTCTTCTTGCACAACCATCAATTTATCTCAAAACTCTCATTTCTGTAGACTGTATTATGTGTTCGGGGGTTCTGTTTATTACCCATTATTTACACACGTACAGTAATCCTGGGACTACCACAGTTACATAAACGTTGAGTGGAGTGTCTTTCCTTATATTATTCTTAAGATGTATACTTATTGTGGCGATTATTTGTCAATGTGTTTACCTTATTTTTTCCATAATCGTAGGATAGGTATGTCACTTCCTAATTACTATTTTAGCAAGCATCAAATTCTTTCCCACAAACACTGTTATTCTTGTTAAATACTTTGTGGTTGTATGTTAGTCATATTTCATTCAGGTTAAACAAAAAAACGACCATCCCAAATCAACTCAAATAAAAAAATTAAAATGTCTTAAATTGACACTTTTCACAAGGTAAAAGAGCTTAGGGACTAAATATACAATTTGGGTTGACAAGCACAGAGTTTCAAGTGCAACAAGAACAGGCAAAATTCCATAAAACATTGACAAATAAAGAAGTAGTTCCAGAGGAAGAGAGACTCTCCTCAGTAGCACTCAGAAGCAAGGCACTAACATCCTCACGCATTTCTTCCATTCTTTAAAGGTTTCTTCGTTTGAGTTTTTTATTGGCTCATTTAGCATATTTATTCAATCTTGGAAATACTTGCCAATATAAGTGACATTTAATCAATCCATGAATTTTCCGGGGTTTTCAGCGACAATTTCAGTGTAAATGAGATTCCTGTTTTTTGGAAGTCTTTGACAATGTGCTTCTCATGTTTTCAGGCTTATAGTGAATAGAGGTATATTCCATTGTATATTTTATCTTACACATGACACATTTTGGTTAATTCTTGAGTCCGAAATTTAACAACTTCATTTTAAAATTACAATTCCTGGTCATAAACTGTACAGAGGAGTGTATGAAAACAATTTGATTATTAATTGTCTTCCACATTCGGAAAAAAATGTTTTGAGTGAGTCTTCCTTGAAATGTCTAATTCTATCTCCCAGAAAACTTTTCAGTTCTAAGCAAGCTTCGTTATTTTGGTAATAGTATTGTCATCAGTTTTGGTTAGCAGAATATTACTGGAAGTTCTNTTTGATTATTAATTGTCTTCCACATTCGGAAAAAAATGTTTTGAGTGAGTCTTCCTTGAAATGTCTAATTCTATCTTCGTTGCCACCCAGAAAACTTTTCAGTTCCAAGCACGCTTCGTTATTTTGCTAATGGTATTCTGTCATCAGTTTTGGTTAGCAGAATATTACTGGAAGTTCTTCACTGAATGTCAATGTCAATGGAGATGATTTCTGCGCATTCATACATTTGGTTTTGTTTATCAGTGGTAGTGCCTTGTTGCACAAGTCAGGCACACCATTATACATAACTTTTAGACCCTACGTCTATGATCAATATTGCCTTTATTCTATGTCTTGTACCCTTTGTTGGTGTGCGGACTACCTTCTGTGAAGAATGAAAGCATCCTACAGAATCCACTAAAGACTCGTGGACTGAGCCAAATCTGTGCAAGGGGAGGTGAAGTAGACAATGTTTTACCACTCAGTATCTCATCACTTGCTCACCAACCCTCTAATGTTTAGCAGTACATTTTGCATTCACCAATCACAAAGGTAGATTGTTCTGTTAGGAATGACACCCTGAGAAAAACTACCTCTTTGTGACAAGTTAACGTCTATCCTACACACACAGGATTTACATGCATGGAGGCTGTAAAGACTAAATATTTACATTGTCTCTAGGGCCGAACGAATGAGATGCACTTAATTAAAGTAGTATAAGTCTAATTAATATGCCAGTTGACCAGACAGTCACTGGCATGCCCAAGAAGATGAGCTGGAGGATGACAGCTCTCTTAATATGGCCACCACATCAAATTATTTGAGCCTAATTTTTTCTAAATTATTGCTATCACTATGGGCCATTCACAAAATATTCTGATGAAACTATACTCATACATAAGCATTTTGCACCTCGGAAGTCCAAGTTTTCCCAGGGGCGAAGCTCTCGAACAACAGATTATTTCTTGAATGGTATATCTTTATACAAATGGGAGGGAGGTTTGGAAGGTCCTTACACACAGTGGTCTCATTAGTAAAGGGCGCTCTCTTGGACTGTTTCTATGCACCATGGGAATGCTACAGATAAAAAATCTCCAGTGGGGTGCAGTCGAGTTCCCTGGCACATTGCAATGAGACCCTCTGCTCTTGGACACATCAGCAGACCGGCCAGAGGGCTTTTACCTCTTCATGACGGTGGTGAGGTACTCGTGCAGCTTGTCGAGGGAGTCGACGTCGCCCCACTGCTGCACCACCGCGGTCCACAGCCAGTCACTGCCGGCCACCAGCTGCTTCTGGTTGTAGGACACGATGACCCTCCTGCCCGAGTTCCACACCTCGGCCAGCGTCGACTGCCAGGACAGCGTCTTGGGCGTGGCCAGCGCTCCCAGCTGCTCTCTCAAGTACTGCTGCAGGAGCTCGTGCACGGACAGGTTCGACCCGAAACCTGCAAGCAGCATGGCCCTGGTGACGCTGTGCACACACCAACCCAACCATTGATGATGGACATGTCATACACATGACATTTCCCATCGCCTCTTTCTACACGACACTCGTAGGGTCTGCAAGTCTTGCAGCCGTGTAATTTGCTAACACGAACCTCAAAGTGGTTACCCTATCCTTTCATGGATGATAGGTCATGAGAAGTTCAGTACATTGGCCGAATAATTTTCCTGCTATTAATATACAGACTCATTTACAGACATCCACGACAAGTTGGAAGTAAGTCGGCTTTATTTACTACTGCAGGAACACCACTTTGAATTTTTGCTTACCACTGTCTTATTGGTATACACTGTACTGAGTACTTTAATTGCACTGTACAAAATTCTAATCTGACGGGTTGACAGACAATAAAATGCCGAATTTGCTGTGCCACCGAGAAGTACCCTTACTTACGTTTAATGAGCAGAAACTGGAAAATTACGCGAGTTCAGTGACCTAAATGAACTCCGGTCATTTGTACATGCAACAATGTCAACTGCTCATTGGCTGCTTGCTTTGCTTCCACAGTGGAAAGCCGTGATTGGTCCTGCTTTTTCTTGTGTGAACATAGCTGTATCAAGGTCTTACAACACGTGTCGAATAAGTCACGAACCAACTGCGAAAGTAACACAAGCGCACGAGAGTTTGAAATCTAGCTTGTCACCGAATTAACTAGCGAATTTTTCAGGTCTCTGTTAAGTCAATGATTATTGTTTTTTCGCGGAAAAATTTGATGACTCGTACGTTTCAATGTCCTATAGGATGTTCACAGTTAATTGAGCACTTTTGAAAGCTCTGCTTACAATTAACTTTTCCTTCTGGTTTTTTGCTCTTCTGCAATATTAACATTGCCATGGTGCATATGATCACTTTATTCTTGCACCATCCAAGTTAAACCGCGGGACTGTAAGGGCTATAAATGCAATACACAACTTCATAATCTGGTGAGTATAAAACAAGAAACACTAACTTCAGCCAGTGGTGACAAATTTAAAACATGCACTCACAATACAACATAATTTCTTGAACTATATTTATAAATTCGCTGCCGACTTAACTCGGAGCTAGCATGACAGTGTGTACTGTAACACGTATGTATGTTTTGGGCAGTGATTTTTTTAAAAACGTTGTTTCCAAAGTGCTCACTTTGCTGTGAACAGCCTGTGTGCATGTGTCGAAAATTTCCTTTCAATATCTACAGTAGGTGTTTATGCACGAAGCTACTTTGCAAGTTCTCTGAGCCAGTGAGAATTCTGAAACTCTAAGCACTGGACATATCCGACTGGTCTGCACATAGTTAAGCCAAGTCAAAAATCCACCGCCACCAGCCAACCATAAAATGACGACATCATGCAGTTATTTGGGATAACTTTGTAGCAGCCAGGGCAATTTCGTACTACCTACATGATTTAATTATAAATGAAGGCACAGCAATTTTTTGCACACAACTGTGTTATCCATAACTAAAATTGTATAATGTTCAAGAACTCATCAAGGTGGGGGCTACAAGGTCATCATTTTGAGTAAAAATATGTAGCTCAAAATTAAACCTAAATAATACAAAGTTACCCGAGATTACTGGTTTTTTTTTAAANCTACAAGGTCATCATTTTGAGTAAAAATATGTAGCTCAAAATTAAACCTAAATAATACAAAGTTACCCGAGATTACAGGTTTTTTTTTTTTANCACACAACTGTGTTATCCATAACTAAAATTGTATAATGTTCAAGAACTCATCAAGGTGGGGGCTACAAGGTCATCATTTTGAGTAAAAATATGTAGCTCAAAATTAAACCTAAATAATACAAAGTTACCCGAGATTACTGGTTTTTTTTTAAAAATATGTTGGTAAAGAATGATTTTCTTTGCAATTTTGCAGTGTCTCTAATAGGTGTTGATGCACTCACCAACAGGGAACTCGTGCACGTCGACTATGACGATCTCCCTGGTGTTTTGGACGAACTTCTTGACCTGGTCGATGAGCTGCTGCAGCGGGTGTATCCTGAAGAGGCCGTGGTTCACCCACCACTTGGTGCTCATGTAAGGGTAGTAGCTCACCCGCACGTCCAGGTACCTTATGCCGTAGATCAGCTGTTCTAGAATGTCCTCCTCCTGAGACACACGAGAGTCGCTCTTCCTAAGGGATGACTGGAGGTAGACAACTTTATCGACTAATCACTGTTACATGAGTAGGGGTACCTGATGCCGTATATCAGCTGTTCTAGAATGTCCTCCTGAGACACACGAGAGTCGCTCTTCCTAAGGGATGACTGGAGGTAGACAACTCTATCGACTAATCACTGTTACATGAGTAGGGGTACCTGATGCCGTATATCAGCTGTTCTAGAATGTCCTCCTGAGACACACGAGAGTCGCTCTTCCTCAGGGATGACTGGAGGTAGACAACTCTATCGACTAATCACTGTTACATGAGTAGGGGTACCTGATGCCGTATATCAGCTGTTCTAGAATGTTCTCCTCCTGAGACACACGAGAGTCGCTCTTCCTCAGGGATGATTGAAGGCAGACAACTCTATCGACTAATCACTGTTACATGAGTAGGGGTACCTGATGCCGTATATCAGCTGTTCTAGAATGTTCTCCTCCTGAGACACACGAGAGTCGCTCTTCCTCAGGGATGATTGAAGGCAGACAACTCTATCGACTAATCACTGTTACATGAGTAGGGGTAACTGTTCTTCGCAAATATATATTTTTATTCAGTGTTTTGAGTGCTTCCGAACAGCGACGAGGCCTTGATTGGGGAACACTGGATATTGGGAAATGGGAAGTAGTCGCCCAAAGACCGTATTAAGAATACTAATTTAGCATTCCTCTGGAGCGATTCCAGAAAACTCTGGAAAACGAAGATCAGGATAGTCCGGGAATCGAACCTGCGGCCTGCCAAATTCGAGGGCAGTGGTTTATCACTAAGGTTCCCCCACTCGGTGAGCTACCTTTCTCGGTAAGATTTCACTTTCTTTCGTTTATTATTGGAACTTTCCTTTGGTAATTGGCCGCGTGTTCTTGTGACAAGACAGGTTCTTACTTGACTATGCCAATCGGAATGAAGTAACTCCGGTACTGAATGCCCGTGAATTGTAGACAGGCATCTAAGATAAGAAATAATTAAAATCATGCAACCACAAAAGTAAATCTGAACTCAAGTGATTTGGAGTAAAACAAGTCGTGGAATCTTCCCACGAGGAACAGGTGCTCCTAGGCATGAGTTTACCATGCCAGGGGACTGCTCTATCTTGGGGCTGAAACATGTCTAAGATACGCTCAGTCATCACAGTGACAGTAAGTGAACACACCAGCTGACTGGAAGACTGTACCTCGTTCTGGGGCAGTTGGGCGCTTTCAGTGACCTCCCACATCGTACTGAGTGTATCACCTCTCAGGAAGATCCATTGTCCAGCCGGAGTGCTATACTCACCTCTAATGCCCGTTAAGGACGCTGCTTGAGCTGCGTCTCTGATCCATAGCCCAACACTTTATTTGAAGTGAAGTGGTGTAACTCCTTAATATCCCCTACAACATGCAGTGATTCAACCAACTGCCATCACCAACCCAACCTCAATTCGTCAGTCACAAGAGAGGGCCTCTTTTAAGGAAGAACAGTCACCCCGTGGAACTTCTTAAAATTTCCATGCATCTTGTGTGTGTATAACAATTGGCTACAAATTTCTCCCTATTAGTAGCAGGAACATTTCGTGTTTTCATGGACGAAAAAACTACACTCCAAAGTTCTCGGTTTACTCGAACTTANTATTAGTAGCAGGAACATTTCGTGTTTTCATGGACGAAAAAACTACACTCCAAAGTTCTCGGTTTACTCGAACTTAAGCTGTTTGCTCATTGACTGTTTCCACACTTGGTGACAGAAGACTACAGCCACTCAGCCAGGCGTGGGATCCATTATGTAACTCACCAAAAGCAAACAGAAAAGNTATTAATAACAGGAACATTTCGTGTTTTCATGGACGAAAAAACTACACTCCAAAGTTCTCGGTTTACTCGAACTTCAGCTGTTTGCTCATTGACTGTTTCCACGCTTGGTGACAGAAGACTACAGCCACTCAGCCAGGCGTGGGATCCATTATGTAACTCACCAAAAGCAAACAGAAAAGNCTTGGTGACAGAAGACTACAGCCACTCAGCCAGGCGTGGGATCCATTATGTAACTCACCAAAAGCAAACAGAAAAGGTAATATGCATAATCATTCGTGATTGGCTGGTGTTAAATCTCATTCGTATTATGTGTCTGCCCACGGATCATGGACTTTCAATGTCGGAGCAACTTAATTCTGACATGCCTACCCAAATAAGAAAATGTTTTATTACAAAGNGGATCATGGACTTTCAATGTCGGAGCAACTTAATTCTGACATGCCTACCCAAATAAGAAAATGTTTTATTACAAATACACGCAGTCAGTGACCAAATGAAAGCTGCGAATTCGCACGCAGGGTGCAAAAGTGTAGCTTGAGCGTAAATCTTTTCGTTAAAATCGGTGTACCTATTCATCGTGGTCAGACATAGTGATGTATAGCGAATATATTTGGTGCCAGCACATTTTACAAAACTATGTTTCAACTTGTTATCATTGTCACAGGATGGTGTNGGATCATGGACTTTCAATGTCGGAGCAACTTAATTCTGACATGCCTACCCAAATAAGAAAATGTTTTATTACAAAGACACGCAGTCAGTGACCAAATGAAAGCTGCGAATTCGCACGCAGGGTGCAAAAGTGTAGCTTGAGCGTAAATCTTTTCGTTAAAATCGGTGTACCTATTCATCGTGGTCAGACATAGTGATTTATAGCGAATATATTTGGTGCCAGCACATTTTACAAAACTATGTTTCAACTTGTTATCATTGTCACAGGATGGTGTNTATAGCGAATATATTTGGTGCCAGCACATTTTACAAAACTATGTTTCAACTTGTTATCATTGTCACAGGATGGTGTACTTTTGATAGTGTGTAGATGTTTGCGGACGAATCAAAGGCAACTAGTGTTACAGTAGTAGAAAGTTTACTGGCTCAGTACAACAGGCCATCATCACTTTCAGAAGACTGCCAATAATGGAAATAAATATAGACTGGATCATTTCGGGAATAAATTTCAGGACAATCTGGACTTCAAATACATTTACATTTCATTTTTTTTTAGCAATGAACTCACGGTTTATCAGACATGCCTTGATAAATTCTCGAATCGTAACAATCCGGCAAGAAGGCAAAGACCGGATCACAAAATAATTTTATGTAATTACAATTTAGCAAATGAATACCTACTTTTCAAATGAACTAAAACTGCATTATCCAATATAAACACTTCCCACCAAGGCGAACCGGGTTCGATTCCCGGTTGGGTCGCGCCCAGATTTTCATACATCGGAATCGTGCGAGACGATAAAACTGGTCGGCGGATTTTCTCGGGGATCTCCCGTTTCTCCCGCCCTTGCACTCCGACGCTGCTCCATACTCACCTCGCTTCACCTTCACAGGCTATCAAGACCTCGCTGTCAAGAGCCGTCAAAATTTCTCCACTCCACTCCAATATAAAAACGTAGGCTACAAATATTAGTTACATATTAATTCTTCGGATAGGTAAAGATGTCTGATTTTCGCGAAAAGATTTGCCGCGAATACTAGATTTCATTATCTTACGTGCACATAAGCATTTTTATTTCCTCAGCCAATCAGAATAAAGTAACTCCGTTACTGATCGCATGTATTTTACGCGCAAAAACCTAAGACACGGANTTTCCTCAGCCAATCAGAATAAAGTAACTCCGTTACTGATCGCATGTATTTTACGCGCAAAAACCTAAGACACGGCATAATTAAAATCATGCAACAACGAAAGTGGAGTTGCGCTAAAGTATTTTCAAATACAGCTGGTCATCAAATCTTTTCGGCGAAATCTAGTGTCCCTACTAATTATCAAAAGGTAGGTAGTTAGGTACGGCTTAAATAAACATTGTTTTTATTGAATTTAGTCAAATAATTACGAGAAATGAACAGATTTACGATAATTTACTATTTATNTTTCCTCAGCCAATCAGAATAAAGTAACTCCGTTACTGATCGCATGTATTTTACGCGCAAAAACCTAAGACACGGAATAATTAAAATCATGCAACAACGAAAGTGGAGTTGCGCTAAAGTATTTTCAAATACAGCTGGTCATCAAATCTTTTCGGCGAAATCTAGTGTCCCTACTAATTATCAAAAGGTAGGTAGTTAGGTACGGCTTCATGTCTCGTCGACAGCGAGGTCCTTGTCTGTATCTTTAGATGTTGCAAGTTGCTCAGAGGAGGAGGAGCGGGGAAGTAATAGGCCATATCCTGCAGTAGAGCACCATCCCAGCATTCTCCTGTAGTGATCTCGGGTTACCATGGTACACCGTAATCAGGATGGCCAGACCGGGACTCGAACCCAGGTCCTCCCGGATGCGAGTACGAACGTTTATTACTGCGCTATCTCACAATAGACGAAAGATTATCGACTATGGAAAGAAACATTATTCAGTAATTTGCCTAGATGATACACACTAAATTCGAATCAGTGGAAAACCACTCATTGTGGAAGTGAAAAAATTTTATTGATTGAATTGGTGACGTGAAACAATTTCACTGATTGAATACGTGACGGCCAACTGCAGTGGCGAAATAAACATTGTTTTTATTGAATTTAGTCAAATAATTACGAGAAATGAACAGATTTACGATAATTTACTATTTATATTGTGCAATTTACCGTAATTAAAAAAAAAAGTAAAATGTTTTCCGCAGGCCGCTAGGATTGATCTTACACAACCTTTCCAATACACTGTTAGACCGCTTCCTGGCCATCTGAGCTACCAAGTCAAGTTGATAAGAGTGAGGAAAATACATGTCTTTTAATTCCTCATCGGAAACTTGTAGTTTTAAATTGTATGCCTTTACTTTTCGTTTCTGTTTGATTGGTACCGCTAGGATTGTTAAATTAATATTATATATGAGTTCACTCTCTTCACCACACTATATGCAGTTTAAGCCTTCAAACAGAGCCCTGCGATGATTACAAGCCATCAACGAAATGAAAGACGTAAAATCTAACGAAAGACTGAATGTTCATATTACCTCATAAAATTGTGTTTTCAAAGACGAAACACATTTTACAAAGAATTTGTATTGGTTTTGTTAGTTTATGCGCTGTTATTTCACTTGATACTCGTTGTTTAACGGCCATTTTTACACGATGTTTAAATAATCCATCAATCAACAAACAAATCACTGAAAAACAGTGGAAAAAAAATGACTGATGAATAAGTGGAAAATGTCACTGAATCAGTAAGTGAAGCAAAAATGGCATTTTTTTTCACTGATTCATCAGTTAAATTCTCTGAAGTGACTGTTGAATCAGTCAGATACTGTTAACTGATCAAAGCAGTTAAATTCTCAGTGATTCAGATTTCGAGCGTAATATAATGCGCTAGTAGTAAAATTTCTCGGATGTGGTCACCTCCTTGAAGGCACTCACCCGCAGTTACGCGTGTGTTGACTAAAGAACTCGGAGAAGGGGAAGCAGTGGGTACAAACCTACAGGATGTTCCAGTAAAGGCGTGCAGAAATGAAACTGGGAATGAGAGTCGCAACACGGAACGTTTTGAAACTGGGAACGTGTGGTGAGCGAAGCTAGCGAAGAGGGAGATACGAGAGTAAACATGTCTAACACGAATACATGTGTCCGGACTGGTAACGTGTATTATTGACATTGCGCGTACACCGCTGTACACGACCATTCCATGGACAGATCGCTGTTAACGTACCAGTCTGTGGCTGACAAGAGCTGCTCAAAGTGACGTCCACCAACCTCAGCGCAAGCATGACAACGGCGTGCGAGATTCTGCTGCGCATGCTCACACATCCCGTGCGTGTAGCTTCTACTNAAACCGTTATAAAACAACGTAACGTCAGAGAAATTCACTCACTGTTACAATCGGAAGCATAACATTGCTAAGTTTACAGCTCTCCTCACTCTCTCTCTGTCTCTCTGTCTCTATCTCTCTGTCTCTATCTCTCTGTCTCTCTCTGTTTTTCTGTCTCTCTCTCACATGTTTGTCTTCTTTAGCTGGCTTCGCGGACCACACGCTCCCAATCTCGAAACGTTCCATACTGGTAGAACTCGGGCAGAGGAAGTGTCTGCACTCATGGACTGACCTGAGTGATGGTGTACTTGGCCACTATGGTCTCCTTGCCGTTAGTCTCGTTGTAGGATCCGGAGTCGTGTGTTCCTGGCAGGAAGGTGTCCTGCAGCCTCAGCGAGGAGATGGTGTTGTTCATGTCTGCCATCCACGTGGGTAGAGTCCTGCACACGCCATCGCAAACAACACGTTCAACCATGGACGCCTGGTTGCAAGATCTGCTGGTGCTCGCTCACATCTGCATACTCGTGGCACGTGCCCAATGGACCAGTAACAAACGATGAGTACAGACCCTGAAACCTCGCGGATTCATTTTGCAACAAGCTAGATTACACAATTCACTGCGCGCTCGAGACTCAGTTAGTTGTTCATTGGCTGCTACTCCAGCTGTCGGTCATTGTTTTCTTGCTGGACAGTCATTGGCTCAAATTCGTGTAGGGCGTGGCTTACAAACTGCGGTCCGTTTGAAAGAGCAAGTCAAGTGTACACGTGTTTGAAGTCTAGCTTGTCTTGAGATGAATTCGCGAAATCTCCAGATCTCTAACGATGGGNTGAATTCGCGAAATCTCAAGATCTCTAACGATGGGATGTGATGCTCAGAACAATCGGCGAGGGAGAGGTAAAGTATCGACTGCATGCGACGTGATGCCAGCCAATGAAGTACGTAGTCGTCATTCCTTCTTCGATCTTTCTTACAAATCTTTGTAATGAAAATGTATGACCAGGCACAAAAAATGAAAGTTATACATGACGATTTTTTTTAAAATTTGTACAGTTTCAATAAAATATCTGCATTTTCCCATGTGGCATTGGCATTATTAAATAATGAGGTAATATTTGATTACGTTTACAGATGTGATACTATTAATGTGAGAAAAATAAGTTGGATTTCGAAATAATTGTTAAGATGTTCCCTATGGCTTGACTAGCTTGGTTTATAAATNATGTGAGAAAAATAAGTTGGATTTCGAAATAATTGTTAAGATGTTCCCTATGGCTTGACTAGCTTGGTTTATAAATATCGACTCCGAAAATAAAGTTATGGAGGAAAAATACGCAAATCCAAGATGGCAAGGATACTTCCCACTGAAGTACTGAAATGACTGCCAGAAAACTAACCGGTACAGCTTTGAGTAAACAACAGCACGCCTTGCAACCGAGCAGCGGCCGCTGTTACGTCTGACTATTGCAGCCAGTTGTCTACGTATGTGACGTTGCACATGAAGTTTACTTTACTGCGCCTTGCCGACACACGAGGCAGGGACTTCGCATCTACATTCCTCCAATGGAACACCTTTTCCAACGAAATAGAGGGGGGTGGGGGACCCCCCTCGCCAAGTAGTCAGGGAATACTTTACGTTTTACACTTGGCTTTCCCAAGTAAAATGGTAAAAATTTGATTTTTGTCCAACTATATTTTTGAAGTTTCCACTTTTATGGAAAATATTTTAATACTGTATATAAATTACACTACGATAATACATGGTCAGCAAATTATTGATACAAANAAAATATTTTAATACTGTATATAAATTACACTACGATAATACATGGTCAGCAAATTATTGATACAAAGAAAAATTGAAAACTCTAAAAAGTTACACAGCGAAAGACTACTGCTCAACACAAATTAAAAATAAAATTACATTATAAAATTGCANAAAACTCTAAAAAGTTACACAGCGAAAGACTACTGCTCAACACAAATTAAAAATAAAATTACATTATAAAATTGCAATATTAAAATGGAAGAAAAACCTTTAGGGTAAATTATATAACTTCTGATATGGCAGCCCCTTCCCCCTCAAAGGAACAGAGTTCCGTACTAGCAACGCCCCTCTATGCTTCTCTTCTCAAAATTGCGAAGACATGCCTTACATCTATTAAGTGTCCAGTTCGATAAAAATTTTTCCGTCGCCCACGAAGGTAACGTCCCACGCTGCACGCCTCCAGACGGTTCTGAAGACACGCGGGGGAGGAGGGGGCAGCGACCCGCCGAGGCAGCAGAGCAAGGCGGCCGGCGCCCAGTATGCCTTCAGCCGACACCAGCGGCGGCGCGAGCAAGTCAGACGGGGCACACGCACCCAGGGAAGATACCATGTCCATAACAGCAGTAATCAATCCACGCATGTCTCTTAGAACAACAGGTTATGGCATGGGTTTTCTTCAGACAGGTGCTTATGGTCGCTGTGACACCGTCACGAGGCAGATACCTGAGGCATGGAGAGACATACAGAGGTATGGGGAGGCAGATACGCACCTGAGGCAGCTGGAGGCGAGCACGGAGGAGTTGTCGGCGGACAGGTAGGCGACCCAGGCGCCCAGGCAGGTGGTGGCCGTCATGTCAAGCCCGAGGCTGGTCTGCAGGTTTGGCTGGCGCACGGAGGTGGTGACCCAGCCCGAGCGCCGCCCCTCGGCCCTCACGGCGTACACAGGGGGCGGCAGGCCGCCCCCGGAGGCGGCGGGGTCTGCGGCGAACAGCCCCAGCCAGTCGCCGTC
>NQII01003560.1:29371-44644 GCA_002778355.1 Clitarchus hookeri
CTTGCCGCCGTTCAGCAGCGACGACACTGCCACCCCCACCTGCAGCTCGCCGCACCACGCTGCCAACAAACACACGCACATGTGCTGCACTCTAGTACCCACCTCTGACAATAACGTCCCTCTTCCTAAAGCAGTGTTGCAACGGATTGACTTTTTCACCACCGAAACCAACATTTCTTGAACATATTACAGATCGATATGATATATTTTTGTGACAGAATAGTAATAATTTCTTTCTCTCAGGGACCAATGTAAACTCGCGTGGTATTAGTTACTAAAAGCCATCGTATGGTCACACAATAGGTAAATACACAGAAATGAAATTACATGTAGTAGACATACCTGTTACGTGATTGGCTGCACCAAGTATGGAACGGACCTTGCTCCTGATTGGATACTGTGTACTGCGAAATATTCTCTATTGACTGAGCTGCCAGCTGACAAAAAATCGACAGTTAAGGGCCCCTCCTGCTTGCATGGTTTTTCTCCTATTTTGTCCGAGAAGTGAGAGGGCTATAAGGGTCACATAGGCGTGCGCTACAAGAGCGCCATCGCCTCTATGCGCAAGGTTCTGAACTGGCGCGCAGTGTTCTCGTGGTGCTGCGTCTACCTATGGCACTTTCAGTGGTGATTCTAACGTTTTATTATTCAAAAGTCTGTAGCAAAGTTCACTACAGGCTCCTATTGTAGTTGACTCACGTCCGGCTAGTATGTTTTAAGATATGGCAGTCTGAAAAAGTTGTTTTAGCAATATTGGAGGGCTTCAAAATAATGTTACATGGAACCCCTGAGGGGCTATCAGAGTTCGTGAGGGATGGAGGTCTTAATAAAAAAAAGAACTAAATTCAATAATTACATTTATTCACAATGCTACAAACAGTCTGAACATCCTATTAACTCTTATTGTTCTTATGAGCGCAATATTTAATTACTGTCTCCATTTCAATTAAAGTCTGTATCACAGTCTTTACTCTTGCAAATGTCCCTTAAACGGCTCCAATTATTTCCACACGTTTAGTTAAAACTGTCTATTTCCATCGTGACGAATGTANGCAAATGTCCCTTAAACGGCTCCAATTATTTCCACACGTTTAGTTAAAACTGTCTATTTCCATCGTGACGAATGTATTTTTCACTCGCGCATCCAGTCCACAGTCCCGCAGATCAGTCCCACTCTTCACGGCACACAAGCTCGCTAACGCACTCTCGCAGATGGCAAACCAAGTTGTTCTGGGAACGGCAATGGCGATGTCGACGACATTCCTGCACGATAAACGGAGAAATATGAGCTGCTCAGGTTCAGCTATGCGCGAGCTGCGCTAAGAATGATCGTGTCGGCTCGCTTTCTGTAACAGATACGCGGCCACAGGCCTGTCGCTCGCCTGTTCCTTCAAAACAATCCCTTTGCCNGTCGGCTCGCTTTCTGTAACAGATACGCGGCCACAGGCCTGTCGCTCGCCTGTTACTTCAAAACAATCCCTTTGCCTCGCTGTCGCCGCTATCATATAAAGACTCTGTCCTCCTCTTCGTTTGCTCGCGCGGGGCGGGCCAACGTCAGCGGCGCGGACTAGCTACACGTAACACTGCCCCCTCCTCAAGTCTGTTCATACCGAACCGACTCTGCAACGTCCGGAAATTCGTAGAGTGCCTGTCAGTCGATGTGGACAACCTTCGCTCTGCCCGAGAGCCTTGAAGACAAATCCGAAAGATCACATCATTAATCTTCTTCAGCCTATACATACGTAAGTTTTGAAATTTATTTAGCACAAGTTGCAAATTTTTAAATTTCCGTAATTACATTAATTTGTTTATCAATTTAATTTCCCGTTCCTTTGCAATTCTATAGAGGTACTAATTGATTACAGGCCACGAAAGTATAAAATACGCTGAACCATATAAATTACTTTTGCACATTTGAACAACATTAAGGGGCTCGTCTCGTTCATAATACTGTTATGAAAGTGAGAAGAGATGGAATGACCGACACTCACGCGTATCTCAAGTGTACTTACTTCCTCTGCGTCTTGACAACATCACTCACGTGCACAGCGTAGCTCCGAAGTCAACGCAATACCCTGCAGGGTCGCACGCGGGGACTCAAGGTACGGCTGTATTGTTCAAGTTCCTTCACAGGTGTTAAAAAAATACTATCGTTAAGACGCCTTAGTAAATTCTTTTGCGAGAGATTTTGAGATGCAAAGCTGCCGTGGAGGTGAAACTAAAATATTTTTAGAAGTTTAAAATGTTTTCTTCGTTTCATAAACAATGACAACTATGACATTACAATGTTGACATCTTTGATGAGGAAACGCGCCAATTTTAGTACAATTTTTAAAATTCATATTACTAAATTTTTTTTTTTTAAATTTTAATAGTTTTATCTACTACCTTAAAAAACATTTGTTTTTCATTTCTTTAATTGAGTATTTTTTATTCACTCTGCATTGGGATCTGATGATGCAATTTAGTTAAACGAATAATTAAAGGAACCAACGCGAATTTCGCGAATTATGTTGTCAGCAGTCCAGACTCTACACACGAGTCACAGCTGCTTACTCGCTGGCGGCTTTCGCCGTGCGAGTCTTTTCTTTTATTCGACTTGGTTACACGCGATAGTCACGTTATTGCTTCCTCTTTATTATTAGTTAAATAGTTGAATAGGGATCGTCAAAACCACTGTGCTGCAATCACTAAAGGAACATTAGAGTTTACATGTTTAAAGCCTGGACTGACACTGACAGAATTAGCCAAATTCACGTATATCTACGAATAATAAATCAACCGAAGAGTTGGTCAGAAGAAACGTTTCAGTAAGCTAATGCCTGTCTTCCATTAACCAGGTTATCGTGTTCCTTATTGTCCACAGATATCGCGAAAACTTGTATCGATAGCTCGATTCTTCACCAAATGACGAAATGTTTTCTGAACCGACGTTGGTACTTCCCCGATAGCATAATATGTTTGAACCAAGTTTGTCATCACAAACCTGTAAGCTTGCAGAAAGCTTGTTCCGAAAGCGAGCAAGCTTGACTCAAGCTAACTGCTCTCCACGTGTCAAGCTTGTAGCAATCTTGATTAGCTTCACGTGTTACAAGCTTGCCTTGGCAAGCTAAAAGTATAATTCAAGCGATTTGCAAGCTTGTCATTAGGAAGAAGGTACCAGTCGTGAAAAATTTGACTTGAATCACANTATTATTAGTTAAATAGTTGAATAGGGATCGTCAAAACCACTGTGCTGCAATCACTAAAGGAACATTAGAGTTTATATGTTTAAAGCCTGGACTGACACTGACAGAATTAGCCAAATTCACGTATCTCTACGAATAATAAATCAACCGAAGAGTTGGTCAGAAGAAACGTTTCAGTAAGCTAATGCCTGTCTTCCATTAACCAGGTTATCGTGTTCCTTACTGTCCACAGATATCGCGAAAACTTGTATCGATAGCTCGATTCTTCACCAAATGACGAAATGTTTTCTGAACCGACGTTGGTACTTCCCCGATAGCATAATATGTTTGAACCAAGTTTGTCATCACAAACCTGTAAGCTTGCAGAAAGCTTGTTGCGAAAGCGAGCAAGCTTGACTCAAGCTAACTGCGCTCCACGTGTCAAGCTTGTAGCAATCTTGATTAGCTTCACGTGTTACAAGCTTGCCTTGGCAAGCTACAAGTATAATTCAAGCGATTTGCAAGCTTGTCATTAGGAAGAAGGTACCAGTCGTGAAAAATTTGACTTGAATCACANAAGTATAATTCAAGCGATTTGCAAGCTTGTCATTAGGAAGAAGGTACCAGTCGTGAAAAATTTGACTTGAATCACACATGATGTGACACGCTTGCTGGGCAAGGCAATTTCAAGTCATATGTCAAGCTTACATGTCATATGAGTATTTTTGAATAGCTATTTGTTTCGTTGAAAACATGCAAGTGTTAAAAAAACTTAACCTGTCGTTATCTCAGAATGCGATTTTCTTACTAAGGCTTTTCTCCCAGCCAACTCACCAGTTATAGCGCTCTTAGTAGGCCTGCAGTTATTGCAAATGGAAATGTCCACATGGTGAGAGCTATGACACGATGACACTTGCTGTTCATAGCAGTAGAGCTAGTGGTGTGTCTCAACTCACCATCCTCCTCATTCGGCGCACGTCCGCTTTGTAGCGCTACGAACGAAGCTCCTCGCGACAGACTGCACTGCACACAGAACAGGGCGAGCACCAGGTAACCTCTCATCGTGCACGTCACCTGCAACAAACACAACACTAGCAAGAACTGGAAATGAAGCCACCTACAACTGTAATATACAAGACGCGCGGACTCGTTGCCGTGGCTCACCAAGTGTCTGCGGACCCAAACTAATACTTCTTTCCAGCCACTAAACGTTTATTGCTATTCAACTTGTAGGATATTTTTTTTGTGGTGAACTGGAAATTATTTATTTGTCACTACTTAAAGTGGCGACCATAAAAATTAGGCTGTGTAATTTCGTTACAAAATATTTTCCTCCGTGGCGATTTCATTGTCGTCTTATGTGGGATTATCCACGACACCTCGTCCACACGTAGGAAGGTTCGTGCCTCTCTCTCTCTCTCTCTGTCTCACTCTGTCTCTCTCCCCCTCCCCCCTCTCTCTCTCCCCCTCCCTCCTCTCTCTTNTTTCTCTCTCTTTATCTTTCTCTCTCTCTTTATCTTTCTCTCTCTCTTTATCTTTCTCTCTCTCTTTATCTTTCTCTCTCTCTTTCTCCCTCTCTCTCTTTCTCCCTCTCTCTCTTTCTCCCTCCCTCTCTCCCTCTCTCTCTCTCTCTCCCTCTCTCTCTCTCCCTCTCTCTCTCTCTCTCTCGGCAGATCTCTTTGTAACCCTAATCTGCGTGTCGCTCGTGGAGAGAATGTGGAGTAGTGCGCGCATGTCAGTTGCGCAGAAACAACACCCCAGTCCCAGTACTGACCTCTTGTACTGACTGAATCTATAACCGCCGAAACCACGTGACTTCGAAAAGGTACGTGTGTTGGCATGTTAGTGTACCTCCACCGGTCGAGTTTCAATGCAAACTGTCAATGTCACTTGCTCAATCAGTGACGTGAAGTTTTGTAGCTAATGCGCCATATACGAAAATCAGTCTACCTCTTTTACAATCTATGGCGGCGAGCAGGGCTGCACGATATTAACTTATCAATATCGCTTTGATACCGCGAATATCAGAATCCTAAAGCCTCATTAATAAGAGCAGAATTTTCAATAACACGATATCGGCAATACTGGAGACAAATTAAAAAAATCAAAACTTCAAATAATAAAAAACATTAATATTTAAATAATAAAATAATAAATATAAAAATTGCCAAATCCACAAATATTGGAATTTTGCATTATTATATCACGTTACCGCTAATATATAAAAAATGTAGCTAACGTCGGAAATGAATAACATATTACCTAACATTTTCTGCGATATGAACACGTTCAGCCACATTTATTTCCGATCTCAAGTGTTGCAATCACGTAAATGATTGGTATACTCGTGTTCAGCACTTTTCTCGCAGCCAATGGACAAGTGCTGCGGGGCTCGACGATATTGCCATTAACCATTCGTAACACAGAGGTGTAGATAATCCCACAATTCACAATAGCCACGAGGAGGACTGGGCGTTGTTGCCTTACTGTGTACAGCACTCGTCATAACTTCAAGTAATTTGCAACGTATCCGCGATCGTGAACATGGTCATTGAACAGGTTAAAAATATATTGCATCACAACATGCTCAGCCCTGGTTGAGAGTAAGCCGAACTAGCAATCCACTCAACCATCAGCAAAAACAGGCAGTTCTCAGTCGGCAGAGATTTTAAATACACTACTGTACATTGAGAAGGCATATTACAGTTTTCAGCCTCTGATCACAGCCGCACGACACTAAACTGACGCCCTGCCTTTGCAGACGCTGTCTCGCCCATCAGCCCTGAAAGCAGCAACTCTGTACACTGCGGTGCTCGGCTGGTGGCCGGCCAACCAGGCGCTCGACGCACTCCGCCCACGATACTTAGCGCTGAACTGCGTCGCTTCCGGTGAACAGTTTCCGGTTGAAGGTACCAACCTGCCAGCCTCCACTTCCGTTCTCACGCTCTTTCCGCACCGGACTAACTGCACTGCTTCCAATACGGCGCTTCCACTCAGGAATAGAAAGTCAAGTTTAGGTTTACGTATATTTATTATATTTTACTTTGCATTCCGTGGATGCCATGTCACCTGAAATGAGTTCCGTGATATAGAACAAGTCAAAACAATGAATACAGACAAGTCACATAGTACGTGCATGAAACAACCAATATATCTAATACCAGCAAAAAATAGTTGTTAATGTATGCATGGATTACAATCCCTTTCATATGAGTGAAATACTTTTACCCATTTGAATTGAATCTAAATGCATTCTAAATTGTTTAGCGGAAGTAAAAAAAAAACATCTCAAAGCACTTGTTTACATAAACAGTGTTATTACCTGAAATCATATCCTCGTCGTTTATCGATAGTCGTGTTCAAGCAGTGCAATGGTGGGTCACGGAGTCGCTACTGCGCAACACGGGCGCGCACTCTAACCAACCATTTTGCCTTTACGGGGTCCACAGGGTAAGGGGATATCTTTCAACATTTCGGGTAAACTCGGCAAATGTCGGGATGCTTCTTCGGGCGAACTCGTGTAGTAGAGTACAAAATGTAGTTCCCACGTGGACCAGTTTCTTGTCGGGATAGAGATGTCTTGAATATGGCCTTGACTACTCAGTGCACCCCAATCCGGCTCGTAAGGGGCGGCAAACCAAGGTCACGATTCGTTAAGTAGTTCAAGTGTACTTTTTTTCTTCAAATTTATAACATTTTTTTTTTTAAATTCGGAAATGTGGGCTGTGCGGAGTATACAGTTCGGTAACATAAGAAAACATACGTTTAATAATTTGTCTGGCGGACATTTTATTCCACCTATGAGTCACCTTATTTCTATCTAACTCAACTCCGTTACGCCGTTACTGCTACGGACTCGCCTAAGCTTCATTCCCTACCGGCCCTGGCATGCAGGCACAAAGCGTAACATTGTGCACGTGTGTATGATTGAAAAAGTAAAACATTCCAGTGGGAAATTACAAATACAACCTGACAACCTTCACTCACGTTCAACAGCAGAAATTCAAGCTAGTTAGCAAAGATAGTACACTTACATTATGTTACAATATACTGTGTGTTAAGTCAGAAAGTAGCGACTGTAGGAATATCCTTGCACGTAAGTGCATCAGTGAAATGCCAGTGGTTATTGGTCCTGGAGTACGAGGTAAAGGAGAGGGGTGAGGAATAAGAGGCTAGGAGTCGCGCCGTCCCTGTAATGAGGCATATAGGATCCATCCTGAAGTGCAATCAAATGCCACTGAAATACATGATGTTTACCTCAACAGCAGGACTGGTCAAGAAAATGAAGAGAAAAAAAAAACAGCCATCTAAAGACAAGGCCTGGCGCAGTTCACGTATTTCTAAATAATTTCAAACTATCTGTGCTGTGATTCGCCCTTCGAGAATTCAGTTGAAAAATTCAAACGACTACAGTTACCAGTTTAGGAACTACGTACCCGAATATAGCCTAATGCTATGTCTTCACTTGTGACAAAAAAAGGTAAAATTTATTTCACTGAAAAATATGTACATGCATTTTTCTTTGAACAGTTTCAAAGGTAGCATTAATTAAATAAACAATCTCATAATTTTAAGACAAATGCTATAAATATATACGTTAGCAAAAAAGAAAATATGGTAAGAACGTAATAAACAAGAAATATTATGTAGTTTTTTCTTTTATATTTTTTCTTATTTTGCTGGTAACAGTTTGTAGTTAATTCACGGTAACTTCTAACTTTTCTGACGCCCTTCTAAAGTTCTACTTTCAGACTATTCCTCCGCCTCGTGCAAACAAAGTTTAGCCAAGTATAGAAAATTATACCAGAGGGACAACGCACCGCATTCGTGCGCACTCAGTTTAATAGTATATTGCATAAGAACGATTACTAAATAGACTTTACCAACACACCTATTTTCCCTCTGTTTTATTAGTATTTAATATTAATGAAAATTTATATTTTTTAAATAAAACATAATTAAGAGTTTAATATAATAAAAAATAAGATACTTTTATGTTAACAGAAATATAAAACGCTTGTGATACATGGCATACGTAGAAAACAGCCGAACACGTCGCACAGAGGATGATTATTCAAAGATTGATTCAAAATGTGTGAAGGAACCGCGAATAGACTATACAATTTAAACCAGGGGCGTCGAAACGTTTTTGCGTGGCCCCAAAGTTAATGTTGCGCGAGTTATTGGATCAGAGATACAGCATTTGTATTATGGCACGATCCTCTTGACGTCTTACGTCGTCATTGGTTCCACACCCATACTGGAAAGAGTAATTGCCGAGTCCAGTAATACGTAAAGTTTTTTTACTGTAAACGTGTAAATTATTCTAACTGACACACAGTATTGTCACATGTGATAAACATTACAATGTAATGGTTAATTATGAAATGTGTGGCGGGCTAACTCTGTCCTGTTTGCGGGTCATATTTCCAGAGCAATTTCGGAAGTCGAGGCGGGGCACTCCAGTCACGGCCCGTGAATGGCCCACGCGTCGTAGGAAACGGGAATACCCCGAGAAAACCCAGTGACCAACAGCAACATCAGCCACGTTACACATATGCCAAAATTCTGGCTTCATCCCTCCTGGTAAATATTTTACACGCAAAGTGATGCAAAATAAAAACTAAACGCAAATGCGATTCGGCATGGTTTCTGATAATCAATATGGTAATTCAACTCCTCAGGTTTGTTTTTTAAATCGCCAACATATTTGGGCTCTAAACTGAATTCTCTGTGTCCGAATTCATCAGCGCTTAGCTGGTTTCGTGCCCTGTCAAAGTGCACGGAGGCTGTGAAGTCACATTGTCGCGAAAAGGGCACGAATACGCCATAGAATAGCGTGACCACATTTTTTAATACATGAAGTAAGACACTTATCATAAGAAATGTGGTTTAAATTAAAAGGAATGTGTATAGTTTCCAGGCATAACTGTACTGCAAATAATATAAGCTAATGTGATCGAAATATTTTAAAGAGTACACAGAAATTATATATAATATATATGTGTGTGTGTGTGTGTGTAAATCAAACTCATTATTACAATTAAATTGTAAGTTAACAAACACTAGTATAAAAGTTTAGCAATTACAGTTCTTTGAAATATATTTTTCGTCATCNTGTGTATAGTTTCCAGGCATAACTGTACTGCAAATAATATAAGCTAATGTGATCGAAATATTTTAAAGAGTACACATAAATTATATATATATATATATATATATATATATGTGTGTGTGTGTGTGTGTGTGTGTGTAAATCAAACTCATTATTACAATTAAATTGTAAGTTAACAAACACTAGTATAAAAGTTTAGCAATTACAGTTCTTTGAAATATATTTTTCGTCATCATGAATGACACGCATCAAAGAGTGGTTGGGTTTTTTGTAAAATCACTTCATGAAACTCACTGCATGTGTAAATAATATAAATTTTCAGTAGTTGGTTGTGTGTAAAAAGCAGGACCTTCCGCAGGAAACGTGGCCAAAGGAGGGCATTTATTTGATCTTTCGCATTTCGCAGGACAATGCTTTGAATAAAAAGGACTGCCCTGCTGAAAGCAGGTTGACTGATCACCCTGCCCTAGAATGACCCCTCCAGCTAAGGGCACGAGTGACGACCCCTTTCACGTGCCCTAAACTGTAAGTTTTCTTTTACAGTTGTGTACGACAGTTTCGTAGTTCCCTTCTGGACACTGTTGTACGTACACAAACCGAGGCAGGGTAAGAAAATGCGTTTCATTTGTAGATTGTTTTCGTATATGCGTTGCAAATTGCGAAAGGTAATTACACTCTCCTCGTCACGAAGGGATCGAGGGAGTGTGGGTAATTGTGGGTAGTGGCAAGTGTACGACGGTATGTGGCAGTTCGAACACAGGCATGGTAGAGTGAGGACTCTAGATGACGGGCTAGAAGACGGGTCTCGTAACGACGGTGAGTTGCCGTAGTTCTTGTCCAATAGCAACGCCACGTGTCGACTGTCGCAGCAGTACACAGTGGCCGTGGATACTTGCCGAGTGCGGTCGATGTGTGGAGATGTGACAAGGCAGCAGTGTCGCGGACACGCTCTCCACAGCTGTCAGTCAGTGCTGTCAGCGTTATGCCGTATCGCTCTGCCTGTCTCAAGATAACTGTCACTCGAGCTGAAGTTCATTCCACTTCTACAGCTGCGCAATGTGACTGTGCTCTGATTTACGTAGATCGGGACGACAAAGCCACTCACCTTCCCAGTTAGAAACAGACGCGGGTATATAATCTGTTCATTTTAACGGCTCCTAAACTGACACTAGTGTATACTGTATATCCCAGGCGCTCTCATTGGGTGATTGGGCGGCGCCTTCATGATGAGCCGTATATCCTACGTAGCAGGTTGTATGTGATTATCTCAGTCTCTTTATACACGTCTATGACTGGTTCACAGTCCTGTAAGCCATGCCAGAGGAAAGATTTGTGTGAGGTCTTGAAAGGTGAGTATGGAGCAGCGCCGGAATGCAAGGACGGGGGAAACGGGAGACCCCCGAGAAAACCCGCCGACCAGCGGCATCGTCCGGCACGAATTCCACGTCCGAAAATCCGGGAGCGACCCCGCCGGGAACCAAACCGGAAGCGATCTAGCCGCTGCACCACTGCGGCCCCACGGTATGTCGGGGAATGATAGATTCAATCACAGGAATGTATAAGCGGTCAAAGTTTATCCTAGCACCTCTTGAGCTCGCGAAATTCCGAGTCTATCCACCAGCAACAATAGGGAGAAAAAAAAAAGCACGCCTGAGTTGCTACTCGACTACACGACTGAGTTACTACTGAAAAGTACTTTTACCAGTATTTTGTACTGTCCTGTAACGAAACGTTTGATTTAGCTTAAGATATAGTCGGAAACTTTTTATATGGCTACATTCACTATAGGCTTGACCGAGTGTTTTGAAACTTCTCCGCTATAGGTTTTTCATGGTTGTCAGCAGTTTTGAAACAAACATTAAAAAACAAAATTACTGCCCATTATTAAATGTATAGTTACGCGCTCGCTGCTTTGCATCGCTTCCCTTGACCCGCACGGGCGAGCGAAGGAGTGTGTGGAGGAGTGAGAGAGTAGTGACGCGAGAAGCCGGTGGCGTTTTACAAAGGCCAGCCACCGCGATAAGCCTATCGAAATCGCGCGCCCCTGGCCTTCAGTGGATCGAATTTCTGCGGTTATCAGAAAGAATGTTCTGGTTCATTGCCCTCGCGCCTCTCAGCGTAACTCTGGGTGCGGGGAACCTTCCAGATCGGGCAAGTGAGACTATTTAAGCTGCGACGGGCCTCCGAGCCGACAGTTTTTGAGAGTTGAGTGTTTGGGTGATTGTACGACCTTAAGTGAAGACGACGAGCCAGCAGAGCGTCGAGTGGCGGCGAGAGTAACCAGCAGAAGTGAAGTCTGCGGACTGCGAGCATCGGTATAGTGAAGAGAGAGACTGGAGGGTGGGACTATTGAACCGGATGCGTGAGTGTAACACACTTGGAATTATGGAAGTAGACAGACTGAACAGATTAATAATAATTCAGCAGGAATTTAGTTTGAATTGAGATAGACATTAAATATTGCGCTCACTGAGAGTAATAAGGGTAACTGTGCTGTAAATAATATCCGTGTAAATAAATTAAAATCAAATTTAGTTCTTTTACTTTTATTAAGACGTCCATCTTTCAAGAACTCGGATGCGCCCCTCTGCCATCTTTAAACAGCATGCTACACCATACACCGGCAAACATGCTGTTAGTTAAGTTTGCAGCGAATCAGTCAACATATTTCTTAACACATGACCTTTTATTGAGAGTATAATGTACATATTTATGACCGCTAAAGTGTTTCTTGTTTTATACACGTTAGAGAACTAATATTCATATCTGTAAGAAATTTACTTTAGTAACAGTTGCATGGTTTAAACTGGTTGGTACATGAATAATGATCGAGCCTAAGGCATTGTTAATTATACGTGGCAGCAGAACAGGAAATGAGAAGTAAAGGTAGATCCTATGCAAGGCTTCCGGAAGTGCTCAGTTTACCGTGAACAGCCTAGCAAGTAAGCTGACTATACAACGCAGGCCGCGAGTTTCCGAGTTGTGCAGTTTCATCACTCTCTGTCTCGTAATAGCGGCGAGAGTTGTACTCCGATACTTTCACCTGGAGACTCTGCGAGCTCTTCCGTCCAGTAGACACGCTGTGTAATCACCACATGGTTCTTGTTTTCTTGTGCTTCGTGCCTGTCGTCTGCTGAGTCCCGCTCGCAATGCGGTTCTGCTCACAGTCGATCCAGTCGAGGGGAATGCTGCACGAAACACGCATGGTTACCCGATTTTCGCCAAAAGCTGTTTTTCAGAGGGTCCACCGAAAGTTTTGGAACGACAAGACGTGTAGGCCTAAATGCTAGTTTCGAACTCCTTACGTTGTTAGATAGTCACCTTGTTTTATCATTATCGGAGCACTGATGGAAGATAAGAAATAAGATACTCCTTATCTTCCATCAGTGCTGCTACAACAATATAGGTTGTGAATATCTAACCATGCAAGAAGGTGTACGAAATTATTATGTATGTCTTGACGTTCCACAAATTTCGAAAAAATTTCCCCCGTTAAACTACAGTCGCTTGTACGCAAAATCCCTATTCACATATATATTTTTAGTGCCTGAATAAGGAAAGCGTATTAGTGAATTCAGTTGTCGTACCACATAAAAATATTTGGCGGTATACCAAACTTGAATATATATATAATGACGTTCTGTGTACGTGAACCATCAAACAAGTTTTTTTTTTAATATATGTAAACCGGCAATAAAAGTTTTCTTGCTAGCAACGTTCTGCGTACGCGTTGTTGCGGAAACTGCGACTGAAACGATTCTGTGTGTCAAATTAAGTAAGGAATTATCGCTACGTTCATGGCAGCCGCTGTCCAGATGGTCATGAGACCACCTGTACAAGTTCAAGTAAGGAATGAGTGCGTGAGTGAAGAGATCTGGGCGCCTCTTAACAGTTCCCCGACCAGCGACATCGTCCGGCACGATTCTCACATGCCAACATCCGGGAGTGACCCGGCCGGGGATTGAACCCGGCTCGCCTTGGTGGGAGGCGAGCAGGCTAAACGCTCAGCCACTGTGACATGGAATCACAGAGTAGAAACTAATGTTGAGGTTAAAAAGTTTCTTATTCTGCGCGAACTCCAACCGCACGCACCACCAAACTGACGTCACTAGCTAGCAAAATGGCGGGACGACGTCCGCCAATCCTGTAAGCTTACCTGCCTGCCAGTAGCCCAGCCAATAGGGTGCGTTTCACAGTACGTGGCAGCCAATCAGACAACGAGCACGCCCACATCAAAGTAACCGCTACGCCAGTTCGTCTGTGCGTATTTATTTACTGTGTGATAGGATGTAATGGCGTGTGCTATATCCAGTAATCATCGCTACGACGGACGTTGCGTAAATGTCCCAGTGGTCTGCTTCCAGGAGGCGTCTTTAATCTGTCGTTGATAACACCAGGGATCACCACAGTTCGCGCTGCCAAGGACAGCTTCCAATTTTCCTATCAGTTGCGATTTCAAGTAAGGCGAGGCCGATGAATGCCAAGGTTTACTCATCCATTTGCTGTAGCTTATTTTTCGCACGCAATTATAAAATACGCTGACCTAGTTGAGGTTATCTTAGCTTTCTCTGTCTCAGGACCCTAGACATGTGACGTAGCACAGGAAATATCTTTGATATAATAATGTATCATGTACCCTACATAAAAAACACAGCACAATAAGGCAATACCTCACACATGACAGATATCATTCCTTGTTCACACTATATTTCCAATAGAGCGTCCCACTCCTAGATTGCAGCACAGACAACACTTAAGAGAATCAAATCCTGCGACGCAAAGCTAAGCGGATCCTTTGAAACTGAAACCTGTGACAAACCCTAACATTGTGATTGCATGGCGCGCACACTACGAAATTGCCATATTTTTTGAGGCTGTAGAAAGACAACTTATTAGGCAACAGTGCACGCAGGAACAAGGACAGCGTTAACGACAGAAATAATGTATTGGAAAGAGCGAGTGAATGTCCATTATACAGCATACTGCAATCTAAGAGTGAGACGCTCTGAAGTCTCACAGACAACTATGGACTATTCCCGGTAAAGTGAGCACTTTTGAAAGCCCTCTAGTTTCGAATAATAACTAACAAATATTTTTAATTTTTATCCTTGGACGTTAACTTACGAGTGCGGTTGAATATACACATTGTGTTTATTACTTACATGGCAATATTTATTTTAAAAAGTGGTTAAAGGATAAACAATGGCTGAAAGGAAAAAGTAACTAGGGCCTCAAAAGTGCTCACTTTACCGTGAACATCCTATACTGGTTAGTAACATCAGCCACTAGCACAATTTTATTGGTTGCGAGATATGAGAGAGCGTTATCACAGAATACGTAAGAGTACAAAGGAGAAACGGTGGTGCCAAATGCGAACTCTCACCACACGCGCCAGCAAAATGGCGGAACTTCGCTCACAAATCAGCTCTCGGAGACTACAGGCCCATGTTGAAAAAATGATGGGTCATTTGAACCACCAGGTGACCTATCTAGAACGATATAAGAGCATAAAATAATAAGATTCAGCACTATGCCGTCACTTGTAAGCTGTCCAACTGAGTGCAGGTGAGAATTCGAAAGTACAGGTAGAGTGAGTACATTTTGGTCACATATGTTTGTACGGCATTCTTACCACCGATAGATCCATTAAAAATAATAAGAAAACGCGCAGTGCCGTAAAAAAATGGTGCGCCACAAAGTCGGAATTTGTTTTGTATTTTCCGACAATTACCGGGGTAAATTTGGTCATTTGATTTTGTACGGCATCTGTGTCATACTATTTCAATACTACTTCTAATCCATTATTCCGCAACGCCGTACAAAAATCACGCGACAAGGGGAAAAAAGCGAGGGTTGCAATCCCCTCTCTTTCCGTGGTCCAGGGGGTGATTTGACACAACATGAAATAAATTTATTTTGAAAGTATGTTATGCATAGATAATATTTTGTTATGTGCCGTACATTTTCGTTGGTCCAAAGGGGAAAAAAAAA
>NQII01003560.1:46562-189714 GCA_002778355.1 Clitarchus hookeri
GCACTGCGCGTTTTCTTATTATTTTTAATGGATCTATCGGTGGTAAGAATGCCGTACAAACATATGTGACCAAAATGTACTCACTCTACCTGTACTTTCGAATTCTCACCTGCACTCAGTTGGACAGCTTACAAGTGACGGCATAGTGCTGAATCTTATTATTTTATGCTCTTATATCGTTCTAGATAGGTCACCTGGTGGTTCAAATGACCCATCATTTTTTCAACATGGGCCTGTAGTCTATAACTTGCCAGACGGCAGCCAGCTCAATAGGGAATATTCAATAACGTGCAATAGCCAATCAGACTCACAGCTTCGCACGGCCAATGAGCCACCGTACTCGCTTATGTCAAAGGAACCGCCACGCAATTTCGCTTACCTATTCTGTGTCGTTTAGTGATAATAGTACAGTTCAAACAAAAAATGTGTTCTTTGTAACGTCTCTATATGCAGAATGATTCACAGCACCCGTACACCCCTTTTTCACGGAAACAACACGACAAAAAAATATGGTCCTACAACACGATGTCCGAGAAGGCCACCTCAAGTATTAAGGCCCCACACATGCTGGTTATCCACTTGACGGAGCCAACGTGGGTTGACTGCAGACCAGTAATGGACAATATTTATGTTAACGAGTAGTTAGAAATAGAGAGTTCACGCAATCGGGGATTGGGGATGGGGAGACGGGGAGCCACGGCCGCCATATTGGATGACATCACGCCAAAACCTTCTGATCTGCCAGTCCTTGCCAGCAGAGGCCATCTTGGATTTCCTTTTTTCCCCTTAGGAATTTCCCTTTTTTTCCCTCCTGCTCTATCATTCCACCTCAGAACTTCATGCTCTTGCATTAAATTTATTTTTCCTACCATTCTGTGATTGGAATGTTATTTTTTCTCGTGCTNCCCAGTCTCTTTCTCTTCTCCCGCGTTCAAACCCTTGGTGTTTTCTCATATTCCCCTCGGTCTCCTTCCTGACTTATACCGTTCTATCCCTCGGGGGGATTTTCTCATATTCCTTTCAATCTCTCTTCTCTCTCGCCCCTCTTTTGCTTTTCACATTCTCCATCACCACTAATGTCGTCTGCTGTAGGCAGCCATCTTTAATTCCCGCCACCAGTCTGCCACTGTAGGCGACCATATTTAATTCCCTCACCCGCCTACAGTATGTTTCAAGTTCTACAGGTCGCGGCTAGGAGCGCTAGTATCGATTCGGCCATTTTGCATGTTGGTTCACTCGTCGCCTGCAGATGCGCACTAGCATCGGGGAGCGGAGTTCATGTGGTGGCCGCCAGGAGCGCTGGAAATTTTTAAATTTGTTTGTGGCGGGATGGATTCCACCACCCTTGGGTCGCCAGTCCGACGTCTTCATCACACGACCACTTTCGCTTGGGAAGTGTTGGGAGATGAAATAATTTACATACTGGCTTCGACCTACGCACTATGTAGATTCACACGCGCGCACCTGGCTGCGGAGCCATTGCATGGTTATGAGAAGAAATAAAGTAAATACATCGTCATTCAGGAAATAATTAAACACATATATATTCGGCCAGGTTGTGTCTCTACATAGACGTTACGCGGAGAGCGCGACCCGCACTGCTGCACCTCCACCTGCGCTCGTGCGCGCGGCACGGGGACACAGCCAGCACTCGCGCGCACGGGACACATTGCGTGCTGTAACAACCAGCAGTAGTGTGAGAACACCAAGTATACTTACACGGCCTCATCAGAAGCAGCTTGATCGCTCTCTCACCTCGCACCTCGCGACGCGAAATACTCGCTGTTCTACCAACAAGGAATCTTCCAGGTACTAGGGGCACTTCCGAAACTTCGCGCCAACGAGAGAACGAGAATAAATAACTACACTGACTAAATGGCGTGCCAGTTCCTTCCATTCGCTGATTGGCTCTGTGTATCGTATCGGGTCTGGGTGTCTGATTGGCTACTGCATGCTGTGAAAGATTCCCTATTGGCTGGGCTTCCGACTGGCGAGTATGTCACCAGGCGCTGCGACGTGTTGCTGGCCAGTGACGCCATTTTGCTGGAGAGTACAGCTGTTTCACCTCTGTATTCGTGAGTGCTCTGCGGTGCAACTGCATTAGCACTACGAGCACTATGCCCGAGAGTGGCTGGGAGGAGCAAACGTGTAAATATCTCGACAATTTAAGACAAAAGTCGCACGGACTTATCTTCATTGTTTTCTAAAGTTTGACATGATTTTACACGAACACTTTGACTCATCAATAAGGGTGGTGAAATTTCGCAAAAAAATTTCAAGGCAAGTTATTTTTCAAAACACTGCATGGTAGTTTAGCTATCTTGATTGGTTGAATTACGTTTTGACGCGTGTTTACTGTCTGCACACGAATCACGTGGGAACCCTGCCGATGTTGCCGAATTCTGAGTTGCCCGGTCATATGTGAAAACGCCTTCTCAAGTAGATAGCAATCAATGGCAATAGACAAACTGCTGTTGGGTGATTATAGTATTCAAGTTTACCGTCTACTCATATTTTTTCGTGAAAAATCACTAGCTCTTCTCATCAACAGTTTCGTGAACTGAATACTACATTTTTGTATGACTGCGCAAACAAACGCGATGGTATGTAAATCACACTGAGCATAAACTAATATTTTACTCGGCGCTACACTGGCTGTCAGTCGGCCAGTGATGACCGTTGTACAGTACAGTTACAGTTAAGTGTGCGGTGTGTGGCAGTACGGCAGTGGCGAGTGGGAATACAGAGAACAACACTACTTGTTTACTTGCTGTTTACTGTAGGCGGATCTCTTGTAGCTTGTCGTGAACATCCGTAAATATCCAGAAAATTACGTCACGTGGGGCCGCTGCGCGGAACGTAGGTGGTGTGCACGGAAATTGATATTTAAATAATAACAAAAATAATAATTGCAATAATAATTTCCGAACCTATAGAAAAACTAGCGAACCGGCCCGACTTCGCCCGAGTACAGCTGAGTTTTACAATGATACACTAATAAATAAATTGGGAAAAGACAATTCATTTATGTGAAACCAGAATTATAAATTTATACTATGTTGGCCTAGGTTTTTAACTGATTACTGCAACCCAAAAGGAAGGAAATATATATATATTTTTTACCCGATAGCCAAGAAGTAGGGCATTGTTTTTGGAGTGTATCTGTGCAACTATCGCGTAGTTGCCACATTTCCGCTTCCCAGCGTCGATGTATGAGAATCAAAACGTAAGTTTCATCAAGTTGTAGCTTTAGAAATAAGTGTACCTAGGTACTACTTTTTGCGCTCGGCTGAGGGATCTTAATCGATCACCAAAGTTAAGCAACGTTCCCAGCGTCACACATTTGGATGGGTGACCGTTTAGTGGCATAACATCTGAGCGCTCCCGGGCTTCGGAGGGCACGTTAAATATTCGGTCCCGGTTGTTATCAATTGATAGCAGTCGTTAAGCAATTTCAGAGGTCCTTGGGTGACCTGATAAACTCTGACACCAGAGGAAAAAATATATTTCGGTCACGTTCCCAGTAGTTGCAGAATTACGTTTTGTTGTTATTCCACAGGAACCGTACAATTTTCCGGGATACAAAGTATCATATGTCCTATTCCAGGACCTAAAGTACCTACATACCCAGTTTCATCAAAATCCGTTCAGCCGTTATGGAGCTGAGTGGTAACAAACATACACACACAAACTTAGGCATTTATAATATTAGTAGGATTTTAGAAGTACGGCAGTCAGGAAAGTGTTTTTGTCCACGGAGAATGGTCCCAGAACAATAATTGCAACACGCGATATTTGTTTTCCCGAATGGCTTGAAATGTGAGGTTCTTTGAGTTACGAACGTACATCACGAACGAGTTCAGTAATTTCGCTTAAAAAAGTGTGAATCAGAAAAAGCTTGCGTAGAGAAATGTATGTATGCGTCATTGTGGGCACGAAGAGTGTGTAGGAAGACCTCATAAGTTCGGCATCTTCTCAAGACACTTGCGATCGAGCAAATCTTTTCGCTTGTGCTTGAGACGATGCTCTTGAAAGACTTGATTTTCGTTTGAGAGGCATTATTTATTTAACAGACTATGAAAAACGAAACAAAAAAAAAACAGTTGAAAAAGTAAACAAAAACAAATACCAAAACAACAAATCCAATTCAAAGTGCAAATCAGCACCAAATGTAACTCGTCTAAAAAATTGAACAATATTAGAATATTCTTAAACCACAAAACCAAAACGAAAAGCGAATCAAAGGAAACCAAAAGCAAATGCAGTCAATTGAAACTATTTGAACGCCATCTATTGTCAATTTTTAAAACTACAATTAGTATGTCGTTTACCATAGAATGATTAAATATGAAATTACACATTGAGTAAATTTTTTGAGATATTTTCTCGCGATAAAAAGTAGCCAATATCACCTTCCCGCCCTCCAGCTATTTCTGTGTAATAAATTACGTCGATCTGTTGCTCGGTTGCGACGTTGCATTGTTGACGTTGCATTGTTTTTCCGTTTGTGTACTTTTTAATTTTCCAATAAAAATTTCCCCTAGGGAATGAGGTATTTTCTCGGGATAAAAAGTAGCCTATGTCACTTCCCGGTCCTCCAACTATCTCTGTGCAAAAAATCACGTTGATACGTTGCCCCGTTGTGACTTGAAAGGAGGACAAACAAACACACTTTCGCATTAAAAATATAGATGCTTGCAAAAACCAACCGAATCCATTTGCACAGTTAGGGATGCTTAATTTAAGGTGAAAATATTATTTACGCAAAAGTGCCAAAATAATCACATAATTCCACAGAATCTATACGCAATGTTTCGTCAGTTTGTATATTTAATTTCTGTTGTTTTATTTAATTTAAAAATGTAGTTAAATAATTAAATTTTTGGAATGGATTGGCTATACTGAGCTAAAGGAATTAATATACCAACCAATTTGATTAGTTATAAATTTTTTGGTAGAGCTTCTGACGTTAACAGAAATATTGCTTGGCAAGAGATACGCTTACTGAGATAGTGTTCTTGTACTATAGATTGCGAAAACTGTAGACAAGTGTTGCCAACGCAAACATATTTTAAGTGTCTCGTCTTGTTATTGGTTTTGAAGTGACACTGCCTGCAATTTAAAATGCGTCTTTCTTTGATGGTACAGACGACGCACGTCTCTGTGCAACGTCCTTGCCTAATACAGGAGGTTGTGCGTTCTGTGTTTGTGCGGTTCAGTTCTGTGTTTCTTTACAAAAGACAATGCTTCCTGCATACTGGCGGCACATTTCTCTGCAATTTGAAGCAGTGTTATTTCCAGGAGAATATTTACGAGCCAGTTAGATTTAATAATGTTAAGTAAATGCCTGCAGATTCGCTTTTGTTTTTTGGCCGTGCGCCTTTGCGAGAAGATTTGTATTTACTAGACTGGCTGACAACACCTGACAATCGTGGGCGGACACACACACAAAAAATTGTATTTTTATAAAAAAAATTTTTTTTAGAACTAAACTAGGTACCAAACATTTTTTTATATCGGTAGATACCATTACAAGTTAAATCTTGCAAAATTTACACGTATCAGTATTGCTGCAGGAAGTTTTCTGTAGTTCTACAAATCCTGTTTTTGCACAACTACAAATACAACAGGTTTAAAAATAATTTTTTTTCTAATTTGTATTATTACAAGAAATTTTCAGTTCGATTTAAAAAAAAATGTTTCTGCATGCTAGATGAATGGACACACGAGTCTAATGGTAAGCAGTTATGTCTATTGTAATTAAAAGAAAATACGAAAAATTTCTACGTAAATATATGTTTCAGGACAGAAATGAAAGTAGGTATTTGGTTACCCATTCTTAAATTTGGTTATTGAAACCAAAATGTAGTCTTTGAAAAGTGTCAAAGTAAGTAAGTATCTGAAAGTAGTCTTCTGTTTATGATATTTCTTCTTCTGTAAAACAGTTTTTTGAACTATATCGACAATGCTGCATATTTTCTAATCAGACTGCTGTATTAAAACACTGTAGTCGCCGCTCAAAACTCCGAGGAAACAGAATACACGTGAAGATAGTTTATGCTATTTCCCATCGCCTCTGCAGCAATGCTTCCTTATGGCCCGTTGTGACCTTGAGGCGTTTAACATTATTTATTAGGAATGACCCTTGACACATTGACACTTGGCTCGCGAAAAACATTTAGTAAGAAGCACTGTGGGTCCAAACAAATAAAACCGTTTCATTCTGAGTATTGAACGTAAGCCTTTCTGTGAAATTGCCATTTCAGATATCAACTAATTCTTTCATCCTAAATATAGGAAACAAACATTTTACACTGTAGTGTTTGTTTAATTCTGACATTCCGAAGTAACATCGAAGTTAAAAACTACTACTACAAAAATTTTAATTAAAAAAAATATATTGTTTGTATTTTTAGCAGAAGAAAACTATGTGCCGTGACAGATGTAACAGGTTATATAATCCACTGTGTTTACTTCAGAAATTATTAAAATGAAAGATTTTATTTCTACGTATTGAAATGTTACCTAATTGTATTTTTTACTTACGATTCCGATAAAGTCCAACGAAACAGTACAACCATAAAAGTGTGAGTTTTGTCTGCAAGTGCAAAGAAATTTCCGTTTAAACGTAGTCCCGAGTATATACGCGCATACTCCTAAAGTGGTTAACGGATACGCTCCTTAAGTCGGCACTGACAGAAAATGAGGCAGATAAACGTCTTTGCCAAATACGACAGATGTAAGTCACGAGATGTTCTAGCGGGAGTCACGTGTCGACATTGGCTGGGTCATGTCTGTGGCGAGGTGGCACTCAGCCAACCACGGCGCGTGTCGCCCGTGACGTCAGCACGACATCGCTGTGCCACGGCAGATAACCCCCGGCCGCCAATCAGACGGCAACACTGCTAACAAATCGTTTCGGCCGTCGTTGGCGATATTGCAAGAGATAATTCCGAGAGAGAGTTGAATGTTCACCGGGTGTATGCCTCTCCGACTTGGCGTTGTTGTTCACATACACTTATTATATAAATAAACGTCTGTACCAAGGGCCAGGACCGTATTTAATAGAGGCTGTTAGGATGTTCAATCCCCTACCTTACCTGGCGCTTAAACTGCGTTGTAATGCGAGTGGAGAGATTTGAGCGGCTCTTAACAGCGAGGTCTTGACAGCCGATGAGGGTGCTTGAGGTGAGTATGGAGCAGCACCGGAACGAAAGAGCAGGGGGAACGGGAGATCCCCGAGAAAACTCGCCGACCAGCGGCATCGTCCGGCACGATTCTCATATGCGAAAATCCGGGAGTGACCCGGCCGGGAATTGAACCCGGTTCGCCCTAATGGGAGGCGAGCAGACTAACCGCTCAGCCACCGCGGCCCCAACTGCGTTGTAGTGTGTTTNATTTTAAAAATTCCTTTTTTTTTTTTTTTTTTACAAAACTATGGAATGTGTTCCTAATAGGTTTACCTGCAAAAAGAAAGCTCATTCCAGACGATGACGGAGTGGTACTTTGCAGACAGCGCGCTCATTCGAAACATTTTATTCCCATGGATAAACGCGAAACTACGATAGACGCATGCACTGGACTTTGCTACAGAGTCGCGTCCTAAAAGGTCATAGTGTCACGCCTTAAAGTCACGTTGACTGCACGTCAGTCGAGTGCCTTGCGCGTAGAGGCGACACTGCTTCACATACGCCGCTCGGCGTCGACCGTAGTGCTTAACGGATTATTGCCTCACACGAACATACCCCTCACCAGGCGACCACCTTAAGGATCCCGCTTGTCTGCAACTATTTTGCGCGGTTTCAGGCCTTTAACTGCCCAGCCTGCCAAGCCGGCAGCCGTCAACTTCAAAGGGGAATCAACGTTAAACGAAATTCCTTCACACTGCGTCAATTTTAAAGATAACTATTTCAAACAGAAAGTACTCTACGTGAAATTTCCTAAGGAATGTCGGTCGCTATGTTAAGACATCTTGCCAATTGTTTTGTTTAACATATTTTGTTCTTAAACGTAATATTGAAATTTAAAAAAATTATTTTATATAACAATTATTTCTGAGAAAGTCGCGTCAATATGTGAGCTATAAGGCCAACTATTGCTCACCCACCTCTAGCCTCGCCGCCTCTACGCGCGGGCGCTCTCAATTTCTTCCCGTCGGAGACTCGCCTCAACGTGACTTAAGGCGGTGACCCTGTATTTTTGTGTCTAATAAAGATACAAGTATGATGCGTGTCTAAAGACACCTGCGAGGTTTATATACAAGCTATTCTGCAGCGAAAATAAGAGATTCATAAAACACCCGTTTAAGCCATTTTCACGCTCATAAAAACAATCTTGGTGAACTTGAAAGTTGTCTTTGGGCACGAAAGTTCCTTAAATGATCTTCGTTCTCAATTAAGGATAATGAACATTTTTTTTTTAAACATTGGCAAGGCAAATATTTCTGTGTTTGTAGTTCTATCTACAATGTATGTGTGAGCGTGCAATGCAATTTACTTTCAACTTGCAATTAAAATGTGTCTACATTGAAATCATGCGCGTATTAGGAAGTACAAACTTGTTAACGGTGCGTTGTTATTTTGCACAGATCACAGTAAGTATTTGTTGCCGCAGTTGTTTTCTTTAAGCCTTTCATGCCTACTGTAGACAACCGTCAAAATGTTGCACAGGAATGCTATATTTGACCGGTGCTGTACTCTGCAACGCTCAGTGCCTATGATCTTCCCTGTGGGTAACTGATTTACTAAACCATGCTACTGCTCTACGTTGTGATTGGTCCATATCACTAATCACAAAGCACACAGCTTATTGGTTGTGGTAACGAAACAAGTTCTTTGCCAGCATAAGTACAGCAAACATCAAACATTTCTAACTTGCAACACTAGAAATTATAAATTATTGCGGGAATGAAAAGGACAAAAAAAAAACTTTCAGCAGTAGTGATTTTCTCTTTGGGTTCAAAAGCCCCATCCACTCGCCGCAGTCAGAGGTGAAACAGTCTCCTGTATCTTGACATCCAGCCCCACACACCAGCAAACTGACTTCACTGACAATACAAATACTGGCACGCTGTCCACCAATCAGTGCCGGGTAACATACTCACCAGCTGGCAGCCCGACCAATAGGGCAGCACACAGTAGCCTGTCAGTTCACTTGCAATTAAGAACTAGCTACAGGTGAGTCACCTATATTCATGACCGCACGACCACCGCTGTCGCCTATATTCATGAGTGCACGACCACCACTTCCTTGTCTCCATTCCAATTTACGACATTCCTATTGGTTCGCGCAACATCGGACACACTTACTATGCTGCACAACGGTCAGTACGTGTCGGTAAGTGTCCCAATGAAATGTTATGTGTTACTTTGAGTGTTACTGACATAATCTAACGCTGAGGACCTTATGAGAACAGCTGGGGAAGTAATATTTCTCCGCCAGTGTCCTCAAAGAATGCAGATGTCATAACGCTACGATAAGTGTCTTACAAACCAGTTAACAATTCAGGAGACGTAATATTACTACGGTCGCACTCAAAGTATTTAAAAAAAAAGAACTGTAAATAGAAAATGTAAACACAGGTTTGGTTACTGTTTCGAAAACGTGATTTGGACAGTTTTTCCTGCCATTCGTGAGCTACAACGTTGAAGGCAAGCGTAGAAGATAATAATGAGTCCACGTCAAGATTATTACGAGGTGTGAACAAGTGTCAATCATCGGTACACCTGCGAAACTGTGTTACTGGAGTAATCAGCACGCTTGCTGACTTAAGTGATTCAGTTTATAACTGATTCACAATGATTGGATGACTATATCTGAAGCGATTAAAATGTATTTGCATGAGATACCAACAAACGGAAGGCAGAGCAAACACATCTTGCTACAAATCCGCAAACTTAAAGGATTTAGCTTGGCGGCGGGCGTGTACATAGGGCCAGGAAGATGTCGCGAGTTCAATGATCCTCAGGCCAGCCCCAGTAGCATGTGTTACTTACCTGGCAGTATGGGATTCGCTGCTGGTTTTCTTGCACGTATGCTATTGGCTCAGAGTCGTCCAGGGCGTGTCTAATGAACTGTGATCCAATAGCAAAGGTGATTTCAGTGTACACGTGTTTGACGTCTGTTTTATACTGAAATTAATTCGCGAAATTATATATCCCTACGTATGCAGGATTAATTTTTTGGCAAGGTATTTGATATCTGCTATGGAAAGGTCACGCAAGATTTTCGAAACCAGATAGATTAAAGTTTAATTTACATTTCATATATTTAAATACACTAAACGTTATTTCGCCAGTTAAGTGTACATCCAATTACATTTACAAATAAAATAATACAAATTCGATTCGACATTTTTAATCATGGACTCTTTTCGGAGATCCTGGCCCTTCAACTCTTCTTCTGGGCACGACATTGGTCCCCACAAGTATTGATTCAAAAATGTTATTTCACTATAGCTTTCTGGTTATCTGTTTTTTTTTTGTCGGATTATGATTAGTTCTCAAGTCAGTATGAAATGTGTGCATTTTATAACTACATAGATAACATTTATTAATTATTGTCGTAATAGAATTACAGATCTTATATTTTTTCTTTGAACAGTTACGTGTCAACTTTCATTTGGTTGCTGTAATTTGTTTTCTTTTTTCTGAGAGCTCTAGAGATCGTGTTATCGCCTCTGTCGTGCACGTACTTTCTGATAACAGTTTCGACTCCACTTTTATTGCATTGTCTGTTGTGCTTCGTAAGTTACGACATAAAAAATCTCTCTGCTCGTACTATTAATTAATTAATTAATTAAAGCGCAGATATAACAAACAAGAAATGTAATTCATTGGCAGTTTTGAGAAATGTTTACAAAAATCTTGTCTAACTATGCACCGAATTGTCTCTTAGCGGTGTACTCTTTTTTTTTTACTTGATCAGAAGAGTTTTGTAATATATTTCCAGATGTCATAGTAAGTCATTTCATAAGTACGAACGGCAATAAATATGCACTTAAATGGCTGACACGTTTCCTTTTTGACTGAAACAACGATAGCTAGCAAAAATGGATTACAACCCAGTGGTTTTCTTGTTACTTGTGGCAATGATGATGTTTGTGATCTCGTAAGCTTAATATGTAAACATGATAATAAGCTCATGGACTTGTATAAAGCCACAGCTTAGCTCAGTCTGAAATCAGCCATTCTCATAGCTGCACTGAAAGACTCTTTTCATTGCTGATCACTGTTCAATATATTTGTATTTATTATATGCCCGTTAAAAATGTAAAAAATTTATTTAACGGTTTTTTTTTAGTCCGGGTAAAAAAAAATGGTATTTTGGTAACAAACAGTGAATATCTGCTTTATCACAATTTAGATATGCCCAAAAAATACAAAATATTTAGCCTATTTTACTTTTTTTTTTAAGTAAGAATATCGCAACCAATTTTACACGTCTACTTGGACCTGCTATGTGATTGTTTTTATTTTTACACAGTGCAAAGTGAATATCAGTTATGTGACTACTTACATGCAAAGAGAATTTGCTTACCTTTCCGAAACATCATTTCATTTCCGAATTACACGTTATTTTTGCATCGGCAATTGCTTTTCTTTTTTAATATTTCTCTTAAACAATTCAGGACATCGTGTATTATTTTTGTATTCATGGAAACAGTTTTAGGTATAATTGTGCAAGACTGAAAGTATGCCTCTCTTCGATGATACATTATGAGTAGGGCCGGTTACTTTTCGCGTAAAAATCGGAGCACACAGTAGACTTCAACACTATATACACACCTCAGCTGTTGTTATACCTCGACTGGCTGCTGGCGCCGTGTCCGTCTTCGACCAAGCCACTCAGGACTAAGTAACTCCGACACTGAACCTTCGTGATTCGTGCCCAAATGGTTAATACGGGCCAGAACACTTTTTAGCCAATAACAGAAGCGGGACGACCCTACAGTGCTTTGGACTGTATCTTATCTCGAAATCTTTTTGCGAAATATCACTGCTTCTAATTATTAGGTAGTAAAATGTTTTTCTGATTAAAAAAAAATAGTGGGAGAGTAGTAGGCCTACTGTGAAATATCTGATCAGACGTTCAGAGATTAAAACGTAGCAAAATTGGAGTAGTATGAAAACACTTGAAAGTAACATGTACTTCAACAAAAACCCATTTATCACATAGCAGTTATCAGTCATCAGCTAATTTATCATTCAACGTTTTATCTACAACTAGTGTACTGGCAAAAAAAAAAAAAAAAAACAATCACTTGTAGATAGTTTGAAGATATACAATATCGACAAAATAGGAATCGCAAAATTCGCGTTGAATACTTTGAAGATTCGCGTGTTGATTTGGGGACAAGGTTGCCTTGAAACACCTGAACTTTCGTTTTGTGAAATTGTCACAAAATTACAAGCAAACTCTCTAGTTGAATTTCCGAACGAAGGCTATTACATGAGTGGCCAAGCAAATATATACAGTCGATTGAACAAAATATTTTGTTGATAGCCTACTTTTTTTTTTACCCAGCACAGAGGTTTAGTTTATTCAAGAGAGTATTTTATTAGACGAACAAAATTAATTTTGTTGGTATCCAACTTTTGTTTACTCAACAAAATATTTTTTTGGGGCGACTAAATATATATTTGACTCTATACAAACAAGTATTTTGTTGGCTGAAACAAACCCTTCCCTCGGTGAGGAGAAACTGAAGTTGTATGTAAATTCGCGCTCGAATAAGCGAAAGCTCTGTGATAGGCCAAAATAATTAGGCTGTCAACAAATATTCACTTGAATGAACTGTTTATACAGCGTGTCAGGTAATTCGCGGATACGGACTGCACCACACGAATGTAAGAAAAACTAAGTAGAAAACATTCTTTGGTGAAAATGCGTAAAGCCCTTAGTTTGCGAAATAAACGGCATTAAAGCAGATAAAATGACTTCATTTCACGCTAAGCACAGCATACAGAATCAGCATACAAAACGTCGAAGCGTCATAAGAGGTGTTCGAAGTTTGCTCTGCGCATAGCAATGCTGGATGCATGCAGCATGCGCGGAGCTCGGCCGCCGGATGCACCATGGCCTTTGCCATGTCCCAGTTCTCACTGCATGTGAACTACATGGCCTCTCTGGCATTACTGAGCTTCACTCCATCCCTAGCCGTATTCCTTACCATCGACACATTAGTTGCGACATTGTCACATCACCTCACCTTTATCTAATTGGAATGCCACATGTTTGCCACAATGGTTTTTGGAACTTTCATGTCGTTTTTCTCGCAAACGAAGAGGCTTATGCATTTTTACCAAAGAGTATTTTCTGCTTAGTTTTGATCACAGATTCGTGTGGTGCAGTCCGTATTTACGAATTACCTGACACGATGTATTTGTTTGGCTGTTCATTAGGCTGCCTTCTTTCAAAACACAGCTCGAGAGTTTGTTTGTATTTTTTGTGACAATCAGAATTGTAATAGTATTTGTTAGTGCATTTAGTGATGCTTAGTAAAGGCGTTAAAATTCTAGTAAAACAAGTTCTATAGAAAACTAGAAAGTACAGATGCAAAACTTGAAATGTTTATTAATATACGTTGTTTAGTATTTTAAATAACCACTTGCCAGTGCTTGGGCTTTTAGTTTTTGAATGACCACTTGCTAGTGCTTCNCGTTGTTTAGTATTTTAAATAACCACTTGCCAGTGCTTGGGCTTTTAGTTTTTGAATGACCACTTGCTAGTGCTTCGCCTATTAGTTTTTAAATTTGGTGAACGATCACGAACCCGAAAATCAAAAAAAATAACCACTTGCTAGTGCTTGGGCTTTTAGTTTTTAAATGAACACTTGCTAGTGCTTGGGCTTTTAGTTTTTAAATTACCACTTGCTAGTGCTTGGGCTTTTAGTTTTTAAATAACCACTTGCTAGTGCTTGGGCTTTTAGTTTTTAAATTACCACTTGCTAGTGCTTGGGCTTTTAGTTTTTGAATAACCACTTGCTAGTGCTTCGCCTATTAGTTTTTAAATGACCACTTGCTAGTGCTTGGGCTATTAGTTTTTGAATTACCACTTGCTAGTTCCTGGGCTTTTAGTTTTTAAATTACCACTTGCTAGTGCTTGGGCTTTTAGTTTTTAAATAACCACTTGCTAGTGCTTGGGCTTTTAGTTTTTGAATGACCACTTGCTAGTGCTTGGGCTTTTAGTTTTTGAATAACCACTTGCTAGTGCTTCGCCTAAATCAAAAATTTACTGGTGAACGATCACGAACCCCTATTAGTTTTTGAATTACCACTTGCTAGTTCCTGGGCTTTTAGTTTTTAAATTACCACTTGCTAGTGCTTGGGCTTTTAGTTTTTAAATAACCACTTGCTAGTGCTTGGGCTTTTAGTTTTTGAATAACCACTTGCTAGTGCTTGGGCTTTTAGTTTTTGAATGACCACTTGCTAGTGCTTGGGCTTTTAGTTTTTGAATAACCACTTGCTAGTGCTTCGCCTATTAGTTTTTAAATGACCACTTGCTAGTGCTTGGGGTTTTAGTTTTTAAATTACCACTTGCTAGTGCTTGGGCTTTTAGTTTTTTTTAATAATAACCGAAACTGTTTTACTTACGTAGAGCAGAAAAAATCTTTGGATGCATCAAACTAACTTTGTTATTCAACAAAACCTTTTCCTTAGTGCAGGATTATTGGACACCTCTTCGAGACTGTGAGCCAACAATATCCCAGAAACAACATGATGGCACGGAAATGATCTCCCACTGCGGCAGCAAGAAGCCAATGGGCAGTTGAGATCCAAACCGCAACACCGGACATGCCGACAAGAGTGTGGAACGAGTTTGATTATCGCGTAGTAGATGTCGTTCGGCCCGCTCGTGGTGATCACATTGAACATTTATGAATGTACGGTAAACAAACTTCACGGTTCCACGTTTCATTTGATTGGTCAATAAAGGTTGTGGGTTGTTTGGTTTTGATATTATAGACCCTCAAAGCTAATGAATGGAATCTAACTTTCAAGTCACCAAGGCCGCGAAATTTTCCTGTCTCTCACTCCCCCTTATTTATATACAGTATATAAACATACACACATATACACTTATACACATACCTACACACATATACACTTATACACATACGTACACACATGTAAGATGAGAGGTCAGTCCGAGTGTTGGCGAAGGCCTCAAGCTTCGGCGGTTCGCTGACGGGAACTATTACCACATAGCGTAACAAAACACTTTCACTTAGTCGTGGCACATTTTAGCACGAGTGCGGTCTCTCGCCTTGCCGATGAAGCCTGTAGTAGTGGCCACGAGAGAGGAAGAGAGATAGAGAGAGAGGACGACAAGAGACGATAAGGGCGAAATTAACACGCGCCTGGAATGCCTAACCGACTCCACACACTCGCGTTAAGGCTCGGCGTCACCAACCACATCAGAGTCTTTCATTTCCTCCTAATTAAAATTTTTGCAAAAAAAAAAAAAACAAATGCTGCTATATATGTCTAGCTGTTTGCCTTAATCCGCAATACAAAGAAGGGGCCGCGGTGGTGTAGTGGCTAGACTACCCGCCATCCACCTAGGCGAACCGCGTTCGATTCGCGGTGGGGGCCGCTCCCGGATTCTCGCATGTGGGAATCGTGCCGGACGATGCCGCTGGTAGGCGGATTTTCTCGGGGATCTCCCGTTCCCCCCGCACTTACATTCCGGCGTTGCTCCGTACTCACCTCGCCTAACCCTCATCGTCTCTCAAGACCCCGATGTTAAGAACCGCCCAAATCTCTTCACACTCCACTCCACTCCACTCCAATCAGCGGCTGGTAACAACTCACTCGCCAGCCAACAGGGAACATTTCGCAGCGCGCAGAGGCCAGTCTCAGACGCAACGCCCGTCCCCAGAGTTTCGCGCAGCCAATCAGAGAATGGGTACCTCCACTTCAAAGGAACCGCCCTGCTATTCCGTCTCTGTTCACGTGTATGCTGTGCGACTGAGCTGCTGACTTGTCGCACGTCTTGCCACCACGTATTCCTTCACATCACTTTGTCTGATCGAAACGCACGCACGTGTTATCGGCAGCGTTTCTTATTTATTTCTGAAGTTAATGACTAACGCTGACGTACCCAATTCACTTACACCAGACAGTCGCACTAGTGTTCTCGGACCCCGTGTGTCGCTGCCTGAAGACGGGGACAGATGGCAGTTCCCGGAACATGACTTTCTGTCGTGTCTGGGAAAACTACTGTGTTTGTGCGAGTTTCTTCGTTGTGTTTGTTTTATTTGTTTAAGTAGATAACTAGCCTGTGTCGTCTTCGGTGTTTTATCTGTTGGTTGTATATATATATACATATGTTTTTCATAACTAGTTGCTGTCCTGTTTTTTTTTTACTCTATTCCCTCTTGGAATTTTCCAGTGTTTTATACATATGTTTATCTTCTCGTCCATAGGTTACTTGTGTTATTTAAGTATTTTTCTCGTGTCCAGTCTGGTTTTTTCAATGACTGACATCTGCATCGCAATGGCGAATGTCCAAGAAGCTTCCATCTAGTCTGTTAAACCAAAACAACACATCACGCGTTTTCAAGACAGAACAGAATTAGGGGAACAAAACGTAAATAACACGGGAAATATTAAAATAATAAACTTAATGTAGTAGCAAAAAATGTTGAAACAATATGCTGGCGAGCTTGGTGTTCACTCATAGTGCACACGGCGGTAATTCACAAACTGTGCAGTTCAGAGTACCGGGATTCGAGAGCCAAGATAATCGTCAACATGGCGCATCTGACGGTGAACAGGTTTGGAAAGAAACACCGCGTGCAAGAAACGTACTGTGTGTGTGCACTGGGATGTACACATCTTTTATACGCAACAACTAAATATATATACACATACACACCATAACTACCCGAAAACTGAAATAAGTCAGCTAGAAACAATTATTTTACAAACACGGTACATTTAAACAAGCAATATAGAATAACACTTCACCTAAGAACTACTTTCCGGCTGCTGCTACCAATGCTCCGTTCTCCTCGCTGTCTGTCATTTATACAGACTAGGAAATAACCTATAGAATTTATAAAAAAAAACTGCAAGTAAAATATTAATTTGATGCAAAGTAAGTAATTTTAAGTTACACCGAAGAACAAAATAAAAGGTACCGATACAATTTTTTTTTAAAGAAATTACTAATAGAGTTATAGTTGGGGTAATATTTTAAGGGCTTGATTCCAAATTAAGCGTAAACAATGAGTGAAGTACGCCTGTACAGCATGCATATGACAAACGTCGGCTACAGTTAGTTACGAAAGAAAAAGCGAACACGTATATACGATAAGTAGGTGCAGTGATATTTCGCGAAAAGATTTCGAGACAAGATACAGTCCAAAGCATTGCAGGTTCGTCCCGCTTCTTTGATTGGCTAAAAAATGTTCTGGCCCGTGTTAACCGTTTGCGCACGAATCACGAAGGTTCAGTGCCGGAGTTACTTAGTCCTGAGTGGTTTGGTCAAAGACGGACACGGCGCCAGCAGCCAATGGAGGTACAACAACAGCTGAGGTGTGTATATAGTATTGAAGTCTACTGTGTGCTCAGATTTTTACGCGAAAAGTCACTGGCCCTAACGATATGTGCTCTCAAGTGAATTCGAGAGACGGCACAGTGTGGTGTATGGTATTGTCCAATCACTAGCATACTTCAAACACGAAACCCTCCTCTTCACACTCTACATGCACGGGAACACTATCCAACACAACGTAATTGTATTTATGACATAACTTTGTTCACATAGAGCTCAACAAGTCTCATAAAAAGCCGGTGAAAGAGGTAGTGAAATTTCGCGTAAAGATTTCAAGACAAGTTGTATTTCAAAACACTGTAGGGTCGTTTATTATCTTGATTGGCTGGATTACTTTTTGACACGTGTTAACTGTCTGCACATGAATCACGTAGGAGCCGTGCCGATGTTGCCAAATTCTGAGTGGCGTGGTCAAATATGAAAACTCCTTCTCAAGCAGACAGCAACCAATGGCAGTAGACAAACTGCTGTTGGGTTCCTAATAGTATTTAAGTGCACCGTGTACTCATATTTTTTCGCAAAAATTCACTGGCTCTATTTATGGCCTGTTATTTTATGATCGCATATTTGTCACGCGGTAGCCTTCAGTATTCATTAATGTTGTCTTTTTTTCATTTATACAACTTGGTTGGGTTTTGTTATTATAGCTGCACCAAAACAGAAATAAATTTTTTATTTGATATCAAATGATTTTAAAAATATAAAATGCAATTGCATACAATGCATAAAAGTTGAATCGTGTTTGGTACAATTTTAAAACTATTAATTTTTTGGTTTCCAGCACCCTTAATCACGTAACAATACTTATGGTCTAAAAGTGAATCCTCAGTGATCATTAGGGAGAGATGTATTTCGCGAGAATATTTATGGTCATGCTAGACTTCAATATCCTACGTTCACAACCACAACTTCCTTTGGTTATTGACTGGGCCAATCGTAATAAAGTACTCCGATACTGAACGCCCATGATTCGCGGGCAGACACTTGAGGCACGTGACATTTAAAACCATCCAACCACGAAAGTGCATGTGAACAAAAGTGTTTTGGAGTACAACTGGTCTTGCAATCTTTCCGCGGAAAACACCTGTCCCTAATTATTATACATTGTCGTTTCCGGGCGACAGTCTTTCTTCTCTCTTTTACGCAGCTAATAAGGACTAAAAAGAGTAAATGTACACATAAACAATTTTTCCTTTATATTTCAAATTTTGCATGCACGTTATTATGCAATTATGACAACACAATCTCTCACTTGTTACAACTGAACTGGCGCTTATTTGCACTACACAAATATTTTCATTAAGTTATATATTTTTCAGGAATTTATTTGGCATGATAAATGAGACATGCATGCTCACATACCAAAGAAATTATATCTTATACTTTCATTGCATTCGTATGATGTTGCGAAGTGATTCCATAACAAAATACACAATCCCAACGGATGATAATATGAAAGAACATGAAAACAGAAAAGAAAGAAAGAAAACATAACGTTTCTTGAAACTTTTTAGCTGGCACTACAGTATCTTTACGTTAGTTTAAAGTTGGTTCAGATTACTACGTGTAAGTGGAAACGTAACACCACCCTTAACTTAACGTGAGTACGCCACTGTGCCACCCATAGTGGAGGGAAGAGATTTAAATGGATCTTAAAAACGAGGTCTTGAGAGCCGATGAGGAGGAAGCGAGGCGAGTATGGAGCAGCCAGGGCGAGGGGAAACGGGAGATCCCCGAGAAAACCGGCCGACCAGCGGCATCGTCCGCCACGATTCCCAACTCGAGCCGCACACGCCAGAAATACGGCGTCGCTGGCCGGTAACATGTCGGAACGCCGTTAGCCAATCAGCGCCTGGTAATCTACTCGCCAGACGGGAGCCCGGCCAATGGGGAATCTTCCACAACACGCAGAGACCACGCCATTCCACGTTATACAGTGAAATAGCGACAAGCCAGACTCCACAGTTCTCTATGCCTACACTCGAGCACAAGTCACTTGCTATTGGCTGCTGCCACAGGCAGGACTGTTTCGCCTGGCCACACGGAAAACAGACTCAAGAAAGACGAGACAGACTTCTGCGCATGAACCCAACATTAACCTCCCCCACACCAATACAACTGTGAAAGTCACGTGGTCATCAGTGACGGACAAAATTGTTTGCATCTTAATTTTCAAAAGATGCGCAATTTTATATGAGTAAAACTCTTTTACCAATTCGAATTATAATCAAACTGCGTTACAAATTGGTTAGGTGAAGCATAGAAACATACCGAAGCACTTCTTACACAAAGAGTGTTCCAACCTCAAATCCTATCCACGTCGTTGATGATAGTCTTACTGGCAGAAAAGCAGTTCAATGTTGGGACGCGGGAACAGGTGGTGCGCAGCTAACGTGAGCACTCTACGACACGGAGTGAAGCTACCAGAGTGCTGAGTGTTGACTATTGGCTCCGAGTCTTGCAGGACGTTGTAGCATGAGAGGAAGTTCGTTGGCACACACGAGGAACATGAACTTGCATGCATTCTACCTAGGTACTTAGTTATAACACGAAATGATAGGACCTCTACCAATCAGACACAAGTCCCGTCTCCGGAGCTTTGCGCAGCCAATCAGAGAATGGGCACGCCCACATCAGAGGAACCGTCACTCCATTTATCTCCCGTGTACTTGGATATATTCTGTTCGCGGTTTCTTCACACTTTTTGAATCAAACCTTTAAAAATCGCCCCACGTATGACGTAACGTTGAAGGTTTTCAGGGGATATATTTACCGTCTGTCACAGATATTATATTTATAAATGATTACAGAGTATTTGCTTATGTTGCCAAATTCATTTAATATAATTTCAAAATTCAGCTTTGTTATAGGAATTAAGCAAAATATAGTATAACATTTTGTTACTTTAATAGTTTGACATAGAGATCATGTGTTAGGATATTTCGTTTGTTTCTAGACGATATTCAGTATTCTAAATTTGTTTGTTATTTTTAATTTATTCCCTACAGAGTGGGAAGTACTGAATGTTAATTAAACAAATGCACGAAAGAAAATATACCAGTGGTCTCTTGTTTCGCCATCGCTGGTTGGTGGAGAGATGTGGCGTGGTCAGACGACAGCCAATTGGAGGACGGATTGCAACATAAGTAAGGCAGAAGTAAAATCGAACTTAATTTTTATAACAGAATAGAATAACAACACCACTGCTAATAATGGACGTGTGTGTGACGAAGAAGACAAAATTAACGTAATAATTTGAGAAATCGCTATAATTGACGCAACAAGTTTTGTTTAAATTTCATAAATGATAATGAAAAAGGAGCAGTATTTATTTTATTTTGTGTTGAGGAGATGTACGTTGTTTAATTTGTTTGAGAAAAATAGTGAATTATTTTATGAATTTTTTGGGAACGAGAAAATAAAATTTGTGAAAAGAATTTCGACTTACTAATTTCAACGTAAATATTACCACTGAAGTAGTTCATGCATGTCTGATTCAACTGAAATGTTACAACGTATTTGAATGTTTCCTAGATATGTCATGTATCACAAGCGTTTTATACTTCTGTTGATATGAATAACTTTATTTTTGGTTAAATATAACTTTTATTTATATTATATTTAAAAATTATAAATTTTATTATTAAAAATACGAATAAAAACAGAGAAAATTGTCGTGTGGATAATGCTTGGTAATAAATAGTTATCATGCGAAATATTAGTTATAATTTTGAGAGTATGCACGTATATACGTAGGGTTACGTTTGTATTCAAATTCATTTGCTCTCGAAGACAAAATTCGGACTTTTACAGTTTTACCGTTTCGCCGGTCGTTATTGGACTCCAAGTAAGAAATTGCCACTATTCAACATTTCAGTTCGTAAGAATAAAACTGTTCTTTTAAATAATTTTTTTGAATGAACCCGATGGATTGTAAACCCTGTTACATCTGTCGCGATACATTAATAGGCCCACAGTCAACGCGCGAGTTGATTTGGCCGACGGCCAGCCAGCAATACACGTCGCAGAGTAGAATAAACATGTGCTATGTAGCCACGACCAATAGAACGAAGGTAAGAGGAAATACAGAGAACAACAAAACCTGATATTTAGAGATAATGGGAAAAATCTCGACGATAACATTCTTGCTAGTTTATTCTTTTATGATTGGATGAACACGGTTTTGACTCGGCTAAGTTGTTTGCAGACCAATCACGAACGTTCTGTCTTATTGTATCATAATCCTCATTGGACCAGTGGGATGTGTACAGTACGTTGAATCCTAGCAAACAGTCAACTTTTCCCGCTATGAACCATCATCTGTACTGATATTGCTGTATAGGATAATACAGGCAGCTCACTTCAAGCTTGTCTTCAGTGCAAGGCTTACGTTCTCGGTTTACTGAGTTCGTACAAATGCGGCGCGTTGTCACTTTGGTTTAACTTCCAACACTTAATCAAGCTTTGTTTGCACGAGACAGAATCCAGCAGGACTTGAGACAAGCTGGGAGAGAGGACTACTGCAGGAGCGAGGTACAAGCTGGTGTGACCGGAGTGTGGTTACCTGGAGTCTGCGGGCGTGCATGTCCTCCGACTCTGGAGGACTCTGGACCGGGTGCACGACGACTATCTCCGCTGTCGGTGGTTGTCGGCTATGTCGCCCGACGGCGGGAAGCTCTGCACTGACTGACGGCCTTGGGTCGACGCCTCTCCATTACCCCAGCGCTGACGTCACTTCGGCGTCCGCGAATCCTCTCGTCCAGAACCACAACTCGCTCGAAAAAAAAAAGCGACAGTCGCGTGGTCTACCGTCCAGTGCAGAGCAGCTGTTTCCCGGCTACTTCGTCAAATGTTTCGTGTGTTGCGCTCTGGTGCGATCACACAATACGTAAACACGCGGGGCCGCGGTGGCTGAGCGGTTAGCCTGCTCGCCTCCCACCAAGGCGAACCGGGTTCAATCCCTGACCGGGTCGCACGTGCGGATCGTGCCAGACGATGCCGCTGGGTTTTCTCGGGGATTTCCCGTTTCCCCCACCCTTTCATTCCAGCGCTGCTCTTTGGCTCTCAGGACCACGCTGTTAAGTGCCTGCCAAATATCTGCACTCACGCAAACACACACGAGTGAAATGTCGTGGCAGTTCCTTAGATGTGGGCGTACCTACTCTCTGATTGGCTGAGCGAGGCTCCGGGAACGGGACCTTGCGGCTGATTGGCTGCCGCGTGCTACTGTCGGCTGGTGAGTGAGTTACCAGGCGCTGATTGGCAAACGGCGTTCCAGCACTTTGCTTGTCAGTGACGCCATATTGCTGGCGCGTGCAGCCAGAGCTCGCAGAGTAAGAGACAGTTTTACCTCTGTATTCCTAAGTACCTGCATTGCCCAATTACTGCACTCTATACATGAAGCACTCCCAACTGTGAGTGGAATGTTTTTAATACGACGTCCAGACGTGAACTACTTTTAATAAATTGCTGCCAACTTAATAGGCAGCGTACCAGTTACAAGTAAGTTGATTTCGAAGTAAAAGTGAACCAACTGTAACGCGATCAGGCATTTCAGTGAAGGAATGGCGACTTACTGAAATTCTTTCGATTCGGTAAGTAGAGCCATACACTAGAGACGAAGGTATTGATCTTCGTCTTCGGTGCAAGACCCAACAAAGGCTCTATCTAGAATTACCAACTGTCCAATTAACGCGTCTCAACAATGGTGTGACATTTATTTTACTTTTATTTTAAACCAAGCCCGAGCTTTAAAAAAACTTATGTTCTGTATTACTTTGTTACACATGTATATAGTATAAACTACGGCCCACAGCAGATCGATCCTCTAGACATAAGGAACAACGAATGGGTGACAGAGGGATGGACCATAGCGGATCCCAAATGAAACACACGGTAAAGCGAACGGGTAACGGCGAAGGTTGTGAAAAAAGCATTTCCGGGGAGGTTCCTTACACGAGTAGCAGCGAACATCACGCCTGCAGATCCAAAGTCACCTATAGGACTCAAGGTAATTAGTTCGAGGAGCAATTGCTCGGGCGATCAGCGAAACAACGCCGCAGAACTTGCGCCCAGTTTAAACGAACCCTGAGCCAACTACGAGCCGCGTGTGCCTTATCTGGTCTAATCTGCAAGCAATTAAGCGTAGAGATAACAATGAAAGAAGATTTGTTTTGGACACTGCAGTAGTCCTACAGTAGATGAAGTCACGGTAAATCTAGCCGATAAGCACGCAAAATAATTGCATGCTGGTTGCGAAACAGTTTTCATTCGTACATTTTTATTTCTAAAAATTTTGATGTTGGTTAGGTTTAATATTAAATTAAATTTAATCTTGAGAAAATTTCACCACGGTGAAGGTGTTTGGAAACAGCCCGCAACTCGCGAGCAGCGCTTGCGATAGTCGGTTATCTTCTGAAGCCTCGAAATGTAATTCCCAGCGTTGGGAATCCCCACGAGCGTTACTGCCGGTGTGATCTGACTTATCTACCGCTACGTACCCTGTGGTCAATCTCGAGCACTGCAGTGATATTGCCGCCGCCAACAAAGAACTCGGACGTACAGAGGCATTTCAAAACACCGCATGTTCCTATTACGCTGCTTCAGTGATTTCATTCTGTATTGGGACGTGTTTGCTGTTTGTCCACGAGACATTGTGGTTCGGTACCCAAGTTTGCGAATTCCAAGTGAAGAACGGAATTACGTTCTCACGGAAACAGCAGATGGTAACAACGGGTACAACTCCCGGTATGTGCATGTAACACGGAAATGTACCGCGAGCTCCTTTAGCATGCGGTTCCCTACTCATGCAGACTCTTCGTCCTTGGGGCTACTGCCACGGCTATACACGCGGCCATGGCAGCAGATATCCCTGCTTTGAGCAGCGATGTACGCGTCCTGTTCAACACAAAGAGTCCCTAACTAAGCGAGACAGCGCCGATGGTAAATTATTTCCCATACATTAAAGGTAGAGCTCCTACATCTGTTCAGGAAACAGATGCCCTTTACATCGAGATCTCGAGAGTCGATGAGCGTGGAGCGAGGTGAGCATGGAGCAGCACCGGAATGCAGGGGCGAGAGAAAAGGCAGATCCCCCAAAAAAAAAACTCGTTGACCAGCCGCATCGTCCGGCACGATTCCCGAGTGCGTACATCCGGGAGCGACCCCGCCCAGAATCGAACCAGGTTCGCCTGGGTGGCAGGCAAGTAGTCTAACCACTGCACCACCGTCGCCCTGCAATCAGATGTGTAGGGAAGTTGCCAACTGTGTACAGCAGCGACGCTAAATATTCCTGTATTTTCAGTCTGATGTGTGGTATTATTTCAATATTATTTGTAGGTAACAAACTTGCATTCGAGTTTAAGAAGTTTGATAGGATACTTGTAGAGTGTAGGGTTTGCCCTGGGACGCATCCCATGCTGACACCGACCTAGCTACGAACATGCATAGCGGAGGAACACAGAACTCACGCAGCCCGCCGGAGAAACTCACAAAATAATAGATAAAAATTGATGGTATAAGTTTGTTTTATACAATATTTTTGGTAGGGACATATTGGGAAAAGAACTTTACGAAAGTGAGACTTCAATATTTAACGAGTACAACTGCACTTTTTGTTTGCTTGTTGATCATGTGTGATTATCATGAACCTTTTTTTAAATAACTTGAATAAGGTTATTCAAGTATTGAACGTCTGTGATTCCCGGCCATCAATCTAAGAAGTGTAGGAAGTGAAACCATAAATTAACGAAATTGCATGTGGTTTAAAGTGTTAAAAATACACCGAGGGGTAACTCTTATCACGAAATTCGGTTGTCGCTAATCACATATTGTACTTATTAAATGCCGTGATTCCGCGCAGTTTAAAAAGTTGAGCGATTAAAAAAAAAAAACGCTTAGCAATGAGGCCTTCAAGCTCAGTGGCGCTGAAATGAGGCGAAGATGGGGCGATGTAGGAATGCAACGGCGACGGGAACAGCCTGTCAACGTGACCTGTCACCAGCAACTTCAGCAATGTTGACTCACTTTGTGAGGTAACGAGCTAAAAGCGGGGTTGAGGATAGTGTGAGTTCTATCCTCACCACAGGCAGAAACTTGTTTACTTTGTTAAATTACGGTTAATTGCGCAATACAAATAGTAACTATCGGGAATATTTTTATTTCTCATAATGATTTGGCTAAATTAAATAAAAACAATATTTAATTCACCGCGCGCAGTTAGCGGTTACTCATTCGGACAGTGAAATAGTTTCACGTCACTTATTCAATCAGTGAAATTGTTTCAGTGAAACTGCCAGTGTTTTTCGACTAATTATATGTGGATTTATTTTCACTCATTTGAGTAGTTAAATTCCACGGCGAATAAGTGGTTTTCCACTGATTCGAATTTAGAGTGTACTCTGTTAATTAATCAATTTTTGAAATCAACATCTGAAAAATATCTGCCCCCTTTCCCGCAAATATTTTGATGGGTTCACTGAAAGGCATGCACCTAGTAAGGTTGGAAACAGCTGAGGGATTGTAGTGCCATGACTTAACGTTGAATTAAAACTGTTTCGTAAACATTTGTGAAAAGCAAAATGATTTCTTTGGCTTTGTGTGATTGTTATTGAATATAAGTGTAAGAACTAGTACATGTGCAAAATATTTATTTCCTAGGGTTTTTACAGTTTCACTTGATCGGCGCGTGAATTAAGTGATCAGGTCCATGTTAATTTTACAGATGGCGTAAGAATATACAATATACATACAAGTAGATGTTAAGAACTGCTTAGTTTACCATCTGAACATCTTATATTAACACTTTGAGGTATGCGCATAATTTTTGTTATTCAAGACTGCTTACAAGTACCTGTATAAACTACAACATGAGAAGATGTCTTGTTCTCTACTATATTCCCACCAGGGGTCGGCCCGTGGAATCCGCGGGTTCACTATCCTTGGGTGAGGCAGGTAAACGGGTGCAATTTGAAACCAACATTTTTTTTTTTGACAGAGTGTAGTTGTATGAATGTTTTCTTAGGTGTCCCGCATAACCCACGTTCTTACTCAAGATTGGTGGCCGAAGGAGGGACCAAATACAACAGCCCTCCCTCAAATCCCATCGAAATCGGCCGAAAACTGTGGCTCCAAGAGCCGTCCTTGGAGGCAGGTAAACGGGTGACAATTTGAAACCAAATTATTTTTTGACAGAGTGTTATTATATTAATGTTGCCCTAGGGGGCTTGAGTGGTATTGAGTCCATTATGGTACGAATTTTTGAATTATCGTACAAAATACCTAAGTTATGGTACGCAAATACGGACCTCCATACTTTGTACGATAATTATGGTACATATTATGGTGCTGACATTTATCCAAAAGGGCCTAACTAACTTTAAATCGAGGGAGGGTCCTAAGAGTAACCCCTCCCTCAAATTCCATCGAAATCGGCAGAAAACTGGCTTCAAGGACCGAAAAACCTAATCCCCCCTCCCCGGGGTACAGACATTTTTCCAAAGGGCATAACTAACCCAATGGCCGAGGGAAGGTCCAAAGAGACAACCCGCCCTCAAATAATGGCGAAATCGCCCGAAAAATGCGTCTTCCAGCCTTAACCCAAGTTCAAAAACACACCCCCCTTGTCGCCGAAACTCCTCCCTGGGGGGGATGGGGGATCGAAAGAGGAAGGATCAGCGGATTGCACAAACTTTGTTCGAGCCTTCTACCCCTTAAGGGAGGGGCGCTGCGCGCCTTCAAAAACACCCCTCAAACTTCCGTTCTTGATTAATGGTATAGACTCACCGCCGTCCTTTAACCACACCATACACTACATAGTACAACGTTCATCACAGGAAATATAATGTCGAGTTCACAATCTTCCAATCAAAAGTTTTTTTGTGCTTAAGGTGTCTGCCTGCTTGATGGCATTTTGCACGCCTTAGGCCTAAAAGCGTGGGAGCGCTAGGGGCGACCGAGACATGCGCATCAACTCTTTCTTCGCCTCTACGCGCAAAGCACTGAACTGGCGTGCAGTCTGGCCGTCGATAACGCGCCTCTGAGACTTTCAGCGGAGATCCTACCATTTTATGACGTAATAATAAAAATAAAGGTTTGATGCACGTCCCTACTCCTTTTTTAATGTTTTGTGTCGGAAAAAAAATTACCTTGAAAACACCTGTTTGAGCCATTTTCATTGTCACAAAAACATACTTTAGAAAGAAATGGAGGAACTGAAAAACATATAGAGACGCGTAACGTTTCTTAAATGCAATACGTAAGCAGATCTCACTCGTAGACGTTGGACGGTTTTTTTTAATAAAACGTGTTCTGCTGGAGCTCTGCAAACTGGTCGGCGGCGTACCCAGGCGGATACCTTAACGTGATTTACAGTCCGTCGTTTCCATTTGCGTTGTCATACAAATATATAGTATTTTGTTCACGAAAATGTTTCGTGATGACACGAAATATTCATGTAAAACCATGGTATTGATTTTTGTTTTAAAGTGTCCAGATATTTGCAGATTTTCTTCGCCCGAACTACACTAAAGCACAATGTTCAAAGTGTTTAAACGACGAGAAGATTTTCATTTCACATTGTCATATCATATACAAAGGCGGAATAACCTGGCGGTTCCTTTGATGTAAGCGAACTCGATCACTTATTGGCTGCGCGTTTCTAAGGAAACCGGCCTTGATTTCGATTGGCTATCGCAAGTTATTGAATATTCCCTATTGGTCCGGCTGTCGTCTGGCAAGTTGGTCGTCAAAGAGCTGATTTGTGAGCGACGTTCCGCCATATTGTTGGCCAGTGACGACATTTAGCTGGCGCGTGTGGCAAGAGTTCGCAGTTGGCGAGTATTCTTGCACTTGTACTTCCTTGAACACGACCCAATGAAGTGTCTCTTGGATGCGTCGTTAGACATTATATAGCTTGTTTTAGGATCTTTACGGCAAGCTGACCACTTTTGAAAGCCCTGCCTAAGATCTACTTCGGTGCACACTGTGTATTCTTCCGCCATATGTAAAATTAACATTCACATGGGCCTGTTAACTTTGTTCATGCTCCATAAAGTATAACTGTGCAATTATTAGAATAGTAAATCTTTTATAAAATTGTGAATTCTTACAGAACCTTGAACAGCGAAAATCGAGTGAGTGTCCCACTTGATTTTCGCGAAAATACTTTCTGCATAGTCGCATTTCAAACAACGTTAGCTTGGGTTTTACTTGCTAAGCGTCTTAGGTGCCTTTCTGTGAATCGCAGATGTTTAGTGTGGGCGTAACTGTAGTCTGATTGGCCCATTCAAATGCCATAATATCTTCTCACTAACACGTGACCAATAACAACAGGAAAACTGCAGCTGTACACATAAGATATTGCAGTCTAGCCGGCATATCAGGTGTCCCTCCGTACCTATTAGGTGCACCAAGGGTGTTTAAACACTCTTCCGCACTTCCGACATGAGGAGGAGTGTGGATTCTCCTCTGCTGGAGAGGTGGACCTTCCTTCACCTCGGTCTGCATCAAGTCGTCTGTTCTAATGTAGCTGGAGGACTAAACAAGGATCACTAGCATACAATAGACAACTTGTTGCGTGGTGAACTCTGGTCGCTAATCCTACAGACGCCCTTACAAAATGCTGCTAGACGATTCTTATAGTTTTTCCTGGTTTATATTCATCTTATATTAGAGTCAAACCATGTTATTCAAGTTTGGGGCTGGGGCCACTAATGTTACTTCTCCCTTGATTTTTCATTTTTGATTTAATTTATGGTGATAATTATTTTTTCTGATTTTCATTGACTTTTTAGATTTAAGGTCACTTTGAGTTAAAGTCAACGTTATGCAAATCTAATATGGTGGTAGTGGACAATAATACAATTTTTCCCGAATTTTTGCAGTATTTTTACAGATGTTCGTGATATATATATATATATATATATTTTTTTTTTAATTTGTCGGGTTTAAGATCACTTGAGTTTAAGATGAAGGCCATGTGAATCCAAGACAATGGTTGTAATCAATAATTTTTCCCGAATGTTTGCGAATTTTCTCGATTTTTATACTCCCAGGTTATCCCGCGGTCATCACGGATCAAGATAACCTCGGGTCAAGGTCAGCCGCATCCAAGATGGTCGTTACCCGAGGTCATTGACCCGCTCCTCAGCTCCTCTACCACCACCACCCACTTGCTCTCGAAGGAACATTTTCATACCACTTACATCTTTTTGTCATAAAGATTTCCAAATTTTGCATAATTAGTATGTTTGGCTACAGTTCAAATTAATTGTTGACGTCATCTATAATGAGACTAAGAAATTTGTAGAAATTCTTTAAGCGGCACGTCTATAATTTTATTATAAGTTTTACAATAAAAATATAAACAAAAATAGTTAGAACATAAACTCTAATCACAGGTGAACAAAATGCCAGACTTCAAAGAAATTTCTTCTGATGTAATTAATGACTTCAAAAAACACTTAAGCTTATGTCAAAAAATTTTGTTAGTTTGAACCTTTCAAATTTGTTTGGCGCTAAGATTTAAAGTAAATATTCTCATTATTAGCGCTAGTGATTTTCCGCCAAAAAAAAATATGATTACACGGTAAACTTCAATACTGTAAGCACCCAACAGCAGTTTGTCTGTTGCCGTTTGTTGCTGTCTGCTTGAGAATACGCTTTCATATTTACCTGACCGCTCAGAATTCGGCAAATATCGGCACGGCTCCCACGTGATTCGTGTGCAGGCAGTTGACACGCGTTAAAAAGTAATTTAGCCAAACAAAATAATTAAAGATCCTACAGTGTTTTAAAATATAACTTGGCTTGAAATATTTTCGCGAAATTTCACTACCGCCACGCATTAATATACAGAAATTAGAAGCTGGACGTTATTTTAAAACTGATTTGAAAATTTTTACGTAATTTTCACCGATAGATATATTCAAAAATTATAAAAACATTCTAGGCACTAGAACATATCTGCAGATTCACGTCTACAATATCACGCCCACTGATTGGCTTATGGGGCTATATGCTCTGTCCGGACGTCTAAAGGCAATCGCACGTTTGCTCCTGCATTATCTGCTTTGTCAACTCGGACAAATCCAATTCTATCCACAATTCGGCACGTGGTGTACAAGCCAACAAAACAGCCGTCGTCGAATATAATGTTACGAGGTTAAGTCCTGTAAATAATGTGTCAGTCCTTCGCTCTATCCTTCGATCAATCATTCGGTTTGTCCGCCACCCATTTGTATAGAAATTACATTCGTTCGCCAACTGTCTCCAAATATGTACATGTCGACAGAATTAATGATTTGTATGCAGCCAACTATCCATGCATTTTTATACTAAAGTCTTTAGTATCATTATATATGCAGATCTTTCCGTTAATAGTCGAGTGCTCATAGCACCACTTTAAAGCTGTGAGGGAAAAAAAGGATGCAACACACAAAAATATAAAAAACATTATTTTATAATAATAATAATTTAATTTTTTGTAATTACAATTTCAGAAGAAAGCAGTTCATCCCATCATGCGATATATCTCCGATTATTCAGTTTACTAATGATTGAAGATATCTCATTAATGTGCCTGAGATACCCGCGTTTTCGAATGTCAATCAACAAGTTCATTCGGGTCTTCGGGAAATAGGTAGCCAATATTCTCGCCTTCTTCATGTCGCTTGTTGCAGTAAATGTGTTGGAGGGGTGTGTGTCCATGCATTGATAAAATCACAATCATCGTCTTCAGCACTGCCATTGTCTTCATGTTCATTTTCATCAATGCTCTTTTCATGGTCATCTTCACCTCCTGTTTTGTATTCTATATCAAATTTGCTCTTCTTTGTAGCAGGAGTGGTTTGCTCATCAGTATTTAGAGCCGACGACAGTTTATTTTGAAGTTTGTCGACTTCACACGAAAGTCTTCCAAGTGTACATTCCACTCAAACCGACTAAACCGCACTCTTTCCGTCTTTATCACTAACTGTCTAATCGGTACCCATCGATGCAGCACGAGGTACTGCCGGCAACACTTGCTGACTGCCAGTAGACGAGTCCTTGTAGATCTCGGTATGTTCTGACAATGTATCGCCTTGCACAAACTGCATGTGAAAAAATGTAATGCTTCATCGCGCGAAAAGGGCTCTTCGTACGGGCCGTTCTCTCATGCCGACGAGCATTTTGACCATAGGTGAAATCTCGATCGCAGAATCGGCGCTGGCGACAACCAGTTAGCGATGACGCAAGTCGCGGCTCCAGGATCGTTGAGGTCAAAGACAGACCTTCATATTCGCAATTCATCTTCGTGGTATGACGAGAGGGCGCTTCCAAATCGATGCTCACCTCACGGTGTCAGATCGTCAACTGTCATTTTTTTCTATATAAATGCGGTTCTTTTTACATTAAAGTGCCTAGCTTGTATCCACAAAAAAAATTCATATGGGAGCACTCTGAGAAAACCCACTTACTCGTTCTCCAAGTGAAAACAATCAGATAATTATGTATACATAAATATACAGATAAAAATCATTAAAAAATATTTTTATACATAATTATGTATATATAAATATGGGAATATAAAGTTATTTAAAATATCTATGTGTGTATGTACATATGCCTACAAGCATATTTAAATAACATATTGTTATTAATATGTAAGTATCAGTATGGCAAAAACCAAAATGTACGGGCATAAGATAATGGGTTTTTATATTTTCTGACAAAGATATTTATTAGCAGAGATAAACGTAAACGCGCACACGACGAGTATACAGAACACAACGCACGAAGTACTATTCTAAGGCCAGTTCACGATCACATACATACGATGTCTACGCATCAGAATGAAAGCAGGTATTATTACGAAACAGTTCATGGTCATCGCGCACGTGTCCTAAACGTGTAGGAAATTGTGATATTTTATTTCGTGTCGTGGCCTTCGGCTGATAGAATGAGGGAGAAATTAAGAACAAGAATTAATTTATCCAATTTAATAGTTTTTCTTGCTGCAAAATAAAACTTACATTTTATTTTCTCAACTCGTTTAAAAATTACGTTTAAATTGTACTTAATAATTAATAGTATTTTGATTTTGTACAGTATTATCATGCTTTGTTTTATGTTAATGACCAGTCATGTGCAGCAAGTACTCACAGAATAATTATGTAAATAAAATGAAAAGAAATGTTATCATTTGTTGTAAAATCAAGTCAATTTCTAGTCGCGCGAGATTGGTTGAACGTAAGAGTAGTACATTCTCTATGAACCGCGCATTTTTGTAAAGGTTGTGTGCAGACGTCTTACGTACACGAAACGACGTGAGTGGCGGAAGGAAACGACACGGGCGGAGAAGCACATCCGGGGGAGGCGTAGTACCTCGCGGAGCCCGTGGGCAAGCTGAGCCGGGGCACGACACCGGGACCTCCAGCGGCAAGGTCACAGCGAGCACTGTCCCATGGTCAGCGACGTCGACTGTCCTTTGTTCTCTCCCCCTGGACGCGGGGAAACACGACGCGCCATTCTCTGGGCCAAGGACGCCACTCGCGTCTTCCGGCAACGTGCCCGCCTGGCTGCGGAAATACGCACTGTTGTGTCGGCGGTAAAGTGCTTTAGCTGATTCGACGCCTTGTCACGCGGTACACAAGATCACAGCCGAAATAGCACGGCACTTCCCTCCTTGTAGTATGTACTGATTATAGTCTATTCGCGGTTTTTTCACACTTTTCGAATCAAACATTTGAAGAATCATCCTACGTATGGCGTGTTCGGTAGTTGTTTCCTAAATCTGTCCCGTATCACAAACTTGTTATAGGCTATTCACGGCAAAGTGAGTACTTAAACCCCCTCTCATTTGGAATAAGTCAATTAATATATTTTATTTTAGCTTTAGACGTTAACTTCCGAGTGCGTTGGAATACACACACTGCGTTTATTACTTACATTGCACTATATAATTAAAAAGGTGGCTAAAGGATAAAACTGGCCGAAAAGAAAATGTAACTAGGGCCTCAAAAGTGCTCACTTTACCGTGAACAGCCTACATACTTCTGTTAACAGAAATGCATCTAATTATTTACAGCAAAGTCCGTATCACATGTTCATACAGTCCAGATTCCGCTGGTTCGTAATGTTCTAGAGATCTCCGAGCGCCCTCATGCATAGTAGCCTTCAACTCGTCGTATACCACACCCTCTCGTCCTTCCACACTGCCGAAACACTCGTCGGCCGTTGTCTCGCATCCCCCGCCGTCGTGCGTCCTCTCCGCTGAGGTCCCTCGCTGCACCAGACTTTCCCGTATTACCACACTTCAGCCGGATGGCTTCCTCAAAGACTACGGACCCTCCAGCTGCAGCGGTATTTATAATGTCATCGGCCATAGTAGAGAAATTTCTCCAAATGCAGCGTTGCACCGAGGGACACAGTAACCAGAACATTCTTGTTCATTCTTAAAGTCATCGGCTTCTCCAGCAGGGGGGAGGGACTGTGACACCAGCCAGGTCAGCTGTAAATCATTTTCCCGGCCGCCGGGCAGTGAGTATATCTGCCTGGGGGGTGGAGAGGGTCGAGGTGGGTCACTCCCTACTCTGCCAGACCGCCCAGCAGTCCGTGAGCACAACATTATGTTATATTTTTCCACCAGATGTTTTTATTTTCATTACTCTCTTCACAAACATTATTTAGGATGTCGGTTAGGGAAGTAGATGGGGGAGGGGAAGGAAGCAACTGCGTGATAATGATTCAGCATCACCTTTAAACCTGAAAGAGCTATTTTCATCCAAAAAGTCGCTATTCTTTATGATCAAACTATATTTGCATCTGCCAAAGAAGCATGTCATTTTTTCTATAGTTTTTTTAATTCTTCAGTGTAGTCTGAGGAAGATATTCAATGCGTTTATGTTATGTTGCCACATGCCAAATGTTGCCCGCACAGGAAATGTGGCATTAATTTCCAATCTTTCGACAGAGAGGGCTTTAAAATTGCTGACACAATTCACTATTTAATGTAATTCAACTGCAGGGTCAAACTTTCCTGTTTCTTGTCTAAAAATACACTAATGTCTCACTGGACCACTGTATTTAAGAGCGCTGGCCACCAAAAAAGTTCTTTTAGTACGAAATGCTGTTCAACTTGTAGATATTACTCGCAAGCACCATTTCCTCTCATAAAATTTTTAGACTGCATATGTTTCGCATACTGGCATATCAAAACAATATCACAGTTTTAATATTGTAGGGGTATATACAAAATGAGTTAAGGCATGCTTAGCAAAATTTATTTATGCAAAGTACATCGGAAGATCCCTATATTTCCTTTTACCATTTTCATTTTTCTTGCAGAAGAGATACACAATGGCTGCCGCTTCTTCGACCTCCGTGTTGGAAATGAAGTGAGTGTTTTCTACTGCAACACACTGTGGCGCACCGGAAACACAATAGAACAATAACATATAGGCATACAAAAAACTCTGTAACTGTGTTCTCTGCCCAAATAAACCATTTCTGGTTCTTTGCGACACTTGGAAATGAACCTAGTTCATTGTAATTCTTGAGTAACTTTTTCGCTTTTATTATAAGAGAAAAAATAATGCACTGAAGCAGATGAAATCAGCCTCACTAATATAATACATAAAACATACACATTAAAACTCACACGCGTTCAACAGGGAAAAAAATTAAAACACCTTGTAACAAAAAAAAAAGTATGCATAAAAAATTTACTAAACACCATAAGACTAGGTCCATTGCTTATAAATAGTTAAACANGTATGCATAAAAAATTTACAAACACCATAAGACTAGGTCCATTGCTTATAAATAGTTAAACAGCTTTAGACAATCTAAAGTTGTGAAGTTCTCTTGAAACAAACTTACAGTGCTCATTTGATTTAGGCCAACTTGGCTCACTCTACTTATTAAGTAGCAATTACTCTGCTCAAAGAGAAAAACTGCCCTCTGCTGTAGCAGATGAAATTGGCACTACCAGTAAATTTTGTAGAAGACAAACTACGTTATTAAATAATAATCTTGAATCAGACTGCAGCATCTTCATTTTTTCCACCAGGGAATTCAAATTTGGGGAGGGTACTGTGCGGCATAGAAGATCCATTTCTGTCTGAAGACCTCTCACACACACAGTTTTTTTCTGCTCCGCCATTCATCTCGTTTGTCCAGTCTTCAGCTTTTGAAGNAGTATGCATAAAAAATTTACTAAACACCATAAGACTAGGTCCATTGCTTATAAATAGTTAAACAGCTTTAGACAATCTAAAGTTGTGAAGTTCTCTTGAAACAAACTTCCAGTGCTCATTTGATTTAGGCCAACTTGGCTCACTCTACTTATTAAGTAGCAATTACTCTGCTCAAAGAGAAAAACTGCCCTCTGCTGTAGCAGATGAAATTGGCACTACCAGTAAATTTTGTAGAAGACAGACTACGTTATTAAATAATAATCTTGAATCAGACTGCAGCATCTTCATTTTTTCCACCAGGGAATTCAAATTTGGGGAGGGTACTGTGCGGCATAGAAGATCCATTTCTGTCTGAAGACCTCTCACACACACAGTTTTTTTCTGCTGCTTGGAGTCGCGGTTTGTTCTAGTATTTTTGGCACTTTGCGCGCTCTAGGCAATTGAGGCTCTACAAGATAATGCTTGTCAGTAACGTTTGACATCTGCAACCAAACTTTTTGGAAATTCTCTTCTGTTCGCATNCCGCCATTCATCTCGTTTGTCCAGTCTTCAGCTTTTGAAGTCAACAACAGCCTTTCCAAATTGTTATAAGCAGCAAAGCCTGGCTGATTAAATCTTTCCTGAATTTCTTCAGTAATGCTATCCAAATCTGCTAAGTAAGTCGCTCATAACATATACTTTGGTGATTCCCATTTGTGGCCGATGCTTGAAGTCGCGGTTTGTTCTTGTATTTTTGGCACTTTGCGCGCTCTAGGCAATTGAGGCTCTAACAGGTCATGCTTGTCAGTAACGTTTGACATCTGCAACCAAACTTTTTGGAAATTCTCTTCTGTTCGCATGCTTCTCGAATTTTCGACCACTAGTTGGATGGATCCACACGCAGCACTGGCAGTCATTGTTGGCTTTTGAAGAATGAAGCTCAACTTCTCTGCAACCTGGAAAATACGACAACGGATGGTAAGGACAGATACATGGAACCTTCTTATAACTGCTCCCGAAGTCCTCTAGCTTTGCTTCCTAATGTTGTGTTTGGATCCGAGTCAAGTTGATCCATTGTAAAACTGAAGAATAGCTATTAATGANTTCGACCACTAGTTGGATGGATCCACACGCAGCACTGGCAGTCATTGTTGGCTTTTGAAGAATGAAGCTCAACTTCTCTGCAGCCTGGAAAATACGACAACGGATGGTAAGGACAGATACATGGAACCTTCTTATNACCTGGAAAATATGACAACAGATGGTAAGGACAGATACATGGAACCTTCTTATAACTGCTCCCGAAGTCCTTTAGCTTTGCTTCCTAATGTTGTGTTTGGATCCGAGTCAAGTTGATCCATTGTAAAACTGAAGAATAGCTATTAATGAGACAACTTACGTAACGCACTGTCCATCTTGTAGGACACAAGGGTCTAGGAGGAGTGTTCACACTAGAGACCTCGTGTTGACAGATGCTGGAGAAGAGCACCTTTCTTTTGTGAGATGACTGTAGCAAGACTCACATGTGGTTAGTTGTTTGTAGAGCATCACGAAGAAGGGGAATATTCTTAACACAATCTTGCAGTGCCAAATTCAAACTGTGGTTCCCGCAGTCTACATATATGGCTAGGGGCTGTTGCTTTTGTGTAATGGTTTTCACACCTCTAAACTCGCGTTTCATGTTATTCGCTCCATCGTAACACTGGCCCTTTAAATTACTTAAATAAATACCAAAACGTGTTATTATATAATTTATTATTTTCTAAAACTGGTGTTCTGTAATTGAACTTGTTTCATACAAACCAAGAAAACTTTTGTGAGTCTGCATATTTTCCNTCTGTAATTGAACTTGTTTCATACAAACCAAGAAAACTTTTGTGAGTCTGCATATTTTCCACTATTCGTAAACTAATTAAAATCTGTTCTTTACAACCTAAATCACAAGATTCTTCCGCAATCACGCTAAAGAACCCACAAGATTTCACTCTGGCCACTATATCTCTTAAAATCATGTGGGACATAATTTCGCTCATTTCATTTTGAATATCAGGAGATGTATAATGTTCTTTTCTTTCCAAAAAAAAAAAATCAGTCGGTTCATGTACATCACCAGCTCTTCATTTGTTTAGCTGATCAAGATTACCCTCTTCTTCAGCATGTCCTCTGAAGACCATCTTCTGATGACCGAGGTATTGCACAAAACTAAAAAAAACTTTGTTATNTCTTCTTCAGCATGTCCTCTGAAGACCATCTTCTGATGACCGAGGTATTGCACAAAACTAAAAAAAACTTTGTTATGGCGATGCGAGCAGCCATTTGTTGTGTTGTATAAGCCTTGTTCAACTGGCATTGCCTTCAGGCTAGCTGTTTTAACAACACTCTCTTAATGGAGTGAACTATTCTGGTGTGCTGCTAATCTTTCTGCGCCTTCTTTACAATTAGAAAAACCAATACCACTTTCTAAACTAGATGTCATCTCGTTTAAGTTTTGCAAATTCGGAATATGATTTTTTCAAGCGATGTTCTAGTGATAAAACATGTTGCACTTTTTGACCCGTTTTCAAAATGTATCCTTGGATATTCTTGAAACCATTTCACTTGAAATATGAAGGAATGCTTGCCAGAAATGTATGGCAATATATAATTTACATCGGGATGATATGGAAGGAGACGTGAATTTGCTGAAAGCTTGACGTTAGCACAATTTTCCAGCGACACCTCTTTGTCGCATTTAGATGAAAATGGTTGCCAGACAGACTGTGATGATGGTTCATTACTTGGCTATCATTTGTAGTTTCCCTTCACATTCATCAGTTATATCCGTGTTAGTCTCGTCTGAAAATAAGTTTTGCAATCAAATATTTAAGCATACGTTAGAGAAATGTGGTTTAAAAGGAATTATATTTGTGAGATAAGTAAACAGCATAAGATAAACTACTTCTCACCTATAAGACTAATTCAACTTTTGTTAACAGAGAAAAAAAAACTCTTTAGAAAAATTATAATTTCTAAAATTTGATCAATATTAAAGACATTAAGGTTGTTCCAAGAATTAGTGTTTGCATTTTGTTGCAACTGAAATGTATTAATTAAATTAATAAAAACTAAAAATACATTAATTATAAACACGAGTTTTACAGAAGGTTTTACAATTAGTGTTGACTTCTAATTGCTGAAAAAAGCACTCTCTTTCTGCATGTTACTGGTTCTAATGGTGACTATCTATCGCCTCTACTTTATAGTGTGCTTATATTCTGTAATGAAAGAAAAAAGTGTAAGTTTTTACAGTCATGTTATTAGAAATTAACCTTCAGTGTCAATAAAATATAAAGGTGTGAAAACTTTGAACAACTACACTACAAAAATAGTTTCTGTATCACCTTTAATCTTGAATATATCCAAAACTGTCAAGAAATAAAAAAACGTGAACACTAAATTATTTTTTAAGCGCAAATCTAATGTATTCATTAGAGACTGCAACGGCACGAAAAGTTACTATTTGCAAAATAACGTAACTTGACTTTGGAAGCAAGAAGAGCAATGGACAAACTCATATAAACCGAGGGTGAAAATAAAAGCATGTGCTTTAATACTGCTCTATATACTGTAAATAACAATGAGGCTATATTTTGCAGTGGAGTTGATTTAGAACTCTGTTTCTCTAACTTACGTTTCTTGCCTATTATTATTGTGCCGCCAGTACCAATGCGACGAGAAATGCTTTCCCTCAGCAAAAAGAACACCAGAAAAAATTACACATGTCCGTTCCATTATTACTTTTTGGTGGTTTCGTTATTATTCTGCGCTTGTTAAATTTGTATTCGACAAAGGAAATACATCTGTATCGATGTACCTTTGTGTTAAATGTCTGTGCTGCTCTCTTCACCGCTTCAAGAGTCCATGACGCTTTCTATGCAAGTTGTCATGACAGAGTAAATCCACCATCATGTCATATAACAGCAGAATAAACATTTAGTTACGTTCACATTTTCAATAACTTACACTGAAAATATTTTGAACATCTACCTGGACGATGTTTTTGGCATTGATTAACTAAAGACTGACAAAGCTGAATAGCATATTAGTCTAAAGAGTGCTTTTTCTCACTGCATTTTATTTATGATTATTATTGGCACCATTTCGTTACAATAATAATAAATATACCTTGCACAATAAAATAACGTAGACAAAACTAACAGCAGAATTTTGTAATCGCAATTTCTGTAGATATCAACTGCATTTTCGCTAAAGCCAATTTGATAGTTTTTAGTTACACAGATATGTAGATTACAGAATTAAGACTACATTATGTTCGTCGATAGTTAATTCNCACTGGCCCTTTAAATTACTTAAATAAATACCAAAACGTGTTATTATATAATTTATTATTTTCTAAAACTGGTGTACTGTAATTGAACTTGTTTTATACAAACCAAGAAAACTTTTGTGAGGCTAACAATTTTCCACTATTCGTAAACTAATTAAAATCTGTTCTTTACAACCTAAATCACAAGATTCATCCACAATCAAGCTTAACAACCCACAAGATTTTACGTTGGCCACTATATCTCTTAAAATCATGTGTGACATATTTCGCTGATTTCATTTTGAATATCAGGAGATGTATAATGCTCTTTTCTTTCCAAAAAAAAAAAAATCAACCAGTTCATGTNTTTCCAAAAAAAAAAAAATCAACCAGTTCATGTATGTCACCAGCTCTTCATTTGTTTAGCTGAGAAAGATTACCCTCTTCTTCAGCATGTCCTCTGAAGACCATCTCCTGATGACAGAGGTATTGCACAAAACTAAAAAAAACTTTGTTAGGGCGATGCGAGCAGCCATTTGTTGTGTTGCATAAGCCTTGTTCAACTGGCATTGCCTTCAGGCTAGCTGTTTTAACAACACTCTCTTAATGGAGTGAACTATTCTGNATAAGCCTTGTTCAACTGGCATTGCCTTCAGGCTAGCTGTTTTAACAACACTCTCTTAATGGAGTGAACTATTCTGGTGTGCTGCTAATCTTTCTGCGCCTTCTTTAGAATTAGAAAAACCAATACCACTTTCTAAACTAGATGTCATCTCGTTTAAGTTTTGCAAATTCGGAATATGATTTTTTCAAGCGATGTTCTAGTGATAAAACATGTTGCACTTTTTGACCCGTTTTCAAAATGTATCCTTGGATATTCTTGAAACCATTTCACTTGAAATATGAAGGAATGCTTGCCAGAAATGTATGGCAATATATAATTTACATCGGGATGATATGGAAGGAGACGTGAATTTGCTGAAAGCTTGACGTTAGCACAATTTTCCAGCGACACCTCTTTGTCGCATTTAGATGAAAATGGTTGCAGGACGGACTGTGATGATGGTTCATTACTTGGCTATCATTTGTAGTTTCCCTTCACATTCATCAGTTATATCCGTGTTAGTCTCGTCTGAAAATAAGTTTTGCAATCAAATATTTAAGCATACGTTAGAGAAATGTGGTTTAAAAGGAATTATATTTGTGAGATAAGTAAACAGCATAAGATAAACTACTTCTCACCTATAAGACTAATTCAACTTTTGTTAACAGAGAAAAAAAAACTCTTTAGAAAAATTATAATTTCTAAAATTTGATCAATATTAAAGACATTAAGGTTGTTCCAAGAATTAGTGTTTGCATTTTGTTGCAACTGAAATGTATTAATTAAATTAATAAAAACTAAAAATACNGGTTGTTCCAAGAATTAGTGTTTGCATTTTGTTGCAACTGAAATGTATTAATTAAATTAATAAAAACTAAAAATAGATTAATTATAAACACGAGTTTTACAGAAGGGTTTACAATTAGTGCTGACTTCTAATTGCTGATAAAAGCACTCTCTTTCTGCAGGTTACTGGTTCTAATGGTGACTATCTATCTATCGCCTCTAATTTATAGTGTGCTGTTAATTCTGTAATGAAAGAAAAAAGTGTAAGTTTTTACAGTCATGTTATTAGAAATTAACCTTCAGCGTCAGTAAAATATAAAGGTGTGAAAACTTTGAACAACTGCACTGCAGAAATAGTTTCCGTATCACCTTTAATCTTGAATATATCCAAAACTCTCAAGAAATAAAAAAACGTGAACACTAAATTATTTTTTAAGCGCAAATCTAATGTATNTCTTGAATATATCCAAAACTCTCAAGAAATAAAAAAACGTGAACACTAAATTATTTTTTAAGCGCAAATCTAATGTATTCATTAGAGACTGCAACAGCACGAAAAGTTACTATTTGCAAAATAACGTAACTTGACTTTGGAAGCAAGAAGAGTAATGGACAAACTCATATAAACCGAGGGTGAAAATGAAAGCAACAACACGTGCTCTAATACTGCTCTATATACTGTAAATAACAATGAGGCTATATTTTGCAGTGTAGTTGATTTAAGAACTCTGTTTCTCTAACTTACGTTTCTTGCCTATTATTATTGTGCCGCCAGTACCAATGCGACGAGAAATGCTTTCCCTCAGCAAAAAGAACACCAGAAAAAATTACACATGTCCGTTCCATTATTACTTTTTGGTGGTTTCGTTATTATTCTGCGCTTGTTAAATTTGTATTCGACAAAGGAAATACATCTGTATCGATGTACATTTGTGTTAAATGTCTGTGCTGCTCTCTTCACCGCTTCAAGAGTCCATGACGCTTTCTATGCAAGTTGTCATGACAGAGTAAATCCACCATCATGTCATATAACAGCAGAATAAACATTTAGTTACGTTCACATTTTCAATAACTTACACTGAAAATATTTTGAACATCTACTTGGACGATGTTTTTGGCATTGATTAACTAAAGACTGACAAAGCTGAATAGCATATTAGTCTAAAGAGTACTTTTTCTCACTGCATTTTATTTACAATTATTATTATTGGCACCATTTCGTTAGAATAATAATAAATATACCTTGCACAATAAAATAATCTAGACAAAACTAACAGCAGAATTTTGTAATCGCGATTTCTGTAGATATCAACTGCATTTTCGCTAAAGCGAATTTGATAGTTTTTAGTTACACAGATATGTAGATTACAGAATTAAGACTACATTATGTTCGTCGATAGTTAATTCCAACAAAATATTATCTAAGCGGTAGATGCTATATGTGAAATAGAATTTTTGTGTACCCTGTGTCTTTGAATACGCAAAGAATATAAAATTGTTTTTCTTTTAAATATTGAAGTTTGACTGTTATTGGTAAACTAATTAAAAAAAAATTATTTATCCCGACTTTTAAGTTCGTTTAACTTACTTAGGCTATGTGTGTGTTTTCTTCCACATCCATGCACTCTATAAACGAATATAATTAGTACCTGAAAACTGGTGAGACTAAAAAAAAAACAAATTTAATGCATAGCTATAGCAACGTACCTGCATCCAAACAAGGCTTCTTAGCAGCACAACGAACAAGCCACTTTTACGCTGAAAATGCTTGCAAAGAAAGAGCCATTGGTAATGGTAAACCGTAAACAGAACCCAGTTTCTAAACCACAATCCACTAATGCACTCGGCGGAACAATGCGGGAGGCAGATTCGCTTGAAACTTTCTCTCCCCCCTTCTCATGTATACTTAAAAAATGCACGCGACTCTTTCGCTGGTATTCCAAGGTCCTGGGAATCCAAGCACACCCAGGCAACTGTAAGCTTTCCAGTTGACGGTATCGCAAGACCCAGCCTTTCCCTCTTCAGTTGATGGTTAAATTCAGATGCGTTTCTCGTTCATTTCCAATTTTTAAGATTGCGGTGGTTTGAGAGAAAATTAACAACTTTATTACTGAATGTAGATGTCAAATTTAGGGTGGGGACAAACGCCTATATTGGCCCTCCCCTCTATTGTAGGGGAAGGACAGTGTCCCCCTGTACCACCCTTCTCCTCCGCCACTGGTACTTGCTCAAGTCGTCATAGTGGTCCCCCGACTTCTGCTTTGACTTCAGAAGAAACAGATTCAAAGTATTTCCGCATCATATGATAACCACAACTCTAACTATAGAAACCCAAATTCACCTAGTCATCAAAATGTATTACATTGCAGTTAATTGCAATTACTATATTTTTATCATCAGTCCTTTCAAACAATGTACGTACTATTCATTTAGTTTTTAAAAATGGTTTTTAATTTGCTATTTTTCCACGGTAAATTTTACATGAAAAATGTCTCTTGAGCAGCATTTACCTGTTGATTGTCTTCCGTATCAGAAATTAAATTGTGCCTTGTTTTTAGATCTTTGGGCATCCACGACTTAGTACTCCACTTTTGAACAGTATGCACGTACATACTTAAGACTACTTGTATATGGCAATTTTTTTGCTCTTTAAGACCAAACGCACACTTTTCCAGGTTTACTGTTTTGCTGGATTTTAATTAAATCTAAGTAAAAAATTACAGCTAGTCAACATTTCAGTTTGTAAGAATATAACTGGTCTTTTTAATAATTTTTTGAATTAACATTATGGATTGTAAAACCTGTTACATCTGTCGCAACACATTAATTGGTATACAGTGAACACGCCACTTGATTGGCCGCCAGCCAGCCAATAATAAACGCTGCAGAGAACATTAAGCATGTGTATTGTAGCCAGGACCAACAGGACAAAGGTAAGTGGAATCACAAGATACTTGACTTCTTCTACGGGTTAACAGCATTAACTTGTCTGTGTATGTTGTAGGTGAAGTAACAAGTCTTTCAAATCATTTTTTGATATAATTTTACCACGCCCTCTGAGATAAGGAAATTCACAAATGCTAACTAGACAGCCTTGTCTTTTGTTGTGAAATTATTCAAACACATGTGGGTTATATAAAGGCACTGAACCAAACACCACCCATCAAAATACTCTCATATTCACTAAAAAACTGTGAAGAATAAAGACAAACGGCTGTGTAACATGAGAGAGTAATGTTCTGCTGTGAAAGGTAAGAATGTACTTACGTACCTACCTCTAAATACATACATATAAATGTGAGTTGGCGTGTTTGCACATGCGCATGTGTGACCTATGTGAGTAAATCAAAAGACATACACGCACGCACACTTGCAAACGCACAAATACACAAATGTGCTGCATTCTCATACTGCCTTTTCTCACTTCCTTTCACTCTTCAAAATATTCGTTATAACTATTGCATCGCAACGGATATCTTCATCGGGGTGGACGAGACTGGTGGCATGATGAAGGGGATGAAGTTGGATTATTGTAATGTTCGAGGTCTCAGGTTTGGGGACAGCTGTGTTAGAGTAATCCTGGTGGTAAACAACAATCTGGATTCTGACACAAATAGTTTACATCATATTCTCACTATGCTCAAAAATNAGTAATCCTGGTGGTAAACAACAATCTGGATTCTGACACAAATAGTTTACATCATATTCTCACTATGCTCAAAAAATTTTTAATGAAAAAATAAACAATATAACACAATATTCTGGAGTACACAATTATCCCAATAAAATCACATCGTCTCATAACATTGTTCCGCATGCTGGTGAGGGGCATTGTGTGAAATCTCATCCGAGGAGGACTTTCTTCATGAGCNGTCTCATAACATTGTTCCGCATGCTGGTGAGGGGCATTGTGTGAAATCTCATCCGAGGAGGACTTTCTTCATGAGCTTGTCGTCGAGGCATTGCGACGAGGCGCTGCAGTTGTCCTTGCACTCGGCGGAGCACAAGTACAGCAACAGCGGGATCTTATACTTGCCGCAGAAGTCCACGAACTTCACGTGCTCCACGCGGTTGTCGAAGTACACTCCTGGAACAAGGGACATCGAGACCGGTTTCCAAATGAAACAAATACTGCAATCAATAACTTAATTAACTATACCTTCACAAAACAGTAACTACAGGCAAACACATGTTACCATTGGTCAAATAAATGAATGAAAATTATGCATGAAGGTAAGTATTAAGAACAAAGTATTTTCTGTCCCACCTGTTAAAATTCAAAGCTCGGTGCATAAAGCGATCAAGGTTTAAGAAATATCTACGTCACAGTTCTATCAGATATGGAAAACTACAAACTATAACTACAGGGAAATAGAAAACATATTTTTTCTGTGGGGTTCACCTTTAACACCACGTGGGACACAAATTATCGCCACAAACATTCACATTTGAAATGCCATTGTGGTGGAAGAAATTATGCAAATTAAATGCATCAATCTAGCAAAAAAAAGTTCACCAATTTGGCAAAAACCATTATCCATGATTACCCTCACTTGTTTCTCAATTTCATCTGCCCAAAAACCTATGGACCTATTTCAATGTATTTGGTTCTGATTTATGAATATCCTCTTAAAAGCAATTTTTATCACGCCCACACTCGTCAGTAAGTGACTGAGGTTTTGGTGGCAGAGCTTTACTTTCAGCAACTTCCAAAGATTATTAATGAAGAATGCTGGTATTTTCTATTACACCTATAGTTTGGCCTTGGATATTAATTAATAATATACTACCATTGACTGATCTTGATACATTGTCAAACGTGCTCCACTATGAATGAGTTACATTTTATAAATTAGTATTAAAAATTTTGTGGTCCAAAAATAAAAATAATATTTGGTCTAGTTACAGTAGTAACCCCTTTAACTCAAATGGTAATTATTTTAGTGAACACAAAAATTTAATTAAACATTACTTCATTCTTGCAAAATCAAATGTAAGGGACATTACCATTAATTGAAAATAATAACATGTATGTTGTGTGGCTACCTAGTTTAGTCTATGATGACCGGCAAGAAAATGTTTTAGCTTTCCACAGTTNAATAACATGTATGTTGTGTGGCTACCTAGTTTAGTCTATGATGACCGGCAAGAAAATGTTTTAGCTTTCCACAGTCGTGTGCCCACAGCCTGCAATGATTTGCAGTGCTTCCCTCATTCCGAACATATACTTTAAAATAAGCTGGTATTCAAGTAGAAGTACAAATATAAATTGAACTCCACTGCTACTATAAGAGATGATATGAAAGTTACAGTAATTAAGGAATTTCTGCACAAGTATGATTCAGGGGTCCATGGCGGTGGTCACAATTCCAGTAGAGGTCCTTATAACCTCAGCGTGGGTCTGGATTCCAACTACCTCCATGGCTTCTAAACCCAGGCTGCTGTTTATGTTTAACTTAAAAATGCAAGAATATTCTGATGTAATTTTGGATACAGCAATTAAACTAGCTAACAGATATAAAATCATTACGTGTAAGGATGTTGTCTTTGTGATAAATAATGATGTTACAGTGACCACGGTGGTATAGTGGTTAGACTGCTAGCCTCCCACCTGTTGAACCAGGCTCAATTCTCGGTGGGGTCGCTCCCGGATTTTCGCGTGTGTGAATCGTGCCGGATGATGCCGCTGGTCGGCAGGTTTTGTCAGGTATCTCCCATTTCCCCCGCCCTTGCATTTAGGCGCTGCTCCGTACGCACCTCACCTCGTCGGCTCTCAAGACCTTGATGTTAAGAGCCGCCCTAATCTCTCCCTTCACACTCTCACTAATAATGTTATATGGGAATGCGTGGCCTTTGTACCCTCCCCCTTGGGTTGGCATTGATACCGTGGTAAATANGGGCTATCAAGACTGAGGCCACTTTTGTCCTTTGAAGACTGAATGTTTTGGGTGGTCATTGCACAAGTTTTCTGGTAATTCCCTCTCTGGGTTCACAGCGCTCCCCACGTAAGGACTCCACGGCTCTCAAGAAAGCTGCGTTAACAGCTTGTAGCCTGAGAGTAGTGTTGTCTCACGTGTTATTTCTCCCCAAGCCTGGGGAAACTCAGAGAAGGGTTCTCTCTCCTCCTGCCACAGTGGCACCACGAGGGCAGCACTACCAACAGCAACCAGCTAACTAAACTTTGACAAGAGGTGGGAGCACTCTTCAGTGGGGACTTTTGGTTTGATAATCTATCGCGGTGGTGGTGCGTGCAACTAGAAGTAGATAATTGGATATGTACACAGAAGCAAAGCAGGTAAGGGAGGTGAAAGAGAAAGCTCAAACCAAAAAGAGGTTACTTGGTAGATATGTTTTATTCCACCAGTAGGAAATTACAAATGCATATATCTCCGACCTGTGCCTGCTAACGTCTGATGGACGAGGGACCAAGTTTGCCAAGCTGTTTGCCGCAGGGCGACAACGAGGTAACGGTAGAAGAGAGGGCGAAAGTGACCCTGGTATAACCAAGCCCGGCGCGGACGAGGCCTGTGGCCAAACTCGAGGCGAAAAGAGAAGGCTCTGCGACAAGAGCTTCTGCCTGATGTGTTGAAATAGTAATGACAATAATAATGTACTACGGCTAGGTTATACTGTTACTGCTGAAGGCAAAAGTGGCGAGAGAGCAAGAGTTGCAGGCGATGCTCCGGTCATAACTGCTTGCGAACTGCCCTGTCTGGAGGCAGAGACGTGGCAAGCGAGGGATGGCTGACCGCATGGAGGGGGAGCCTCCCCATATACGCTGTTTACCTCTTGACTGTTCTTAAGAACTGCTGCAGCCTTACATGCTGCTACTAGCAATTCCCTTGGCTTCCGAGTAGGTATGGAGATGTCAGCTTTGAAGTCTGGAACTCGACTTAAGTAATCACCTGCTTCATTCTCTTTCCCTTTAATGTGTATGTTATTCTCAATATCACACTTGTAGCAATAGATATACCATCTGGTAAGAAGACTGCCAAATGTCTTACCAGCTTTCAAAGAAGTTAAAGCCATATGGTCTGTTAGCAAAATAACGTTCTCTCCTAAAAGGTCACGATACTNTTACCAGCTTTCAAAGAAGTTAAAGCCATATGGTCTGTTAGCAAAATAACGTTCTCTCCTAAAAGGTCACGATACTTTTGCAAGCTCCAAACAATTGCTACGGCCTCTCGCTTTGTCACTGTCGAGTGTACGATTTGCTATCGCATCTTCTCAATGCCATCCTGATCGTGCTGTGCTAACTTGACACCAATAGAGTAGCTGAATCACCTGTGTACAATTAGTACTCCTAACCTTCAACTGGGTGATGAATCATATGTTCAACACCTTAGAAAGTTCTCGGCTGCTTCACAGTCGTAGGTTCAGGAAACTGTGTAATGGCTCTAAACTTATCTGGAGCAGTCTTGATTCCAGTAAGGGTCAAAATATGGCCTGAAAATGGTAACTCACCCATACAAAACAACGAGTTTCTCAACTTTACAGTCATTCCTGCCTCTTGCAATTTAGTCGACACAACGGTCAAGTGCTCCTCATATGTCGAAGTAATCAGAATGTCATCGACATATGTACGTGCAAACGGTTGGCACTCATTACTCAGAGTTACAGCCAAACATCTTGCAAACTCTGCTACGGCATTACATATACCAAATGGCATGACCTGAAAAACACACTGTTGGTTCTTGAACAGAAAAGCTGTGTACTGTCTGGACTCATGTTCAAGTGGAATCTGCCAAAATCCGCATGACAAATCAAGTGTACTCAGATACTTTACACCTCTGTACAGTCTTAACATTTCGCTAGTTTGTGTACGTTCCTCCCAGTCCTTCACTGTAATCTTTTTAACAGCTCGAGTATCCAAACAAATTCTCACTGTACCNAAACAACGAGTTTCTCAACTTTACAGTCATTCCTGCCTCTTGCAATTTAGTCGACACAACGGTCAAGTGCTCCTCGTATGTCGAAGTAATCAGAATGTCGTCGACATATGTACGTGCAAACGGTTGGCACTCATTACTCAGAGTTACAGCCAAACATCTTGCAAACTCTGCTACGGCATTACATATACCAAATGGCATGACCTGAAAAGCACACTGTTGGTTCTTGAACAGAAAAGCTGTGTACTGTCTGGACTCATGTTCAAGTGGAATCTGCCAAAATCCGCATGACAAATCAAGTGTACTCAGATACTTTACACCTCTGTACAGTCTTAACATTTCGCTAATTTGTGTACGTTCCTCCCAGTCCTTCACTGTAATCTTTTTAACAGCTCGAGTATCCAAACAAATTCTCACTGTACCNTTTGTGTACGTTCCTCCCAGTCCTTCACTGTAATCTTTTTAACAGCTCGAGTATCCAAACAAATTCTCACTGTACCACCAGGTTCCCTTACACAAACAATGGGGTTTCAATATCGGCTTGCTTGTCTCTATACTATACCCCAATCTAGAATCTGGCATAGGAAATCTTCCGCCTCTGTGGCATACTTTCGAGGAATCTGATATGATTTCTTATGAAATGACTTCTCTGGTATCACCTTAATAGATGCTCAATACAATTTATTTTGCTTCTCAATGCTGTCAAAGTGAATGAATTGATCACTGAACACATTGATAGAAGAGATTGTGGAAGTCGTCCATTGCCTTCAGTAATTTATGGGTAACTGTCCCAGAATTAGACAAATGAACTCTCCATCAGACACTGGTGGATCCAAGTTTCAGGTCATCTCATACATCATGTTGAGGTGTTCCTCGATTAAACGCCCCCTCTTGGGTTCGTACCTCTCGGCTTTGAGTTGTGTTCGGAGGTTGACCTGGGTTTGCATACTCCAGAAGTATGCAATGAAAGCCTGCTTGAGCTCTGCATAACTGTTGAACTTGAGTTTGTTCATTTCCCACCAGTTGTGTGCANGTATGCAATGAAAGCCTGCTTGAGCTCTGCATAACTGTTGAACTTGAGTTTGTTCATTTCCCACCAGTTGTGTGCAGTGGCCTTGCATGACGTGCCTAGACATTTCATGATGTCCTGTTCACTCTGATTAAAGTAGTGTAAGTAGTCCTCAAACTGTCTAAGGAAAGTGACTGGGTTTTCCAGCGACTTTCCATGGAACACTGGACATCCTTAGACCAGTGTTGTGTAACATGGCAGATACTCTCATATGTTCGGTGTTGCACGCATGTCCACGACTGCTGTGTTCAACATCACATGGTGTTTGCTGCTCTGGTTGTGGGCAGACAATCTGAGCTTCACTGTGTTGTTGCGTACCTGTAGTGTTTACATTATGCTCCGATATTGTTGTGCTAGATGCGTGCGCCCTCTCCAGATTTTAAGTTCTCTTAGCTTGCTGTAGTTCTTTTCTTATCTGTTCTAACTTATCCTGGGTTTTCTTAAGTTGTTCACTAAAGGCAGTTACTTTCCTTTGTGTGTGTAATTGCACCCTCTCTGACTGACTTTGTATGTGCTGGTTCAAACTCTTAAACTCCAAATTCCTTTGTTGCCTTTCACTATCAGTCTGTTCCCCGACTTCCAGAGTTTACTGTTTTAACCAAGGTGTTAGCTTCAACCTGCGAGATCATGGTTTCCACTAACTGCTCTGTCTCTTCATTGTCACCTTTGAAAGACTCTTCCAACATTTTAATATAATTGCAGTTAGCTTCAGTCTGTTTTTGTGCTCTCTCCAGTCTAGAATTAACACCAGTGATAGATTGTGTGACCTAGTTTATTTGTTGTGTGAATTCATCTTTAATTCTTCTGCACTCCTCCTTAATACTAGTGTTGGTTTTCACCNTTATTTGTTGTGTGAATTCATCTTTAATTCTTCTGCACTCCTCCTTAATACTAGTGTTGGTTTTCACCTCAGCCATGCTTTGTTCGAGAGCAGCAGTGTTTGCTCTGGCACCACTAATGTCAGCTCTTACCTCACCAATACCGTGTTCCAGTGTAGCGGTGTTTGTTTTACCTCTCAAATGCTGTGTTCGAGCTCATTCATCGTTTCTCACATTTGCAGCATGTATGCCTGCATGGGACTGTGTACCTGTCCTCCACTGATTGCGAGTCGAGGTGTGGATTGCGATACATCTGCNGCATGTATGCCTGCATGGGACTGTGTACCTGTCCTCCACTGATTGCGAGTCGAGGTGTGGATTGCGATACATCTGCTTGTGCGACTGGTGTACTTGGTTCCTCCGTGATAATCTCTGCCTCTGTACCTGTTACTGAAATGGTTGTTTCACTCTCTTTCTCATCAGAATTTCCTACCTGTTGTTCACTATCTTGCTCTTTTTCCCTTTCTCTCTTATAGGCTCCTGAGGAAATAGTTGCTAGCATCCCCGTCNCTGTTGTTCACTATCTTGCTCTTTTTCCCTTTCTCTCTTATAGGCTCCTGAGGAAATAGTTGCTAGCATCCCCGTATCCAGACATTGCGGCAAATAACAAGACAACAGACTTAGAAAACCTTTCAAAATCACGGCAGACACGTTGTGCGCCACTGAAGAGAACTGTGGGATTTATTTAGCGTATAGTGGGGACGTGAGAAGACTGACATACACATTTACGCTTTAGACACATTTGGACTTGCCACACACTGGGGATACACATTGATAATGCAATAAATAATAGTACTGTGTGTGATTGCTGTGAGAGGTTCCTGCATTCATCACACAACATACATTGTATTGTGCTCTCTCTGCACATCAATAATTGTGTCTCCTCTCTCCAACTTACCTCCACAAACTCACTGGCACTTGTAGATAACTTTGACTGGCTAAATTAGAAACTAAGTCTTGTCTGAGCAGTACCTAAGGTGAAGTGGGGTACTAGTTAGTCTCTACCATTGCAAGTAAATATTAAATATATATCCATTAATTTTAATAAACTGTTCAACATTCAAAACACGCTTGCAAATATTAAATTCCTTAAGTCTGCCAAATACATTAAACACTCCTGAATTCCCATTTAACATACAAAAGCACTGTTCAATCCACAAGATCAACGTAAATCATTTTCAATTTCCTTCGGTTTTGAGCGCTAGCCAGTGAGAATGAGATTCCTATACATCTCAGGGTAATCGTTGGGCAGAAAAAAATTCTTCTAATATTTGTTGTTAAATTTAAATAAATGGATATGTTGAGTGACTGTCCAAAAGAAAATAAAACTGCGTCACTTTGACATGAGATGCTTAAAAGTCTTTACAACTGTTCTGGGTAAGGTACTTGTACTTTGCCGGGTATACCCGCCACACGGCCATTATTAGGTAAAGATGCAAATGGACTAGGCTTAATCTCCTCTCATATTTCAGCAATCCAATAATAATTGGGCCTCTTCTGCAACTGCCCTCTGCTCTATTATGCATTACATTTGCCTCTCAATACACTTTGAATCACAAAATAAAAATGTTATTANCTGTTGTTCACTATCTTGCTCTTTTTCCCTTTCTCTCTTATAGGCTCCTGAGGAAATAGTTGCTAGCATCCCCGTCTCCAGACATTGCGGCAAATAACAAGACAACAGACTTAGAAAACCTTTCTAAATCACGGCAGACACGTTGTGCGCCACTGAAGAGAACTGTGGGATTTATTTAGCGTATAGTGGGGACGTGAGAAGNCGTTGTGCGCCACTGAAGAGAACTGTGGGATTTATTTAGCGTATAGTGGGGACGTGAGAAGACTGACATACACATATACACTTTAGACACATTTGGACTTGCCACACACTGGGGATACACATTGATAATGCAATAAATAATAGTACTGTGTGTGATTGCTGTGAGAGGTTCCTGCATTCATCACACAACATACATTGTATTGTGCTCTCTCTGCACATCAATAATTGTGTCTCCTCTCTCCAACTTACCTCCACAAACTCACTGGCACTTGTAGATAACTTTGACTGGCTAAATTAGAAACTAAGTCTTGTCTGAGCAGTACCTAAGGTGAAGTGGGGTACTAGTTAGTCTCTACCATTGCAAGTAAATATTAAATATATATCCATTAATTTTAATAAACTGTTCAACATTCAAAACACGCTTGCAAATATTAAATTCCTTAAGTCTGCCAAATACATGAAACACTCCTGAATTCCCATTTAACATACAAAAGCACTGTTCAATCCACAAGATCAACATAAATCATTTTCAATTTCCCTCGGTTTTGAGCGCTAGCCAGTGAGAATGAGATTCCTATACATCTCAGGGTAATCGTTGGGCAGAAAAAAATTCTTCTAATATTTGTTGTTAAATTTAAATAAATGGATATGTTGAGTGACTGTCCAAAAGAAAATAAAACTGCGTCACTTTGACATGAGATGCTTAAAAGTCTTTACAACTGTTCTGGGTAAGGTACTTGTACTTTGCCGGGTATACCCGCCACACGGCCATTATTACGTAAAGATGCAAATGGACTAGGCTTAATCTCCTCTCATATTTCAGCAATCCAATAATAATTGGGCCTCTTCCGCAACTGCCCTCTGCTCTATTATGCATTACATTTGCCTCTCAATACACTTTGAATCACAAAATAAAAATGTTATTANGCAACTGCCCTCTGCTCTATTATGCATTACATTTGCCTCTCAATACACTTTGAATCACAAAATAAAAATGTTATTAGATCGGCATATGTAAGACCAACTGGTCTCGTTGGAGCCTAGTCTGAGAAGAAGGAAACTGGGCGGGCTAGCAACCGACTTCCCAGATTTTGGCGCAATATTCATGTATCCAATCACAGCCAGCATCTGCTCTGGAGCTGACTGAGATGTGGAGCACGTGAATGTGTCAATGACGTTCAGTAGTCAAAATCACCCATGGCTGCCTAAATCACCAGTGTTTGTTTACATGGCGTGCGCCCACTACGCCGGCCGCGAATGTACTCATCTCTGGCGCTCGCTCTCCCTCTGAAATACACTTTAAACCCAAAATAAACTTATACAAAACACTGTTTACATAAAATGATTAGTTTTTAGAAACATTGTGTTCAGTTTTAATTTCCGTGTTTGTAAACAAACAATGTTTACTACAGAATATTTTCATTGTCAGGCCATCACAAAATAGCCGCCAGGTGACATCACAACATGGCGGCCGGTCAGTTCTGGACCAGATGCCTGATGCCACTTGCAACAGAAGGAACTTCTTATTCTACTCACAAAATTTTTTTTTTAACCCATACTCGCTACATTTTTTTTTAAACTTTGGTCATTAAGAGAGTGAATGGGGATCAAATATTTTTAACAGAATCTTCAATATTTAGTCGTATGTGGTGATGAAATGTTCTTCTTGCTTCAAAATACTAATACATAACGCAAAGTGCCTTGAAAATTATTTAAAGAACTTTTGAAATTTAACCCTTATATGTATAAATATATATAAAAACAGCAACAATAACAGAGTTTTACACAAATATGCATCTGTTAGCTGTCAATATTTCCTTTGAGATATAAAACAGAAGTAATGAAATGGATATTTGGCCTTTTATGGCTTAAATAGAAATATCTAAATGAGATCTATCGTTTGGCACCAAAATCAGTGAACTAGCACATAAGATATGCTGCCCAGATATTCTTGCACATACCCAAAATTGCAACCAGATACCACAGCCCCCCCTCCTCCCATGACTCATGCATGCGTGGTACCAACTTGTCGAGATCGTGTAGTAGTTGTATACCCAATCAAACAAGACCACATTTATTTCAATCGTCATATTCGCCATGAAGTAACAGTGCTGGAATGTATCGCCCCCACAAATGTTGCATTGCTGTTTCAGAATGTGTTTCCTGTAAATACTCGACTTTTCTTAAACACGTTGAGATGATGGTGAGATTCCGGAGGCAAGGAAAAAAGGGTACAATGTATTTTCAACAAATAACATCTTACTAATCCAATAATATTTTACAGTTATTTTTTGGTTGTCTAGAAAAAAAAACGTGTTGCCGAGAGAAGCAGGAGCGAGGACGTAATCTGCCATGGCCTGTAGTGAGGAGCCATTCCGGCATTCACCTGGAGTGATGCAGCGGGACCACAGACAACCGGGGCCAGACCAGGGATCGAACCCAGGTCTTCATGAATATGAGTGCGAAGGTACCACTGCGCCATGTCGCTAGGTTCCAATGGTAAGTGGTTACTGCTTGAAACCACGAGTAAACTGTGGGCCCACTTATTACAGAGTAACCTCCATGCAAATATCTGTAACTTTATTCACGTGACAAACCTTTCCTACAAAGCAGAATCCTCGCTATTTAACACAACAGAATAAGTTTAAAATTTCTCTTGTAATGGCGAAATTAAAAATCTTATAGTTTTTCTTTGCCTAAGTTTATATTTACAAGCAGTACTTCGAACTTAGCACAGGGGGAAAAAATTGTACAGCATGATATTAATTCCAGAGTGAAAAATCACATAGTCAGTCAGATTTTCAACTTTAAAAATTCTTTTTTTTTTAAACATGGCATGCATGTCAGTTGTTCTGCGTGGTCCATAAGTTAGCTGAATGACTGGGCAAGTATTCTGCTTCACAGATAACATGGAGGGTCAAACACTCGCAAACAAGCCATGGTTATCTCCCTTTTTTTTTTTTGTGTTTACATGTCTCGGCAGAATTTATCAATTGTTTACAATGAAAATGAATTTACGATATAACACTGCAATTAGTTTTTACGAAAAAAAAAATGTTTTCTGCTTGGGCTAGCAGTCTACCACGCCACTACAAAATTGTGAATTCCTTTTCTGAGCACTTCTCCTTTTAAATTTTTCATGGGAAATAAATATATTTAATGTGTAGTGCATCAAAATGTCACCATGTGGGTCTGGTACCAAATTAATGAGTAACATAAGCATTGTCATACTCCTTTAAAAAACTCAACACTAATCAACATAACATTTTAAGCTTTTTCCATGGAAGCAATTTAAAAAAAAAGTGCACACTGTGATTTTTGTGCGAAACATCAGCAGTCCAGTGATTACATTTAAGAACACTGAAGCAAGATCGTTGATGGTTGGAGTTGTGCAATATCAAAGGATTGAGATATGGTAAATATTGCTCATATCGTAATACACAATACTTTGTTCCACATTTTTGAGCCACATGGCTGTTTGAATATTTCAAACATTATCATGACTTCTGTATCTCCATTTAGCATGCACCAATCAAGTTGACGCAGTGGTGACCTGCCCGACTTGAATTTTGGGAGGACCTGGGTTCGATTCCCAGTGTGACCATCCTGATATCACTCCAAGCGAAGGCTGGGATGGTGCCTATGCTTCTCTGAGCAACTAGCTCCGTCTCTAACGACCTCGCTATCTTGCCCTGCCTACCATGTCGCGCGCCGCACGTACGTACCACTGCACTTGGGGTTGACGCAGCGGTGGGCACTGTCGAGGTACGCGGTGAGGCTGCGGGGCAGGTCGTGCTCTCCGTACGGGATCTGGTGCGTCTTGACGACTCTCCCTGCCATCTCCAGCAGGCTCGACGGCTGCAGCTCCATCGTGCTGACGAACTGCACCACCAGCGGGTTGTCTCGCAGCGTCAGCTGCGCCCACACGCAACACAGCCCTCACTGACCCTCTTCTCTTTACGCACACTTCCGTAACCTGCCCTTCCCGGACACAACTCTCTACTTAACTATGCACATACACTTGCACACTTGTGAACCCTGTATTAAAGTCCGTGCTTAGGAACCACGGTTGGCTTGGTTGCACTTGCCATCCACTTTTGAGGTACCTGGTTCAATCTCAGGCCACCACGGGCAGGAAAGTTTCTAGTAGCAGACGTTTTCAGGGACGTGAGAGTTTTCTTGGGGGCTGGTTCTCCCGTTTCCTCCTCCATCTTCAGTTTGCTGTGTCTCCACTCCCATCCTCCCCTCATCATGTCCATTCCTCAGGCTGGCCAGAGCGACAGGTTTGTCCCTAGGAAATGGCAGCCGGCTCTGATTAATACGAGCCCCCCCTCATCCGTTATGACACTGCCTCAGGCAAGAACTCGGTGTTCATTTTCATTTTAAAAATATTACTAAAGTATTAAAAAAAGTTGGGAACAAAATACATGGAAAATTGTGCAGAATTAATTAAGCATTCATGACACGTGTTTCTTAACTACTATAGCAAATATTCATTGTTTATTTTAAAATAATGGAAGGTAAATATACATTAATTTATAGTTGTGCTAAAAGCAGTTCAACTTGTACACATGCTGTTTTTTTCCTGCAAATACTAAAAGATAATTATGTTCCATAGTTTTAGCATAATTACAGTTTTAACATTCATAATTAAAATAAAGGTAAGACTCTCTGATGAAGTACAAATAATAATACCTTATTAATAAATTACATTTATAACAGTTAAGTTAAAATATGTTAATACTTAATCAAAATACTAGCTCTTTAAAAAGTAATTAAAAATGAAATATTTAGCATACAGATGGGAAATTCTGGAAAACATTCAGGATTTCCTTTAAACACTAAAGGGGGCAGGTGATTATCATGGATAAAGTTCATAAAGAATTCTCGCACAGTACTTAGCGGAAAACTTGCTGTATTTAATTTAATGGAATTTAGTATCGGAACTCCACTACCAATGACGATATAGCCGACGAAGACTGGAAACTCAAGGATTGCAGACGAACGAAAACGTCTCGCGACAGTACTTCTATCTTTGAATTCGCAGCAGAAACTCATGATATACTTGACCCATCACGTGTAATTTAATTGAAATGTCCAATTATGATACATCAAAAGTATCTAAAGTAATTGATTTATCAATATGAACTAACTCTGTTTATTTTATTAAAGTTTTCAACAAAGCGGAATGTTGCACAATAGAAAGGCCATACCCAGTAATAAAAGCTGTTCTAAATTATTATTTGTCTTGTCATGCAACAAATTGATGAGAAAAAGGAAAAAAAAGGGGGGGGGGGCTACNGGGGGGGGGGTAAAGAGAAGTTTGACAAAAATTTGGGAAATATACTATTTGCGTGCACCATTCTCCTTAACTTCACTAATATTGTAGTAGTTGCAAATTCATTATTTAAAAATTTTCAAAACAATTTATTATACTAGATACTTTCATGACGGCATTACTATCACATGACGACACACCAACATGGGAACTAAAAATATCACAGTTTACTTTCTCATCAGCGCAACAAAGTTTCTCGCATTAGATAAATGATACAAGTCATTGTAATACACTTCGGAAAAAACTGACCACATCTGGCGTTTCCTCCATGTGCTTGAATGAAATAAACTCAAATCACCAAGCAATTATAATTAAAATTCATTCTACANAAAAAAAAAAAAAAAAAAAAAAAAAACAACCCACAACATACTTAAATGGAATCATTTACTCAGAGTGAAAACAAAAACTATACATGTATTTTAAAGAGGATATTCATACACAGTAAAGTAGTAAATCCAAAACAATTTATTACTAACTAATATATAATTCATTAGCATGTTAAATGTTATTTAATTTATCTTTCAATTAAAAGTACTCCTATGAATTCAGCAGAAACTCATGCAATACCTAAGTACTTTCTAAGCTAATATGTACGCTCTCAAAAATCTAACTGAAGTTGCACGGAGGTGTCCACTACATTCCCAAAACAAAATTTTAAGGAATTTTCAAAAGGAATATTTTTTTACCTGGTTCTTCTTTGCACTTCTCCTACCACTACGGCTGATCTATACGTAGCAGAGAACGACCAATAGAATCAATAGCTTCGTGCAAAACTCTCCTGATTTCGTACGAGATCTTTCTTGCACGACATAGTCTCGCACACGAGATTTAGTACGAGTGCCGTCCTGCACGGGTTTTGCATGTATCTTGCTTCGTGTACAAGCGGCTCAGTGTACGCAATTTCTCAACATACACCTAGGAAGAAAGAAGAGGTTTATCCCGTTTTACATCACACTTGCAGCGTGCGAAGCATTAGATAGTATTTATATTTGTCAGCCAATCTAAGTGTAATCTGCAACCAGCTCCCTGATTTTAATCCGCTTTCGTAAGTTTGGAGTGAAAATTATTTTTGATGATAATTGCTAAAACTACAGGAAATAAATCAAGAACTACAATTTGTTCCTCCTTCAGACTTATTTTCATTTGCATACTCAACGAGTCCTAACTGTGAGAATAAACCCTCGCAATAAATTCAGTGCAGAATTATATTCTTTACTAGCGTGGCACCGGAAAGAAATTCTAATGGAGTGATAGTTATGCATGCACCCTCTACACGGCTGCTTTCAAAAGTTAACTCTGACAATTTTTTACACACACAATAATACACAAACTCTCAGCTTTTACTTCAGTAATGACCTGGACTGTTGTGTTATAGTATTGGTTGTAACGTTAACTTAGTAAATGTCTGTTCATCATTCATAGAAGTATTAAACCACCACGAGTACAATAGATCCGAATAGAGAGAGGTTAAACTGGAGCGACGTATGCAGTACAAACAGCATTTTCTACCTCGAGTAAATTGTTGTCCCTCGCGCTAAGTAAGAGTCATTAGTTCAAAAATATTACATAAAATCACATATTTTTGGCTTCCAAAACTTTTTAGGTACTTTTATTTAACCTTACCTCAGTTTCCTATCATCCCCAGGCTAACCAACAGCTGCGAGTTGATGTTACTTAACGAACAGCACGCGCTGCCATCCGCACAGCGCATTCGGCCAAGTTCGTCCTGCTCACAGAGGATACGTAATGCAACATGATCCACACAGCGCATAACACTGCCACCACATGTTCTACCGACAGTTCATGCCGCAGAGAAAAGTATTTCCACAGAAGATGGCAACTAACCCCTAAACAACAGGAGAAGCAAGAGAAACAAAAAAATACGACCGATACTGACAAACAAAAACCACAAAAAATTAAACATGCCTTTACAAAATTCTACTTAGAGAAGGAAAGAAATGAATAAAAGTTCAGACAAACACCATTGGTACACCCAATGTAAAAAATAACATGCTCAAAAGACTTATTAAAGAAAATAAAAATGTTGACAAATTTGGACAGCACTAGGTTATAAAGAAGTTGAAGAAACACAATATGTACAGAGAAAAGAATAACACCTCATCAATAAACACAATTAAATCAACAGAAATCAACAGCTTATTTGAAGATGTACCCTGGTACGGCAACACACAGAACTATACGTCCACAAATATTCCAGTGGCCTCGACCGGGCAAACCACAATGCAATGCTATATTATGAGATGCCTACCGTGACTTTGGAGTTCTCTTGCCGTGCCATTAACAAATCCTACAAGGAAGCAATCAAAATAATCTTTAAAGTACAGTAATTTTTGCATGTGGGGTTTCCCTTCTCGTCAGGGCCTTCTTTTCAACTACAACACGTAATTCATAAGTCAGAGTTAAATAACGTACACCACTACCACCTTCTTAGTGAGACACACTGTTGGGTTAAACAAAGTTCAAACCACCGAGTTACAATTTATAAACTGCACAAATATCACTGCATATTTTGCAAGTTGAATTAACTGAAGAATGACTCGCTTAATGTCTCGTGAATTTCCCTTCACACACACATGCGCGCACACACACACTTTCACATTCATTTACTTTCTCTCTCTCTCATTCACTTACTCTCTTTCACACGTACTCTCACTCTCTCACATTCACTTACTATTTCTCCCTCACTCACTAAACCTCTTTCTCTCTCACCCTCCCTCACTCACTCACTTCCTCTCACTTGCATTCGCTCACTCTCACTCTCTCTTTCTCTCTCTCTTTCACTTCAACATAGTTAAGGAAGAACAGTCCCAACCATCTAGGAATTATAAATTTTTTTAATGCAAGTTATATCACAAAACGTTAACAATACATGAGAATTTATGCTCAACAGACCATAATGACATTACCTCAAACTTTATCAAATTGTTACAGTTTCCACTTTATTAACTTTAAATTGGTGACAACTAAGAAGAAAAATGTGATTTTTCTTAGAGATGATATTTTTTAGTCCTATGAAAAGCAGCTATTTCTACTCTTGCTCACCGATGCACAGCAGAAATATAATAATAATAATAATAATAACAACAACAACAAACACTTGCAATTAGGCTACCGCCCAGTGGCGAGTTCTCTCACCTCTCCCCTACCCCACCAAACTCCTCTTCCACGCCCTTCCTGAACTTTGCAACCCCCCTCACAGATACCACTTCCTCCCGCAACACATTCTGACCTTACAATCATAGACTGCCAACCCCGCTCCGTTCCCCTCCACACCCTCTGAAGCTTCTCACTGTTGTTGTTTCCTCTCCCTCTAAACACCCCCTTACTTAGCTGGCAGCGTAAAACTCTCCACCCTCCCTCTCCATTCTGCACCTTGTACATCCTGACCAGCCTTTCAAATTACCTCCTGTCCTTCAATGAGCTCCACCCCATTTCTTTCATCATTACTGATGACCTAAAGTTCCTTTCGTCCTCACCATCCTAGCCCTGTCTTCTCCACTTACCCTTCTCTCATCTTGCTGCCCTTCTTTGCACCTTCTCTAGCTCTCTCACCTCCACCTATATGTACAGGTCCCATACTGCTGCCGCATATTCTAACTTCGGCCGTACCATTGTGCCATATGCCTTCTCCTTCACCTCACCTCCGACTCCCTTCAGTACCCTTCCCTATAAACCCAAAGCCCTTCTTCCCTTTGCAACATCCCTCTCTACCTGTTTTTTCCATCTGAGGTCTCCCTGCAATACGATCCCTAGATACTTGAATTCTGCTGCTTCTTCTATCTCTTGCTCCTCCCATCTGTACATGTCCCTGCTTATCACCTTCTTCCTTGTAAACCTCACTACCTTGGTTTTTCTTACATTTATTTTCATTTTATTCTCCATTGTCCACAACCATATCCTGTCAATGTCTGACTGCAAGTCATCCCCCCCCCCTCACCATTTTCCACAGCTGCATACAATACACAATCATCTGCAAACAATTTTATTTTCCCCCTAATCCCCAAACCCATGTTACTTACCATTATGATAAACAACAAAGGTCCCAGCACATTTCCCTGNTTATTTTCCCCCTAATCCCCAAACCCATGTTACTTACCATTATGATAAACAACAAAGGTCCCAGCACATTTCCCTCACGTAACCTCTTCTTCCCCCTCCGATATTGCCTCCCCTACTTTCACCCTCTGTCTTCGCCCCCTGAGAAAGTTACCAATCCATTCCACTTCCCACTTGTCCGGTATCAGCTCATCCACTTTCTTCATCAAAGTCCCATGGGGCACCTTATAAAATACCTTCTCAAAGTCTAGGAAGNTTATTTTCCCCCTAATCCCCAAACCCATGTTACTTACCATTATGATAAACAACAAAGGTCCCAGCACATTTCCCTGACGTAACCTCTTCTTCCCCCTCCGATATTGCCTCCCCTACTTTCACCCTCTGTCTTCGCCCCCTGAGAAAGTTACCAATCCATTCCACTTCCCACTTGTCCAGTATCAGCTCATCCACTTTCTTCATCAAAGTCCCATGGGGCACCTTATAAAATACCTTCTCAAAGTCTAGGAAGCNGTATCAGCTCATCCACTTTCTTCATCAAAGTCCCATGGGGCACCTTATAAAATACCTTCTCAAAGTCTAGGAAGCAGGAATCCACCTGCATCTCACATGAGTATCCATTTCTGAAACCATGTTGTGACGCCTCCAACCAATTCCTCTTGTCCATAACATCCACCACATACTGAACCACCAGCCTCTCCATTACCTTTCGTGTACTCTATGTGAGACTCACCGGTCTGNCCACATACTGAACCACCAGCCTCTCCATTACCTTTCGTGTACTCTATGTGAGACTCACCGGTCTGTAGCTGCCAGACCTCCCACTATCCTCCCCGTTTGTGTATTGGGACCACCAACACATCCTTCCAACCTTGCGGCAACTTACCCTCTCCTAAGGACTTGCTAAACAACACCTCCAAATATTTCACTAACTCTCTCCCACCAAACTTAAGTGCTGCGTTCCCTATCCCGTCTGGTCCCACTGCCTTAATGCTCTTCAACCCCCTGATTACCATTGCTATCTCCCACTCCCTCATCTTAAACTTACTAAACAACCCCCAATGTCTATTAGCCTCACTATTCCAATCCTCCTTTGCCTCAAACACTGACAAGTACTGGCCTTGCAGCATCTCCAATTTTTCTTGGTCATTTGTCGCAGTCCTGCCATCCCTACCTTTCAGCAGAGGGATCCCTTCCTCTCCTCCCCTTAACTTTTTAAAATACCTAAACAATTTCCCCCATTCCTTGCCTTTTCCTTCTTCCACCATCTTCCGTAAAAATATATTCTTCGCCTGTTTGATAATCCTTTCAAGCTCCCTTCCCATTTGTTTCATCAATTCCTTAGCTCTTGTCATCACTTCCTTTCTCCACTTGGCATGTCATTTTCTACACTTCCTCTTCATTTTTTGAATCTCCTGTCCATAATATGGTGGATCTCCCCCAGACTGTAATCTTTTCTTTGGCACAAATTTCTCCAACATAACCTCTATTATTCTTCTAAATTCTTCCCATAATCCTTCCACACTTTCCTCCATATACCCCATTTCAAACCTATCCCTCAGGAAGATTTCCGCTTCATTCTCGTCTCCGCTCCCATACTGCCATACCAACTTATCTGCCGTTTGCTGTTCCCTCATCCTGGCAAGCCCAATTTCCACAACAGGAATATCATGATGGCTTATGCCATCCAATACTATTGCACCAACTACAGCATTACTAGATCTGACCAACACCACATCCAGCACTGGCCCAACACCTTCTTCATTCCACCTCGTAGGTATTTCTACTACCTGGACCGAGCCTCTGTTGAATAACTGCGCTGCCATTCACTGCATCATGCTGCCCATCCCTTCTGCACCCTCTATCCATCTCACACCTGGCATATTCTGAGCCCCTGCTACAACAACCCATTGCCTGTCCTTTAGTCTATCAAACCTCTCCCTGATCGTCTCAATTGCCTGCCATCCCTGCCCTGGTGGCCTATCCGCTGCCAGCAAAGTAATCCTCCTACTACAACCCCCAATTAATTTAATTTCCATTGCCTCAACATCTTCACTAATCCATTCTACAAACCCTTTCAGCCCCTCCCTTAAACATACCATTATTCCTCCTCCTCTCCCATCTCTGTCTCTCCTGAAGATGGTGAACTTATCCTGCCTACATTCAATGTCGAGCACTTCCTCATTCAGCCAAATCTCCACAGTTACCACTATATCTGCCCCATATCCTTCAACATTGCCCCAGAAGCCCTCCAGCTTGTTGTACACACTCCTACAGTTCACCACCATTAACTTTATGCTAACAAGCCGCTTTAACCTCGTACTTTGCTTACCCCCTCTCTCCACCTGTGGCCTCATCAGTGCTTATCTCTCCATTTCGCTCTACTTCTGTTACCTTGTCTCTCTCTGGTTGTTATTTAAACACTCGCTGCTCAGCCCTGACCCTCTCCATACAGCCAGCTGCTTCCCTACGTAGCAGATCCCCTAGGATCCTCTTTCCCTGCTCTGTCAGGTGTACCTGGTCCCTTCCTACACTTTCCCAGCCTACCCATTTCCTACTATCTATAAACCCCTACATACTCTCTCATAAACCTCACTCGCTGCCACTGCCTTCCTGTAAGTTATTCCCTTTCTAACCAGCAAGCCACCAACTACTGTCCTAGCTCTTGGCAACTTCTCCTGTACTTTACTTAGTAACCCCCTGAGGCCCGTCTCTATCTCTTGCCCCACCTGCTTTCGAGCCAGGTTATTTCCTCCCCACATGAATTAAACCACCTTTGCCCCCCACTACCTCTTATACTATTAACTCTTTCCTCCTTTGCTATCACTCTCCTACGAGCCTCAACATACTGCTTCCTGCCTTCCACCACTGCCTGTTCCCTACATACTGTTTCCCGCTCCCCTATCCTAGTTTGCTTCCCGCTGTCTACTGTTGCCTTATTCCTTGCTACTATTTCCTACTCCTCTATCCTTATTTGCTTCCTAGAGTCACCTACTGCCTTATCCCTTTCTAGTCTCCAGCTCTTCTATCCTCCTTGAATTTTACCACCTCAATCTCTGCCTCGCTTCTTCGCTTGTAGATCACCTTGCATTTTACCTAACTAATCCTTTATGCCTTCCAACTCTTCCTCTAACTTCTCTACCCTCATTGCTAAGCTACACTTACCCATCTCATTCCTGACATTTTCCTCCACCCTCTCACTCCTGTGCATCATTTCCCTTTCTTTCCAGCTCATCAATTCTACCATCTCCCCTTTCCAACTCTCCTCCTTAGCCACTTGCATCCTCTTCACTGGCACGCCCTCTACAAGGTTCCCATCAGCATTTCCCAAATCCAGTTTCCACATTCCCCCACCTATTTGAGTGTCCTTTTCTACTGTTAGTTTGTTTTCTGCCACTGCCACCACTATTTCCTCACACCCCACTCATGCTGCCGTAGTGGGCCCAGTTCCCCTTCTCTGATCCCTGCACAATCGGCATGATTACCAGCCGCTGCACCCTACCCCACTATCATCCCTCCTCCGCATCTTCCCACATCCCCTGCACTTGCACCTCCCTACCATTTTTTTTACCTCCACCTTTTTTTTTTGTTACCAGTATTATACAAATATTTTACCTAACTTATAAAAAAACATATATTCACTTATATAAAAGTCTAACTTTCAAAATAACACAAGCACTTACAATCTATGGGAACATCAGCCACATATATACAAAATATAAAAGGGAATGCTTTTTGCTTTGCCTACGATTTTAGGTTTTTAAAGTAACAGTAAAGCACTCCGGAAGTATATGAATTAACGCACTTAGGTAGGCGGCGGGTACAATTCCACTGTCCTCGGCCAATTCAACTGTCGTGCACCTTACCTCACTCAACAAAACANGGCGGGTACAATTCCACTGTCCTCGGCCAATTCAACTGTCGTGCACCTTACCTCACTCAACAAAACACCATGATCTACTAAATCGTCCAAGTAAAATCCGCCACATAGCCAAATATTACGTACCGAAACACTCGTACTAGCACCTTCCATTCTACAATAACAAGTCTTCACACGGTCATGTTCGGACGTCGCAAAACACGCGCACATAAATATTCCACTCACCGCAAACTGCACTGCATCCCATACAATGGCATACTACGCTATAGTCTTCACGTCCGCTGCCAATAGGTAGTGTTAGCACACTTACATGGCGTCTCGACGTAAACAAAGCGGCCAATCTGCTCTTATATTATCAATTTTATTTTTGATGTTGTGCTTATTTTATTATTACGCCCTCCTAAATATGAAACAGGTAAAGTGTGCAAATGCCATTTATGTAACTTTTGTGGGTCTACTAGGTCTCCCAAAAAAAAAAAAAACCCAGCTATTCTTTACAATTACCATAAGATAACATATCTTATACATTTCTAATTTCCCGCTTCACCATAGTTTGCTTTCTGGCCGCTAGGTTTACTGTTTGCCAACCACCGCTCACCAGACTGCAGTGTGCCACTGCTCGTCGTATGATGAAGCTGGTCTAGCCCGCAAAACATTAAAACATTGCGCGACAACGCATCCGCGTGGAAAATGTGTGTACCTACGAATACCACCCTGCGAGTACTTGTGCATTCAGTCTACTTTCTATAATGTAATCACTAGCCTAGCAGCCCATTCCTGCCATAACCACAGTTATAGGCACCAAAATTTCTCTAAAAATTAATACATACCCTGGATAAATGTTTTAATGCAATAATTTCAGTTGGGAGAGTTCGCAGTTTGTTCTGGTGAAGGAGCAGGGTCCTGAGATTAGTGAGGTTGGCAATAGTGCTAGGAAGAGATTCAATCTGGTTGTCGCAGAGAATGAGGCCTTCGAGGGAACGCAGTTCGCTCAGCGACTCTGGAACTTCTGTCAGCTGGTTGCCCCCCAAGTACAAGAACTGCAGTCTGTAAAATAATACATATTACGGCTACAGTACTTCTGAGGTGGAAACAAAACATGTGAAACAAACAATGCAAGTACATTTAACAGTTGGTACAGTATCACTTTTCTACAACTCGGTCTACGGTACGTATTAAATGGCGTCGGAGATTTTTCAACACAGTAGGCATTTTAAGAAAAGTTGTGATTATTCATAATTACCACACTGGAATGTTTTTGTTGTTTTCATTCAGTCACACACACACACACACACACACACACACACATATATATATGAGATCAGTACCTTAGTCAACACCTAGGTATAGCAAATAAACGTTTTAATAACTTTAAATATATCAGTCTGCTATTACAGTATACAGGAGTTATTAATGTATTTTAGGCAGATGTTTGTGCAGTTGCAACTACGCACTTGAGATGTTCCAAATCTCTCGAAAGATGGATACAAAATACAAATAGGCCTACAAGTATAGAAAAGTGTGTAATTAGAATAAGGACAAACTAATAAACCCATTCAGTTTTTAAATGCACCAGCCTATATACAATTTNGAAAAGTGTGTAATTAGAATAAGGACAAACTAATAAACCCATTCAGTTTTTAAATGCACCAGCCTATATACAATTAAAAAAAATCTTACCTTTTGAGTTTCCGTATGTCTGGCGGTATGTTCCCGATGCGATTGTTCCCAAGGTACAAATACTTCAGTTTCGGCAACTCTAGAATCTGCTCAGGAAATGCAGTCAAGTTGTTGCCTCCTAGATGCAATTCCTTGAGTTCCTTCATTTGCGAGAAAGACTTTGGAAACGAATCACTTTCCAAACAGTTACTTGTGGNAGATGCAATTCCTTGAGTTCCTTCATTTGCGAGAAAGACTTTGGAAACGAATCACTTTCCAAACAGTTACTTGTGGCAATAAGGCAGGTGAGAGAGCACTGCGTGATTACTTCTGGTATTGCTGAGAAACTATTGAAACTTATATCCAAAATTGTCAAATTCCTGAAGTTGATAATGCATAACGGCAACGATGTTAATTTGTTATGGTCTAAAGTCAGCAACTCTAATTCACGCACATTACTCTTTTGAGTTTCGGATTCAAAAATCTCTTCAAATATTGTCCGTAAACTGTCTGAATCCAGCGACTGGTTGGAGTACTTCATAGATTTGCTACTTGACGAGTAACTACTATCACTGCTGTCCGAACCGGATGTATAATCACCCATTTTATGAATAAACTGGCTTGAGAACACGTTCACTGAATCAAATTGGTAAATTAAACGGCTTCCTTACTAACACTGCATTAGGGAACATCATTCGACGCATTACATAACCTTTCCCTCCTGATAACATTCTTATTTTTGTTTTTAGGAATTATAATGGCATACGCCTTGCATCCACGGCCAACATCAACGATTCCAAACCAAACACACAAAAAAGACAAAAAAAAAACCTTCACAAGAGAAAATATAAAAAATAGAAGTACCATTAAAATCACGAAAACGGTAAAAATGGCACAAAAAACAAAATGACTTTGCTACCCCGACGCCGAGGTCCAAAAAAACTGAACAGTCACCGATGGCGGCTATAGAACTACACATTTGATTGCACAATGTACACCATCGTCTGCACTAAACAAAACTATCAACCCTGACGTTCACATATGTGAACTAAGTAGATCACAGGAGCACACACTCCCAGATACCTAGAACATTGCAATTCAGTGCAACTGTTATTCAATGACCAAATTTTAGAATCACATAGAGCAGTAAATGAAAAATCGGTAGAGTGCACACCCAAAATGCAAAATACCTATGCTCAACATTCTTACACTAAATACCGATGATTACGACTATCAAAACCTAGTGGAATAGGATTTATGGTTACAGCATTGTTCATGTAAATAATGTACTATCAGACATTTGTATACTTCCTCCACCAACTTTTTAAAGCAATTAGGCTATTGGTAATTAGCAAAAGTATTTTAGTTATTTACCATGCACAATGAGATTTTTTCCATTACTATTTCTAGGGACCTTAATGCAGGACAGCACCCACTTCTACTCGAGACTGCTTGGCTCAGCATGTACTCCAAGGCACACACCATGCACCAGCATGCACCAAGGAAACCAGAGAGCAAGAAAGTACAATTCAGTGCAATACAGTGCAGTATAAGAGTGCACTTTATTCCAGTGCATACTATCATAATACATTACACTCTCCCAGTAGTTGAACCTGTTCAGCGAGCAAGTATGTAAAATTCTTCTCTAGTCATGACACCAAAACTTTTTTTTAAAATTTCATGGTGTGATGTCTTAAAAAATGTGCAATTTCAAATGAAAACAAAATACATTTGCACAGCATTTCTATGTGCCAATGGAAATTATTTAGTGCCAGTTAAAGTTTTTCAGGTTTTTAAATATTTTTTTCTGTTTTTCCATTGTTTTTTATAATTACATCAATTTTGTTTGAATATTTTCATTTGCAAGGGTAATGTGTTTGTACAATTTTTCTCAGCATTTTTGTGTGTGAGTTTCATGTTTGGTGTGTATTTGCAGTCTAAGTCAGTATTGACGTATGGCTCCACATCCTCTACAGGTCCTGCACTGCCACATACCAGTGTTTGGCTCATCACATTGAAGGTGGCACAATATAATGTCACTCTGAGCATATATTACTTTGTACCCAGGCCATGGTGGCTGGCCTGGGTACAAAGGTGCTTGCCTCCCACCAAGGCGAACCAGGTTCAATCATTGGCTGTGCCAATCATGGATTTTCGCGAGTGGGAATCGTGCTAGACGATGCCACTAGTAGGCAGGTTTTCTCGGGGATCTCCCATTCCCCCACCCTGGCATTCGGGTGCTGCTCATTTCACACTCATCGGCTCTTAAGACCTAGTTTTTAAGAGCCAACCAAATCTCTCAACTCAACTATTTTGCACCAATCATTTCGTTTGCAATAGTTTTTAAATTATTTGGACCTTTTTTGCTTTTGTGCCCAGAGAAGCCAACTCGCCTCCCCGCAGTTTAGTATTGACCAGGGAGGCATAATTTTCACTTAATTTACGTTTTCGCATGGCCTTATGCTCGCGAGTTTCATAGCATAGCCTACTGGTCAAGCACAGTGATGGGATTGGGCTCCAGGATATGAAGAACATGACTTTACAGAGGTGGGTTATTGTTGCCGAGAGAGTAGGTAGCGGAAGGAACAGGAAATTTCGTTAAAGATTGGGCTCAAGTAGCTTAGAGCATGGATTGTAGAGTTAAGATCGTATGTCATCCACACACGTGGCTTGTAGTGGAGACTCTCACATGCCCCAAAGTGAAACACCTAGTAGTTGGCATGATGTTTCATTTTCGTGCCTACCTGACATGGTGTTGGTTACCTTGTGGCACCAGTAAAGTGAGATTGTTTATGGCCACCTCGCACACCGATAACTCACAGTAACTTTTACCTAGGTCAAGCTGGCAATTATGTAAAAGGACACTTGAGGAGATAAGGAAGACTGCATAATGGTGCAGCACCCAACACAGCCGAGAAATGACTGACATTCGAAGAACGAAATGCGCCAGTTTATACATATGCACTTCACACAAAAATCCCCTTTGAGGTGCTAAAACTGATGTTTTGAAATATGACATGTGCTGCATCCCTCCTCCCTTAGACTATTCATCCTGCAACAAAAGCGTAACTACGACATGCCCTTCACTGGGGACAAGTCGAACAGAACATTGCAGCCACCCACCCTGATTCCAATCCCGGCGACATGTGCCAGAAGTGCAACCCATCCATGCTACTTTCAAGGTACTACTGGAATCATGTTGCCATCCCACTACCATTCCCTCAAGAGATAACTTTTGAGGGTGTAATAATTCGGACCAACTAACACCACCTAGAGAAGTCCCCAATGGGAATACCGCCGGGGAAATGAATGTAAGGAAGGAGATACAGCGGTTCCCGTGTTCCAGAAACCTCTTGTCCAGCCCCCTTCATTCCATGTTTACGTTCTCGTTTGTGTGTTGTGTGTGGAGTGACAGTGTGGAAAAGCACTGTGACAAATGTACCATGTTACACCACAAAGTAGCCTTGTTAAACAACAAAGGCAGATTTGATAGTTGGTTTCTAATATAATTGAACATGGTTGCTCAACACCCCTCCTGTGGAGAGAATGGACTCGTCCAACATGAGCCACCCATTACCACACTCATTTTGTTAATTAAGGGTGCAATTTATATTTCTAATAATTTAAATATATTGGCAAGTGTTTCCTCAATACGTTTAGTCGCAACGGACTGGGAAAGACAACACCAGCATTAATTGTTATTATATAGTTTACTTTTTTTAAAACCAATATGTTTTATTCTGTTATGTAAAAATTAATACCAAGGGCTTATATTTTATTATGAAAGGTAATTGTGTTTGTTCTTCTTTGTGCTGACAGCTACAGCCGGTGAGTCTCACATCGAGTACAGGAAAGGTAACGGACAGGCTGGTGGTTCAGTATGTGGTGAATATTATGAACAAGAGGAATTGGTTGGAGGAGTCGCAACATGGTTTCAGAAAAGGATACTCATGTTAGACGCCGCTGGCTGGGCTGTTAGAGGATCTGGTGCAGCCAGTTGATGAGGGGAAGCAGGTGGATGCCTGCTTCATAGACTTTGAGAAGGCATTTGATAAGGTGCCCCATGGGACTTTGATGGAGAAAGTGAATGAGCTGATGGGTAGTGAAATGGATTGGTGACTTCAAGGGGCGAAGACAGGGGTTGAAAGTGAGGGAGGCAATATTGGAGGAAGGAGTGGTTATGTCAGGGGTGCCACAGGGAAGCATGCTGGGATCTCTGTTGTTTACTATAATGGTAAATGACATGGGTTTGGTGATTAGAGGAAAAACAAGATCGTTTTCATAGGATTGTGCATTGTATGCAGCTGTGGGAAGGGGGAAAACTTGCAGTCAGACATTGATAGGAAATGATTGTGGCCAATGGAAAATGAAATAAAGATAAATATTAGAAAAACTAATGTAATGAGGTTTACAAGGAATAATGTGATAAGCAGGGGCATGTATAGGTGGGAGGAGCAGAGATAGAAGAATCAGCAGAATATAAGTATCTAGGGATTGTATTGCAGGGAGACCTCAGATGAAAAAAAAAAAAAAGGCAGTGAGGGTGGTTGCAAAGGGAAGAAAGGCTTTGGGCATGTTGTGAAGGGTGCTGAAGGGAGTCAGTGGTGAGGTGAAGGAGAAGGCATATGGAACAATGGTACGGCCAATGTTAGAATATGTTTAACAAACTGACCTTAAAAATAGTAGAGATTAATTATACTCCAGGTTTGGAAGAGTGTGTAGTAGCCAATGTTTTTTTTGGGAATGGACGACATGCGAGCTCTCTTGTGGTAGATGCTTAAAAAAATACTGGCATAATACGTGTTAAATTCGTAATTTAGTTGCCAATGGGCATATACCATTGATTGGTATGAGTGTTGCGATAATTTCTGTTATGCGAGCCCAATTATTAATTTGGCTAGAGGAGGTCTATGGGGGTGGCGGGGTATCTCGGGGGCATTTGACAAGACTTAGTGGCCCCATGGCAACTTTTGTTGCTGAGATGCCCAAAGCATATCTATAACATTGTCAAGGATTTTATAAAGAACAGAACATGTGAAATTCACATAGGGGACCACAGAGAAGAGAAAGTACTAAGCAAGGGATGTCCGCAGGGATCGGTATTGGTTCTTATCCTATGGAATATTATATTCGAAGGATTGCCATTGCTGAACCTCCCAGATGGATGCATGATCTACGGATTCACAGATGACGGTCTGTTACTGTTACCAGCATGGACTAGGCGAGAACTGGAGGAGAAAACTGAGGGTAGCCTGGATATAATAACGACCTGGGCAGAGAACTTTAAGCTGAAGTTCTCTGTAGTTAAAATGAATGGAATCCTTCTGAAAGCAAACCTCCAGAGAAAGCCGATCTTTAGGTTCGAAGGGCGAATTGTTAAATTCGTCCAAGAAATGAAATACCTTGGATTGATCTTACAGACATGTCTCTCGTTACGTGGACACGTTAGCTACACTGTGAATAGGGCTGTAGTTATGTTCCACAAGCTCAGAGCTGTGGCTCCTGCAAACTGGGCTACCACACGTTGAGGTTGATTTACAGAAGCATGCTCTTGCCTGTGATCACATACGCCTGTGGCATATGGTTCCCGGAGGTCAGTAAAGTACATACAAAATGGAAGATCATTAGTGCACAGCGTGCTGCCCTGTTGGGTATAACAAAGGCTTGCCGTACATCAAATGATGCCCTGCAAGTAATTGTAGGAGAACTCCCACTGGACCTACTTATTACAGAAAGAGGGCTTATAAGTCGAAGTAGGATTACCTACGACATCTTTCCCGATGTCCGGTCGAGGCTGCGCATGCAGTGGCTTTCTATAGGCCAATATAGTGCGCAGTTCATGTCTGGGTACAGGAATTTCAAAGCCAAGTTGTTCTCGATGGAGCTAATACAAGATCCAGACTGTGTTGTGTGTTGGGTGTCTGACACCTCTGCACACATACTGTATGACTGTCCGAAAATTGAAGATCTTCAGATCCCTTTTGAGGACAGTCATGGCCAGCTCGACCTCCGGAAGATGATCGCGGACAATATTCTGGCACCTTTCGGCGCTGAAATACTTGACCAAAGTAGGAAAAAGAAAGGAGAACTTCGAGGTGTGGTGGTTCAGCCAAAGTCTGAGTCAGAGCATAGGTGGGGATAGGGATGACTCTGAAAGCGATAATGAGTGAGCACCTCCTCCCAGTAGTCATACTGGAAGAACAGCCAGAAGATCGTACCCCTTCACCGCCAACACCTGAAAGATAAGCAACACCAGAACCTGACGCAATTGCATAGCAGGCGCAAGTCCCTAGAATGGCTGGCTCTATCCTACACTTGATAGTCAGACAAAGAATAATCAACACTGCCTAAGACAACCCAACCAAGTGAGAAAAATCCAGAGAGGCCAAACGATGGATGGCCGTGTTCTTGGAATCCAGTCTTGTATGTAAGGGAGGGCTTTGCTCATGTTACATGCAATATGAGCAAACTCCTAAGGGACCAGAAAAGAAGAGCGGTCTGCACTCTAGGAAGGGAACAAGAGCAAGTGGGGAGAGACAGGAAGGAAGAGCAGGAGGATAGAACAGAAAGGGAAGTCTTTCTGGCCAGAGCTTAGGTAAGACGAAACGAAATGGTACCTTTCTCCGAGAGAATCGTAACCATAGAGTGACCATCCAATAGGAATACCATGGATGCCGCAGTGCAGACCTGGCCCTTAGGAGCTCACCCGAAAGAACCATGTGAACTCTGAGAAGAAGTCGTACGAGGCGCCCAGATCTCAAGACTCGAAGATCCTACCACCTTGGTGGCAGCAGTAGCTCTTCTGGTAAGGTCAATGGATGGGGGAGAGAAGATCCTTTTCCCCTGCATGGAGTGTGTGGACAGGCTTACCGTCACCCAGGTGGGTCTGCCCACGAACAAGGAGGCGCTCTTGAGCTTGCTCAAGGAGTGCTTCTGGAGAAGGGGGGAAGTATTCGACCCATCGTTGACCTTTATGGATGCCATCCACACATACAGGAGGAATACCTTTGATTATAGTAAGCCCTTCATGGGGTACACTGTGGTCAGGTACTAGTCCTTCACCTCTGCCGGCTCCCTGCCAAAACCGGGATGTGACAAAACCTGAATTGACAATCATTTCCGGGATAAGACGTGTTCTTGTTCCAGGAAAACCCCGGAGATAACCCCAGCGATAGCCAAGGAATGCGATTTCGGATGATGGAAGAAGCGAAGTTTCTTAAGGAAAGGACTGAGCAGATGGTCTGCGAATGGTAGTGAATGTGTGTGTGTAAATGAGACGAGCGAAGAAAGTCTGCAGTGTGGTTCGAACGATGCCTCTTGCGCCCAGTGGGCGAGGAGGCGGGGAACAATTCAGGTTTATCGGCTGTTCCCCAAATCTAAGTCCTCGGCCCAGCCCGGGCGCACTGGGCCGAGGATGTGCTAAGGGTGTGCCATCATGCTTAACTTTTCTTGTGAAAGGACAAGCGCGTGCGCGAATAGGAATGTGTGTGTATCGATGTAAGTATTTAGATTTGTGTTTAAAATTCATTTCGACCAGCATGACTGAGTTCAAAATTCAAAGTTCCCCGTGGTGCCCTGCGGTGAAAAAGAGCCGATTTATATCTAGCTCTAGGGACTTAACGTAAGAGTAGAAAGAAGTGCTCCAGGTATAGCCTTTTAATAGGTATCGGCCACCTGGAGGGGAGGTTTGGTGAGGCTAGCGCCTGTTCCACAGGGGACTTTGTGGGTGGTGGGTGAGTGTGTGAGGTAAATGTAATATGTTCCTCGAATTTTTAGAATTTTGTTGGCCAGGTGTGGTGAGAGAGAGGGGTGAGGGCGAAGGAGTCAGTGGGTGGTGAGGGAGGGTGAGGTTGGTGAGGGGGATGAGCGTAAGTGATGGGTTGAGGGGGTGTGGATGAGGGCTGGTGAGTAATGTGGGGGTGAGTGGGTTTTGGTGGGTGAGGGAGGTCTGGAGAGGGGGCGGGATGAGGTACGGAGTGTGTGGATGTGGTAGTTGCATGATGTTAGTCGGGGGNTGAGGGAGGTCTGGAGAGGGGGCGGGATGAGGTACGGAGTGTGTGGATGTGGTAGTTGCATGATGTTAGTCGGGGGTCTACTGATCCTCCCTGGTCTGATGACCTGGCTCGTAGTTACGAATCCTCCTCTCCTGCTCTTAGGATTAANGGGGGTCTACTGATCCTCCCTGGTCTGATGACCTGGCTCGTAGTTACGAATCCTCCTCTCCTGCTCTTAGGATTAAGTGGCTTATTACGCTAGAAGTTTCTAATCCTCTTGGATTTTACGACTCTTGCTTCGAGGAGCTTCAAATCCGCTTTCCTCATTTTCCCATTTTTTGCCGAAAAAAGCGATTTTTGGGCAAAATAATAAATTTCGGATGTGGTTTATGGAGTGAAACAGGCAATTTTGTCAATAACATGGCCGTCCCAGGCCGCCGGCCGCGCCAACTAAGATGGCGAACGGATTCTGGATCATGATGCATGAGGCATGTCCCCGCTCTGGTATATATACACTACAATATTATACATCGATAAATTGATCTAATATACCCTGTTACTCTCCTCACGAAAATTAAAAACTAACAATCTAATTAAATTTTTGGATAAAGACAATCGAATAAGTCGAGTTTCCCATAGCCAACCAAATAAATGCCAGTACTGGACAAGTCTGATTTTCTTGCCGCCACAAATTCTGTATTAATTAACATCACATTTTTTTATGTAACCGAACGCTTTCTTCACTTCAAATGAAATTTTGATTTGACTCTATACCATTATATTTATAATGTTTACGGCAACCATACTTATTAGTTGAACGTACTTGTTAAATAGTTGTGTACGAAATACATATATACGAAGTTAGAACATCTAAATAAATGTTCAGCTCAACAAACTATTTTTTAATGATTAATTTTGTTAAAAGGAACGAATGCAGATGTTTTGAGCAACGACAGAGTAGTTGAGTGAACAAAATATTGTTCATTGTTAACAAGTAGTTTCCAAGCAAGTTGATTTGGTATCTCCAACTAAATGTTTCTACCAGTGTGTTCTCACTGGCACTCAATACTTCCTCAGTTAGCATGTAAGCTTGCGGAAAAACTGCTACTTGACTTGAATTTGTATTGCCGAGCTATGTAGTTTGACAAGCTAGTTTCAAACTTAAATTCTTACGACTGTCGCACACTCGCTAATGACTTTAATTATACTGTTGCGAGTGTACTCCCGCACTGGGCGCGGACCCGGCTCTGTGGGGAGCGACCCACCTCGACTCTTCCCTCCTCACAGGTAGACACGCTCATTGCTCCGCCACCCGGCGCCAGGAGGATGATGACAGCTGACCTGGTTAGCGTCACAGCCTCCCTGCCGGAGGAGCCAACGACTTGGGAGGATGAGCAAGAATATTATAAATACCACCGCAGATGGAGGCTCGGCAGTCATTGTGGAAGTCATCTGGCTGAAGAGTGGTCATCGGACGAAGTCTGGTGCAGCGAGGGTCATCGGCGAAGAGGGCGGACGTCGGCGAAGGTTGCGAGACGACGGCAGACGAGGTGTTTGCGGCGTGAACGGACGAGAGGGCGTGGTACCCGGCGAATAGAGGGCCAACTGTGCGTGGGGGCGTGCAGAGATCTCTAGAACATTCCGGAGTTCTGGAATCTGGATGGAACTGAGGTGAGACTATATTAACATTTGATACGGACTTTATTGTATATATTGGAAGTGTCCAATACGGACGAATAATTTATAAAATAATTTAGTAGGTTTTGATACACTGTTTATTGGTACTTATTTTAATTATTTAATTACGTTAATATCTTTGAGGTGATCGTAAATTGTAATGCTTGAATTTATTAACCGTAAATAGGAGGTGATAGCAATTTATTGTAAGATATTGAGTCGAAAGTATTTTATTTGTAGTTATTGTAAATAAATTAGGAAATTATAATTAACTTTTTATTTAACTGAGACCTCCTTCTCTTAAAGAACCTGGCTAAGCCAATTTATTTTGAGAAATTGTAACAATACTTTCAAGGANTAACTGAGACCTCCTTCTCTTAAAGAACCTGGCTAAGCCAATTTATTTTGAGAAATTGTAACAATACTTTCAAGGATTTCCAAGGCAAACTTGCTGCAAGCTTGACACGTGGAGACAAGTTTGCTTGATTCACGCTTGAATCAAGCTGATTATGTTATTGAGGTCGCTGTCAACCTCCGACGAAAACCTCACAATAGTACGACGAGCATGTAGTGATAGCCGGACACAACGCTAGTACACACAATACTCTGACAATATCTGCCCGACAATTGTTGTACTTACGAAAGGAACGCATTTAAAAACAAACCAGAAATATGATTTTCGCGCTAAGTTTGTTTGCTATTTANTGTTGTACTTACGAAAGGAACGCATTTAAAAACAAACCAGAAATATGATTTTCGCGCTAAGTTTGTTTGCTATTTACTACAGCAGAATAGTACACACGAAATGTTTCGTAGTTTTATATTTTGATTGTTAGCGCACCCGGCAAACCCCACATGGCGTAACTTGTGTTGCTCTGTTAGGGCTGAGAGTTTGTCGGGCTGGCCTCTCTTCCTGCTGACTGCTGCAAATGTTCGGGGCTGAGGTGCATCACAAGGATCCACTTCGTGTACCTCGTTCACGTCTAGTTCAACACTTTTGAAGTGTTGGGTTGTTTGATAGATACTTACAAGGGGGGTGAATGGTTAAATTAAATAATTTGGACAAACGCCATTGCTTCACTATGTCACCACAGTGTGAGACGACATAGCTCGTCTAAGAAAAGCGTCTGTGTTCTTCCGTGTCGTCATCGCTGTCTCGTCTAGCCTTGCAGCGGTTAAGTCATCGTTGTCTCATCCTTTCTTGTGTGGAATTTTGTTTTCGTCTCTATTGTACTAAGCTTCTCCCACGAGTTCAATGTGTGCATAAGACGTTACACATTTGATGTCACTTCGATACAATTCTGTTCGTATTAATAAGGGTAAGAAAGAAAAAAATCTTTAAATTGTATGTATTTATTGGCAATATTTTTGTTTTAGAAAGTACAGCAGCTTATATAGCTGATGTTACAGTTTTTAACTGGTACATTATTTAAGCTCATTTTCCTGTACATTAACATACACTCCAAGTTGTACTTGGTTATGTGAATATACTAGACACAGATAACTGTTTCAATGTGTAATAAACACTGTAATAATTAAGATATGTATGTATTTACATTTTTTCTCACTGCTTCTGTAGAAGTGTGCTTTCCTGTCTGAGAATGCAGACGTTTTGTATTTAAATTTACTAAAACATTGACCGTGAAATTTGAATTACTGGTTTGGTTGTGGTTGGCATTGAACAAAAACGGGCGAAAGACTTCCTTATGAAAATAAGGTATTGTATTAATTAATGCTGAATTGCTCTATTCCATTTCGAATCAGTCGTATAATTGCTGGTAACGTTCATCAACGCCACAGGATTGTATAAAAGAGGTTGTATGATGTAGAACGTTTTTACACATTGAGGGACCAAAATTTTATGCATGTAAGTACACTAGTCTGTTCCAAAATGCGTCTAAAAGGGTTTTCATTAGCTTGTATAAATAAACACTGTACTTTTTTTCCATTTCAGTTTTTTTGGTATGTTTTAAGCGTGGGACATATGATTTTTAGCTTTAAACCAAAAAAATGTATGGAACAAAAATTATAGCTGTGTTGATTGGTTCAGTTCCAAATGGAAGACCAGAATTTCTTATGAGCTTACTGCTGATAAGAAGTGCCCTACTCGACAAATTATATAACATGACTTTAACTTTTGAAATACCGAGACCCATTGCTCACTCCTGTGCTTAGTTTACAAACATGTCAGGACTACTGTAGCAATTAGATAATGATGTACTTTAACCAAATACGAATTAAATGAAATTAAACGCAGGTAAACTGGCACGATACTTTGTTTATACATTTAGTTCGTGACGTCACGTTTCCAGCGCTTTGCACTTGTTTTATAGATCTTATTTGGCAAACACAGGACATAATTTAAGCAACGAATAACAAGTTATCTGCAAGGACACTTCTAAAAACATACGTACGTACTGCCGAGGTGTTGCCACAGACACGATTAAACCAAGAACTCTTCGTGTATAGACATCCGCCATTACTGGTCCGACCTAAGGCAGCAGCGCTTGTTCCTGTTCTGTACTGGCGTGTTCACCGAGACACTGCTTCCGTGTAAACTTGTCAACATGTTAGCATGTTTCAGCCGTTCGCTGGGCACTTAAAGATGGCCGAGCGGACAGAACAACCACAGGTGATATGGTGTTCCACGTGTTAAACGGTCTCGGCGCCACCTTTATGATATTCGTTTGAAAACACGACTCATGGCCCCAAACTAGGTCGCTACAAAAGTGGGTTCATTTCTGGACAACATGCCAGGCACTGCAGTGTTTTCAACAAATTTGCGCGAATCCATCATGGTAAAAATTTACTTTAAATGAATAAAAGTATTCCCGAATTACAGTCGTTTGATGCAACATGTCGGTAAATTTCAAAACAACCTTTATGTAACTAGATTGTAGATTACAACTTGTACTGTAATACCTACCATTTTAACTAACAGATGAATTAAAACTTGCAGAGACTGGCGTGTATATTTGTGATTACTGTAACTATTAACATAACATGATACGAGAGGAACTGTAGCCCACTGGGAAATACCGGCAAAGTACGCTCTATCTGCTTGCCGGAATTTCGGCACGAGTTCAACTTCATGGCGAAACTAGCGTGGAAAACAAGTGAGAGTTGTGTTTTTTCAGTCAGATCCCTACTATTTATTTTCTACGTCATAGAAGCGAGTGCGAATAAGGCTCCTTATTACCTGGAGACGTGTACGTATGTACAGATAATTAAACATTTATGTGTACAACATTTGTTGAGAGGTCAAACACGCACGTATGATATATTTCATATTACTTTCATATTTACCCCCCCCCCCCAACAATAAATACATATGACAAAAATGACAACATGTGTTTAAACACGCCGGTGTTGTGCTTGCTGTTCAGTACACCCTCACCGAGAGCTGGGAGTATCACTACTTCAGAGAGAGAAAGAGAGAGAGAGAGAAAGAGAGAGAGAGAAAGAAGGGAACGTAACTTATATAAATGTAATCCACGGTAAAGTGAAATTTGGGAAACCAACCTTTGAAAAATATTACTGTCCGTTTACTGCGTACACCCTGGCGTGCAGACCCGCAGGTAAGTTGGCAGCGGATGAATAAAATACAGTACTGAGACTTGACGTATTTAGAGCGAAATGTTACTGAATACAGTGCTTTTTGTTTCCTACACACAACGGCACAAACTTGCATTTTATTAAAACATTTATTTTCCTGAAAATTGTACGTTTTCCACTTGGACAACGCGTGAATAACCCATTCTGATAAAGTGTACACAATTGTGTACATTACGAAGGTTTAGGTAATTAGTGGTCTGTACTGCACACTGCCAAGCTCAATGACCAATGATCTTACCTGTGGGTAAATGATTCCCAAACAATCTTACTGGTCTAGCTCATAATTGGTTCGTATTACTGTAGCTGAACATATAGCTTACAGCTCATTGGCTGTGACAACGAAACAAGTGTTGAATCGACTTAAGTACCGCAAGCGTCGCACAATGTTTTGTTTGCAACGCCTGAAACAGTAAACCAAAGTCGGTCTGAAACGGATAACGCAAGGCTGCCGCCGGCAAGGTATGCAACCAGCAAGACTCGTGAAACACGTTGGTTGCGTGTGCGCGGGCGCTGCGCGGTAACGGAGGACGCCTGACTTTCCAGACGCGAGACGTTTTACTTCCATCCACTGTACCGCTACCGTAAGCCTCTGCACTTCATTAAACTGATCGAAGGGTCGGATTCATAGTGGCAATGATGAAGAGCTCTACTTACCAACCTGCAGCCACGGAGCTTGAATAAGAAATCAATGTTAAAGAAATTTCTTCTCACTGCATCAGTTTTAAACAAAACTGTTTCAAACAAAAAATATTCAACGCAAGTTTCTCAGAGAATACTGCAAAGTTAAAACATTAAAAACGTAATTCATAAATTTTTGTAAAAATGAAATTTAAATTTATGAAAATACTACGCATGAAAATTGACAATATTTCATAATGTTTCAGTATTCCTTAAGAAATGTCACTTAGAATACTTTTTGTTTGGAACAGTTATCTTTAAAACTGATGTACAGAGAAATAATTTATTTAATATTGATTAAACATTGAAACTCCGTGGCTACAAGTTTGCTAGGCAGAGGCTTCGCAGATCTGGCGAGTTCCCGTCTCATGAGATGGTCAACGCAGTGAACGACAACACAGCTCCGGCGGCACTGACCTTGACACCCACGAGCGGTGACGTCTAAGGATGATGCCGAACCATAGCTACGCCTTAGCGCGAGTCTCTCAGAGCAATGTGGGAGGATAAAGGCCCTTACACAATACTAACCTTCAGCATTTGACTTTATATTTCCTTTGCTTTGACGAAACCACCTATACACAATACAATTGTAAAGTCAAAGTTCAGAAAATTGAAAATCGGTTCTGCGAGCTTCGTAAAAATGCGTATCTTGTTATCTATATAATTAACATATTATTCAGAAATGCATTTTAGTTGCTTTTTTTTTTAAAAAGGCTTAAAATTTATATTATAAGTTTATTTCAAAACAAACAACCACCTGTTTACTTTATTAAAAAATATAAATTCACAATTTCTTCTTAACATTATATTTGTTTGCCATGTATCTAATTTAGACGAGCTTGATTTGTTGTACCGAGATGAAAATCACCCTGCAATAAAATAACACTCTTTCCACATAACCTCTGTTAGATTCTCAGCAACATAACTCTTTGACTTTGACTTTTCAAGTTCCATAAGAAACAACGTGTCGGAAAGCAAACGTAAGGTCAAATCGCAAAGTCAAATGTTAAAGTTTTCAATTGAATAAGGGCCTTAATGAAGGTGCACGATAGTGTTTGGCCAATTGTCGTGTTAGCCAGGTAAGACGACAAGGCGTATCTCGACCCTACGTCCACGGGGTCAGTCGCCATAAAAAACAGAGCTTGGGGACGTAAAATATCATCTAGTTCATAGTTCACTTAGAATTATTCTATATGGAGCCGCTATAAACAATTCACTCTTGAGGAGTACATGTGTACCAAACACAGCCTGGTAACTATTCTGCACCAACATAGAAATGACTAGGTGTTCGTTTAGGGGAAATAATGGTGTCTGTGTGTATCAATTTTTTGCTGGCGATGATAGGGCCTCATCCTGAAGATAAAATGGCATGAAACTTTGTACAATAATATTAACTGACGCAAAAAAAACAAAAAAAAAACAACAACAACCGGTCACTGTGCATGCATCTGAAACATTGGTAAACGTGCATTCAGACGACTGACTTACGCTCAAATAATTCTGCGGAGGTATTGTTGAAAATACTAGATCTTCATTATTAAATAATTCTAAATTCCGAGGAACTGGGCAAACCCTGAAGCTGTCAAATGTATCAAAATAAATATTTAAAAATATTTAAAAGTCATGAAGAGATAGGTAATGTGAAACGAAACGGAAACAGATATAATTCAAATGAAGCTATACTGGTTTATTTTTAACTACAACTGCAAAACTTTAAACAGCTTTCGTTGTTATTTAAGTCGAAAATGTATGTCTTTGTCCAGACATTCCAACATTCCTTGTTATTTCCTAGTTACATTCAGAATTGTAACTTCACTCTACGATGTGTTGATTACGCAGTTTCTGTTATTTGTTCTATCACCGGACTTGACTTAAATGTGCTTATAGTTTCTCTGAAATTTGTAAGGATATGTATAGTACTGCTCTATTAAAAATATTTTTATCACTGTATGTTGTCTACATTTTTACTATACATGCATTTCACAACTGATAAACATGATTTATCAAACAACGTTTGGTTTAGTTTGACGCTATACCACCACTGTGGAAGACATGGTGGCTTATAGTGTCGTTGTTAATGCCCCCAGGCACAGACTATATGATGCCTGAAGGTTAAGGGGTTTGTAATAATGTAGACTTTGGCTGTTTCAATTTGAAGGAAGAATATATTGTCTCGGATATATTCACAAATAAAATACATCAGCACTTGAGAGGTGTGGTACTCTAATACTTTGGTTACTCGGATTGACTGCTAACGACTTCGTGATGGAGGGGGGGCTTCTCTTGACGGTGATTGTATATTTAACTCTTGCTGGAATGATGTCAGCTGTGGTGGGTGAGCTCCGGCGATGGGCGGCCTTTGGCAAAGGCCCGCTGTTGCTGCCGTCTCACTGTGGTGATGTTCTACTGACGTGGCCGAGGGTCCGATTTGCCCCCGGCCAAAATGGCGTGGCTGACCTCTCTCTGTGCGGCGATNATTCGATGGTCTACTGATCTGACCTCTCTGCACGTTACTAATCAACTGACTGACCTCTCGGCCCGGTACTAATGAACTGACTCCCCACTACTCTCGAAAAGGGGGTTTTATGATTGCCAGCCTCCAGTCTTAATTGTCGGCACGTGTCGCCTTGTGGGGGGGAGGGTGTGAGGGGGTAGGANGGGGTGGGAGGGTGGTAGGGCAGGCCTAGCCGCGGGACACGTGTCACTGCGGCCCGCCACCTGCCTAGTGGCACGGTCAACTGGGATATGCTCGCAAAGTGCGTCAGCGATGCTCCTATTCCCAAAAGACGTCACACGTCAAGTTATTCGTAGTACAGGTACATTTAAGAATATGCAATAGTATGAATTAAATTGCTGATATGGCAGCGAATACTACATATATTATCTTAGAAAGAATTGTCTTATAACTTTAATATAAAAAAATAGCATATAAGTTTACTAAAGAAAATACGAAGTTATTTTATGTCCTACGGAAATAATCTCTACAGGTTTTACATTAACTAGAATTTGTGTAAATTAAACGGCTAATAGGAGTGTGTTGATATTGAGAAGTGTCTATGTACAAAATTTACAATAATTGATTAATTATCGTTCTGCAGGAATGGGTATATATAAAGGAAAAATTGTGTAAATTTGTCCACATCCAGTATACTCTTCGATAACACGAATGTTTTATATTTCACAACGATATGGTTTTAGTGATTTATTGGAAGAATAATTCTTACATATGATTATGATTTGAGATACACCTGAAATATATACCATGTTTACATATGTTTTATACATAATTTGACATACATAATGCTAAACACTTATCTAACATGAACATGCATGAACACAGTTCGTCAAATATAATACATCCTAATATGTTATTCAGTTATTATGTGGTAGCTGTCATTGCATATTGGCAATGAGAAAAATATAAAATAAATATATTCTTAAGTTTGAAAAAAATATATATGCTTATATTTGATACAATGTGAAGTTGAGATAAGTTTGTTTGATTTTTCAGGTATGCTTATTAATATTGTTGCTGCCACACAGTCACACGGCTGTAGTAATTTTTTTCAAAAGAATAAATAATGGTTTTAAGAATGACTGCTCAGAAATTTCTGTTTTTGTGAAGATAAAACAATAGGGGTGAAATAACAATTCATCTGAAGATGTTTCTTACGCTATTTGTATAAACTTAGGACAGAGTTAGTAAGTAGGCATACGGCACAAGTCCAACCTCTCCAACTTCGTGTATGCGTGATATATTCTGAGTTGTGATAGGCCTTCAACTGCAGAACTTACCACATATTAGCCTACGACGACAGTTACAGCATGTAGGCAGGAAGGCCTGTACTTTTATTACATGTACCAAACCTTTATGTAGTAAATCAACAACAAAAAAGTTAGACTTCAAATACGCTATAAAGTTTTCCGCCAAAATTTGGACTTTCTGTCGATACTCAATTTTATGTTTACAGAACATAAGGTAAGTTTCACTTAACTTAAATTATAAAGTATGTTAATTTGGTTTAAAATATTTTGTAAATAGGATCGTGATATGTTTACCATTGTTTTGAAAAAAAAAAAAAAAAAAAAAAGAAGTTTGTGGTAGGGACTTCTTTGCTAATGCAACAGGAATATTTCGATGAACGAGAAGCAGGGATGTTAGAGCATACGATACTTTTTTCATTTCCTTAATCGTAATAAGTTAATCAAAGGAGAACATACTTAATATGTTTAGAGTGCATGAGAGAGCAGAGTTGGGGAAGGCTTTAACTCAGGCGGCGTAGCAGTGCGACTGGTAGCAGTGGCGGCCATCAGGGTGGGAGGAGCATTATGTGGCCTTGGCCGGGGGCGGGGTCTGCTCGGCGGAGGCCCGGCTCTTGGCGAGCGTGGATTGGTGACTGTTGTCGAGGCGGGCGATGTCGGAGCCAGCGGGGGCGGGCTCTCCCGAGGCTCCGCCCGGATTCAGCAGCAGCAGCTGGTGCAGCAGGCGGTTGGGCGAGCCCTGGGGCGGCCGCTCGGTCAGCGTGTCCATCAGCGATGCTATCAGCACGTCTGCAACAAGGTCGAGAGGCTGCTGCAACTGACACCCGCCAGCTCCTGCCACTCTGGTCAAGGGGTGTAGCGAGACATTCCTCAAGGTGGCGGTTACTCCGAGTGGGGTATGCAGTGCGGACACGTGCGTCATTCAGGGCAGAAACTAGGGAGAAATAACCTTCACAATATAAATAAATGGATTACATTTTCTTGCAATAACATACACTCATTTGCAAAAAAAAAAAAAGATCGCCATGAACGAATCACGCGAGTACAACGACCGTCACATGGTATCATTACAGCCCAACATGAGTCTCATTTGCGTTACATGCTGTTTGCTTGCGTGAATGTGCTACTAGGGGTCATACATGTCCTTTAATAATTCAGAGCTGAAAAACGACGAGTAAAGGTCTTAGTAGCTGTGAGGGCAGTGCGAGCCACAGAGCCGAGTTCAGTGAATATGCAGCATTTCCCAACGGCGCATTCGACAAGTCTTTGTCCAGCTGGAAGCATTTGACAGAGGTAGTACCGTCGGCCTCCGAGAGGCAGGTTTGATTTTTCGGCGCATTTCTCGCCACTTGAACCGGTCTGCTGACCCTGCGAGTCGATGTTGGATGCGGTGAGAACATGAGGGTGCACACACTCGTCGAACACGCTCCAGTCGACCCTGGCGGACCACTAGCAGGGAGGATAGTTTCATTGTGCGACAGGTTGCAAGCACTCCACGGGCGTCTCTGCGCATCACCCACGGACATGTCGCAGCAGCTGGGGACACGCATGTGTTCACCAGTACCATATCCAGGTAGTTAGCAGAGCGGGATCTGTCAATGCAGCTTCCCTTACGACATAACCGTAACGACCTGAGCATCGCCGAGCGCACGAGACCTTCAGTCGGGTAGCATGGCAGCACGCAGATTGGCGATGAGTGGTGTTCAGCGATGAATTACGGGTTTGATACAGACGACTGCCTTTGAGTCTGGATACATCCTGGCCAGCGTNTGAGTGGTGTTCAGCGATGAATTACGGGTTTGATACAGACGACTGCCTTTGAGTCTGGATACATCCTGGCCAGCGTGGCGATCCACGCTTCATTGTAGAGCAACACATCACCACGAGAGGCGTCATGGTGTGGGGTGCCCTTTCCTATGGTTCCTCCACTCCACTGGTGATGATTGAAGGAACCCTAACGACGTGGCGATGCATCCAGGAAATTCTGCGAACATGTGCGTTCCCTTCCTGGTGCAGCTTAACAACACCATTTTCCTTCAGGATAATGCCCTGCCTCACACAGCATGGGCATCTCTGGCCTGCCTTTGTAATATCCTCATACTTCCTTGGCCAGCAAGGTCCCCAGACCTCTCGCCTATCGAGAACGGTTGGGACAAGATTGGACGGCAACTTCGGCCAGTGATAACTACGGTGGTTTTGGAAGGTCAGCTGTGGCAGGATATTCTTCAGGACAACATCCGGCTATCACCAAAAAAACAAAAACTGTTTTTTACCAATAAAATACTTTAATACAGTAATAGATGCAGTAATAGATTATTGGATTGGGGTGCTGTCACAATCGTATTCCTTTCCTCGCCTTCTCACTTCCTTAGCATACTCATAGAGCACATTAGTTTTTCAGAGTAAATTTCAATCCAAAACTTGACTATAGCTTACATCCACAAGTTCGGCAGTTCCGATTCCTGTGGTTGCAAGGTGATTTCGAGTCGTACCAACACTAGACTGTTATTCCCTGCTATTTGGGGAACACTGTCCCTTGACTGTCTTCAATCGACAACTCATGATTGTGCTGCCCGCTTTGTTGTGCCTCGTTACTAACATGCATGCACTCAGAGTTTACTTCTCCTGCATTCTCTAATTTTAGGGTTTTGATTAGTTTCCCCTCGTTATCATCGATGTATTATTATTTGTTTCAGTTCGTTACTGAACAGTCAAATGCTTTAACACAATTTTCACGTACGGCAGAAAAGCCATTTATTTATGAAAGCTAGTGGTAATCGGGCCGTACGATGCCGCTGGTCGGCTTGTTTTCTCGGGGATCTACCGTTTTCCCCACCCTTACATTCTGGCGTTGATCCATTCTCACCGTGATAAGATCCGCCCAAAGCTCTAAACTCAACTCTTATGAATGCTGGTATGTTGTAATATTCAGGCAGTTCCTATATCTCTTGTATTTTGGGCCACAACATTTGTATTAATATTCCGTTAATAAAACATTATGCATCAAAATCAAATCAAAATCTCAGCGAGCAGTGAGTGAGTTACGCTCACCCAGCACTTTCTTCTCCAGGCTGCGGGAGATATGACCTTGCTCCACCTCAGACTCCAGGAAGCTGGTGAACTTCTGGAGCGCCTCCTGGGTGTCTGCGCTACCTGCAACACACACAACAGCTCAGCTGCTTCACTTACACGTCAACAATAGTTGCGATACGTACATGCACGCACCAACGAGTTTCTCTCATCACTCGGGATTTTAGAAATGAAGCCACAGCACAAAATACATTTTGTAGCGTACGTACTCCTCATGTCACTGTTATGTAGCCTACCATAATCTAAATTTTACCATTACATAACGTATTATTAACTTTATTACTAAAGATGTGTTGTGTATCGTATGTGTTATGTTGTGTATCGTATGTGTCATGTTGTGTATCGTATGTGTCATGTTGTGTATCGTATGTGTCATGTTGTGTATCGTATGTGTCATGTTGTGTATCGTATGTGTCATGTAATGTTTGTAAGCGTTCCCCTACATTGCCTCTGTTACCATTCGGAGGTACTTCAAACTTTTTTAATAAATGCAATTAAANTCTGTTACCATTCGGAGGTACTTCAAACTTTTTTAATAAATGCAATTAAAATAAGTAACTATGGACCTGAAATATTCGCTTATCCATTTGGAGTCAAGCCAGTACTTCGTACATGGATGTTGCTTTTGTAGTTGGCCCTCCTCTCATGTAGCACGTTATGGAAAACACCGAGCCAAGAACAAATGCGTGTGTAGAAAAATAACTCGCTCATAGTCCCGTACTGTGGCAAGAAGCAGTCAACGAGTCGTTGATATCTGATCGAATATACAGACTAATGTGTAATATTGTGTTCAACAAGTTAGTGTTCTCATAAAAATTTTCGTTTTCTGGTTATAACAAATAATGAAATAAATNTGTAATATTGTGTTCAACAAGTTAGTGTTCTCATAAAAATTTTCGTTTTCTGGTTATAACAAATAATGAAATAAATGATAGAACTGTGTTTTTTTTAACCAGTTAAAGAAAATATTCCAACATTTTTTTTCCATTCAGCAGTTTTAGGAGGCAACTAAAATGCATTTTTTGTTTCGGTGTGTTGTACTTGTACACAAGCGGGTATCACGATCCTTAGCGACAGGTGTGGACAACATTTGTTCCAGGGAATACCTGCAGCGCTAGTTACGAAGTGGTAACTTCGTTTGTGACAAAAAAAAAAAGTTCACCATGAAACTGACTAAGTGTGAATAAACAAATACAACAATATTCCATATTTTATTATATCTTAGTATTAAGTTCCACACAGCCTTTACGTTAATATTAAAAAAAAAAAGATTACCACACGTGAATGATATTAAAAATAAACTCATTTTCTTATGTTGAGAAACTTCAAGCCAACCAACTGTCAAAAACAAGCACATTATTTTATAAAAATAAAATTAAGCATACTTTATTTTTTTATTATTACGCGTTTCCGCATTATTGACTGATACCGCGTATAAAACAATTTTACCTCAAAAAGCGACGATGAAGGTGAGAAGTCGAGCAGTTAGAAAATCGCAATGGGCAGGGTAGGCAACTCCGCACGTCAATAGGCTTGCATATCCGAGGACAACTTGACTGTTTCCAAACACATTGCTCACTCTTGTTGCTTCGAAAATGGCGAGTATTTGAACTTTGAAAACCACACCATTCTTAACTAATGTTTGTCACAGAACTCATATCAGNCGAAAATGGCGAGTATTTGAACTTTGAAAACCACACCATTCTTAACTAATGTTTGTCACAGAACTCATATCAGCAGTAAATTCATGAATATTATGAAATAAAATAAATCTCATTATTTTTCAGTACAGTACCCTAGCCTGAGAAAGTAAATTAATAATATTCAAGTAAGCTGAACTTGACTTCAGTACAAGGCGAAGACGTGGAACGTGTCCGAACTCGAGAGGCAAAAGGGTCCTTTACCTGGCTTTCTGCCCTTGGAAAGTGCATCCCGGATGTGACGTCACATTTTCGCTGTCCGAANGTCCTTTACCTGGCTTTCTGCCCTTGGAAAGTGCATCCCGGATGTGACGTCACATTTTCGCTGTCCGAATTCGCGTTAAGTAAGGCCACCTGTTTTTGGCGAAAAAGATTTCAGGACTACTTACTCCAAAACACGAGAGCTCAGATGCACTTACATGATTGGATGATTCTAACTGTGTAGCATTCTTGTGCCTCCCCGCAAAACACGGACACTCATGTCGGAGTTACGTAATCCCGATTGGCTCAGTCAGGTATGGAACTGTCTCCCGACAAAGACACGTGGCCAATAAACAAAAGGAAAACTGCACGTATGCCGCACAACATTGCGGTCTAGCCTTTGCGTAAATATTTCCGCGAAAAAAAGATGTGCTCTAGTGATAAGTGCGCAGATGTACCCTAGAATGTCTCCGTCAGCTATTGGCAGGAGTCGCCTGGCCTTCTCGAGCCCTGGATTGTTTTACGATGCGCAACTGTTCAAAACATCACGGCCGCGGAAAAAAAAAACTTGGAGACGTCACGAAGAAAAAACGAAACTCGCGTAGAGCGAAACTCAAAAGAATAATAACTCGAGGTGGAAACGAACACAGGCATCCTAATTCACAAACGAATATTTCTCATGAAGGGAACAAGGGCAAATTGCACTGAATTCAAACACAGCACAGATTTCCCGTGTAACTTGACCTTAACAAACGCAGGGTAATAGGTGAATGAGTTTTTTTTCAGTTAAAAATGGCGTTAAGACACCGAAGCACTTAATGGGGCCGTGGTGGAGAAGTGGCTGGAGCACTCGTCTCCGGCGGGGTCGCTCCCGGATTTTCGCATTTGGGAATCGCGCTTGACGATGCCGCTGGTCGGCGGTTTTCTCGGGATCCTACGTTTCCCCCGCCCTTGCATTCCGGCACTGCTCCATACTCGCCTCACTTCACCTGCAGCGGCCTGAAGCCCTCGATGTCTAACGACAAACCCAACTAAAGTAGAGTCACATACCAGGCAGTGCTGCCTCCCTCCTCTTCTTCTGTACAGGCAGGAGAAGGGGAGGGGAATATTTCTAAAACACCTGGGCCAATATGGGGAAACTCAGTCGTCTCATAAAGTAAATGTTAGCTGCAGAGGGCAACCTCTGTAACTACAGTTTGGGAGGGTGCAGGGAGTTGGGAGGGGGCCAATCTAGCTCCTTCCTAATCTCCCTGTGTGCTATGAAAAACCCCATTGGGTGGTAATGGGCCCCTCACGGGGCCTGATCTACCCCCGCTCTGAGCTTCGGCAGTGATGAACAATGGCCCTCGATGTCTCTTCGCTCTACACCAAACCACTTTGCCATGTCGGAGAGAACAACTTGAGTGAAGTTGTGTTGCCAGGCGTAGTCGCTTGGCCCGGACTGTCTGCACGTACCTGAAGCCGCTGAGTCAATAAAAAAGAGTGACTTAAATGAGGAGAGGGAAAGAGACTGTATCTCACTTGAGTGTGTAGAACAGTACTGCTATGTGTTGCGTCGAGCCCTTATTTTCAGCTACAAAATGTAAACACGTCACTGTTATACACCGAAGAGTAAAAAAAAAAAAATGTACACCTGCCTAATATCGTGTAGGACCCCCCGAGTACGCAGAAGTGCCGCAACACGACGTGGCATGGACTCGACTAATGTCTGAAGGTATGCAGGAGGCATTGAAATCTGCGCCAATTTGAGAAAGGGTTGCACGTCTGTCACTTTAAATTATTCTCGTCAGTCGCCGTTTGTCCCGTTCGTTCAAGGTCTTTTTCCGGCCGCAGAGACGTCGAATATTTGATGTTTTACCTGATTCCCGATATTCACGGCACACTCGTGAAATGGTCGTACGCGAAAATCCAAATGTTATCGCTACCTCGGAGATGCTATGTCCCATCTCTCGTGCGCCGACTATAACACCACGTTCAAACTCACTTAAATCTTGATAGCCTGCCATTGTAGCAGCAGTAACCGATCAAGCAACTTTGCCAGACTTTCGTTGTCTTATATGGGCGCTGCCGACCGCATCGCGTTACTCTGATTGGTTTCATACATCTGTTATTTGCATACGCACGCCTATACCAGTTTTTTTGGCTCTTCAGTGTATTTCCAACATAAGAACAACATAAGAACATGCGTCAAAGCACATCAGTACGATGAAAAGCTATGAATACAGATATTGTCAATCCTGATGATACAATATATGCAACTCATCTTCGTCACGGTAAACGTTTTCGAGATAATGACTTTTGTTTTAAGTTTTTTTCCTACTGTTCGTCTCTAGTTGGAAACTGGCGTACATTATCTTGGGGGTTAACTTTAAAACTGTCTACAATTAGGCACCGAAGACAGGCGTCTCCTCATTTTCTGAAACATTTTGTAATTTCAACGCCCATCTAAAATATTAAATATAAAATCAACGATCTTGTCTCGGTAAACATAACATCAGGCAAGTCACAAAGCTTGAAGTGAAACAGGGCAGCTACTGTGCAATTATCGAATGAAGTTACAAAATTGTCGTTGTGTAATTTGCTATATGTTAAGAGTACATTTATATTTTAACCATCTCGTATTAATAAACTGAGCAAAGTTATTTTGGTTGTTCCAAGTTTGTAACTTTTAAACATAAATAAACTTGCATATAATTTGTGGGGTTGGCAACACAGCTGTGACATGAGGAAACATTGGTTCGTAAGGGCGTATAGAGCGTCGCCCTTGCGGCGTTGTCTTGGGTGTCGTGAGGGGTACTGACCTCTGGTGAGCGACTGTGAGAACATGACCTTGGCCAGCTGGTACTGACCTCTGGTGAGCGACTGTGAGAACATGACCTTGGCCAGCTGGTACTGACCTCTGGTAAGCGACTGTGAGAACATGACCTTGGCCAGCTGGTAGATGACTTCCTCCAGAGAGTACTCGGTGTAGAGGAACCCCGCCACACGCAGACGTTCTAGCAGCTCGTCGTAGTCTTCGTCAGACAGACCTCCACGGCCGCTCGTCGTCTCTGCAAATCAACAATCCTCGCTCACAGCACCCACCCCGGCTTACTCCAACTTATGATTTTCCTTCACTTTCGGCAAAAATATTCGTTAGTAAAGGCTGTTCACGGTGGACGGAGCACTTATGAAAGCCCTGCTTTAGATCTACTTGTTTGCACATTGCGTATCCTTCCACCACATGTAACATTAATACTGCCATGGGCCTGAGCACTTTATTCATGCGCTGGTGAAGTAAAACTGTGAAATTATTAGCAAAGAAAATATTTCACAAATTTGCTAATGCTTACACTGTATTAAAAAACAGAAAGCAAAGTAAATAATGGCAATATCCATGAAAGTTTACCTAGCACTTTAAAGTCGTCATCAATAAATAGAACTACTTTCCCGTCGTCGTTCTCAACTTTACTGGATGCTTGCCAGTCAATGTGCCCATTGAAACATATGCAGCCAGAGGCAGCGGTATTTTTCAGAGGTGCTTCAATAACCGTGAACCTGCACTCAAGTGTTAATTTCTCACGAAACGAGGTATTCTAAGCGCCTTCAAGCGTTCGTTTGATGTCACTATGTTTAATATCATATTCTAAACGACAAGCCTTCCGGGCTNTCACTATGTTTAATATCATATTCTAAACGACAAGCCTTCCGGGCTTTCGTTACGGAGTTTTATTATAAAAAACATGGTGGGTGTGTGGTACAAGTTGTTATTTGTAGCTGCGGGAGATGAGAATCGTCAAGTATTGTATCTTCATGTAGAAACATACAAATTTATTTCAAAACAAAATGTGTATACTTTAAAGGCACCAATTAATTTTTTTTTAAATTCTGAATTATAAAAGCAACAGTACTCGGCACTTCAACTAATTACAGTACGCCTAACACATGTTCATACGTAATACGTCATACGTGCAGCCGAGTTATAAAATACCTCCAAAGATGATGCGGACAGCAAATCTGAGACATTCAGCGAACTAACTATACCTTTTTTTAAATAGCATAAACTGTTAGGTTAAAACTAATTTTTAAAACTTATAAATGAAAAAAAAAAATTAAGAGCTTTGCTGTTTTTTGTTTATTGATGTTTTCATGCTAAATTATTCATTACCTTGCAAAAACAATTTCCCATATTTCAGTTAGAGTTCATGTGAGTAATTTTGCCATCTTGCATTCACTATAAGCAAACCCTTAACATTGCCGAAGGCTTGGAGGGCTGCAACGAAATATGAAATAGANTCTTGCATTCACTATAAGCAAACCCTTAACATTGCCGAAGGCTTGGAGGGCTGCAACGAAATATGAAATAGAATACGAATCTGCCTTACTCGAATATTTTATTCGTTTCAAGACTATTTGAAACCCAAACGAATAAGAAAATTTAACGGATAACTTAAAATAAGGCCCCCAGGTAGCTAGGTATTACTTGACGTAAACTACACAAGGCCACAATCGTCCCTCCTCTCCTTCCCCTACTCGGGAAGGGGGAGTGTTTGACTGCAGACGACTAGAGTGGGCGTGGCCATACACGACTGGCACAGTGTTCAACTTCCCGTGCAGCTGTCAACTCGAGCAGGCAAANATGTCGAAGATTTGATGTTTTACCGGATTCCCGATATTCACGGTACACTCGTGAAATGGTCGTACACGAAAATCAGAATGTTATCGCTACCTCGGAGATGCTATGTCCCATCTTTCGTGCGCCGACTATAACACCACGTTCAAACTCACTTAAATCTTGATAGCCTGCCATTGTAGCAGCAGTAACCGATCCAGCAACTTTGCCAGACTTTCGTTGTCTTTCGTCTCTAGTTGAAAACTGGCGTACATTATCTTGGGGGTTGACTTAAAAATGTCTACAATTAGGCACCGAAGACAGGCGTCTCCTCATTTTCTGAAACATATTGTAATTTTAACGCCCATCTAACATATAAAATATAAAATAAACGATCTTGTCTCGGTAAACATAACATCAGGCAAGTCACAAAGCTTGAAGTGAAACCGGGCAGCTACTGTAAAACTATCGAATGAAGATACAAAATTGTCGTTGTGTAATTTGCTATATGTTAAAAGTACATTTATATTTTAACCATCTCGTATTAATAAACTGAGCAAAGTTATTTTGGTTGTTGCAAGTTTGTAACTTTTAAACATAAATAAACTTGCATATAATTTGTGGGGTTGGCAACACAGCTGTGACATGAGGAANCAAGTTTGTAACTTTTAAACATAAATAAACTTGCATATAATTTGTGGGGTTGGCAACACAGCTGTGACATGAGGAAACATTGGTTCGTAAGGGCGTATAGAGCGTCGCCCTTGCGGCGTTGTCTTGGGTGTCGTGAGGGGTACTGACCTCTGGTGAGCGACTGTGAGAACATGACCTTGGCCAGCTGGTACTGACCTCTGGTGAGCGACTGTGAGAACATGACCTTGGCCAGCTGGTAGATGACTTCCTCCAGAGAGTACTCGGTGTAGAGGAACCCCGCCACACGCAGACGTTCTAGCAGCTCGTCGTAGTCTTCGTCAGACAGACCTCCACGGCCGCTCGTCGTCTCTGCAAATCAACAATCCTCGCTCACAGCACCCACCCCGGCTTACTCCAACTTATGATTTTCCTTCACTTTCGGCAAAAATATTCGTTAGTAAAGGCTGTTCACGGTGGACGGAGCACTTATGAAAGCCCTGCTTTAGATCTACTTGTTTGCACATTGCGTATCCTTCCACCACATGTAACATTAATACTGCCATGGGCCTGAGCACTTTATTCATGCGCCGGTGAAGTAAAACTGTGAAATTATTAGCAAAGAAAATATTTCACAAATTTNGGGCCTGAGCACTTTATTCATGCGCCGGTGAAGTAAAACTGTGAAATTATTAGCAAAGAAAATATTTCACAAATTTACTAATGCTTACTCTGTATTAAAAAACAGAAAGCAAAGTAAATAATGGCAATATGCATGAAAGTTTACCTAGCACTTTAAAGCCGTCATCAATAAATGGAACTACTTTCCCGTCGTCGTTCTCAACTTTACTGGATGCTTGCCAGTCAATGTGCCCATTGAAACATATGCAGCCAGAGGCAGCGGTATTTTTCAGAGGTGCTTCAATAACCGTGAACCTGCACTCAAGTGTTAATTTCTCACGAAAGGAGGTATTCTAAGCGCCTTCAAGCGTTCGTTTGATGTCACTATGTTTAATATCATATTATAAACGACAAGCCTTCCGGGATTTCGTTACGGAGTTTTATTATAAAAAACATGGTGGGTGTGTGGTACAAGTTGTTATTTGTAGCTGCGGGAGATGAGAATCGTCAAGTATTGTATCTTCATGTAGAAACATACAAATTTATTTCAAAACAAAATGTGTATACTTTAAAGGCACCAATTAATTTTTTTTTAAAATTCTGAACTATAAAAGCAACAGTACTCGGCACTTCAACTAATTACAGTACGCCTAACACAAGTTCATACCTAATACGTCATACGTGCAGCCGAGTTATAAAATACCTCCAAAGATGATGCGGACAGCAAATCTGAGACATTCAGCGAACTAACTATACCTTTTTTTAAATAGCATAAACTGTTAGGTTNTTAATAGCATAAACTGTTACGTTAAAACTAACTTAAAAAATTAAGAGCTTTGCTGTTTTTTGTTTATTGATGTTTTCATGCTAAATTATTCATTACCTTGCAAAAAAAAAATTCCCATATCATGTGAGTAATTTGGCCATCTTGCATTCACTATAAGCAAACCCTTAACATTGCCGAAGGCTTGGAGGGCTGCAACGAAATATGAAATAGAATATGAATCTGCCTTACTAGAATATTTTATTCGTTTCAAGAGCATTTGAAACCCAAACGAATAAGATCATTTAACGGATAACTTAAAATAAGGCCCCCAGGTAGCTAGGTATTACTTGACGTAAACTACACAAGACCACACAGTTTCTCCCTTCCTTCCCCTCCTCGGGAAGGGGGAGTGTTTGGCTGCAGAAGACTAGAGTGGGCGTGGCCATACACGACTGGCACAGTGTTCAACTTCCCGTGCAGCTGTCAACTCGAGCAGGCAAANGACTAGAGTGGGCGTGGCCATACACGACTGGCACAGTGTTCAACTTCCCGTGCAGCTGTCAACTCGAGCAGGCAAAGTGACCCTCACCGAAGATACCTCGACTACAGCTTCTACGAGCTTGCAACTTAGGCATTGAAAAAAAAAAAAAAAACAGTTGCTCATTTAAACATAATATTTAGGTACTACCTGCCCATCGCGTAAATATACTATCAACGATCACTTAGTTTTTCTCTCTAACTATTGTAGAAACACATTCTTGGTTACATATTTTCACTTTGACGTTGGCAGTACTGCCGTCTTTGTATATGTGCTCTCATTCGTTAGTTCGTGCAGCGTGCGTCGTCGTGACAATTTTCTACTGTTCTCTGATTGGATGTTGGAAATGAAACATAAACATCCCATGTATGCACTACGTTGCGCAATTGTCAATAAATAGGTTAGAAAACATGACGGTTGATTCTTGTGCACACCATCTATGTTCTTTGATTGCTGTTATATTCTCAATTGTGGACCCAGCTGAATGCACCGAGGTGTCTACTTAGCACTGCGGGGAAGACAATATTGCCAACTTACCTCTGTTGGCAGCAGTGGTGGGCAAGTCGGCGTACGCCTTCTTGGTGATGACGTCGGAGGTGACGTCATTGTTCTGCTTGTTGCCGGCGGAGGAGACGGACTTGTCGAGTCCCAGTGCGCTCTGCAACAGGCTGGTCCGCTCCTGAACAACAAACCACGCTTCTTTATTACTAGCGCGTCTAGTCTAGGCTGTTCTCGGTAAACACAAGCACATTTGAAAGCCCTGCTCAACATATACTTGTTTACACATTGTGTGTTCTTCCGCAATATGTAAACAAATTAACATTGNATTTGAAAGCCCTGCTCAACATATACTTGTTTACACATTGTGTGTTCTTCCGCAATATGTAAACAAATTAACATTGTCATAGTCTGAGAACTTCAATCATGCGTCGATCAAGTAAAACTGCGAAATTATAAGAGAAGTAAATTAATTACAAATTTGGCAATCATTACACTTACATGCACTAATGAAAGCAGAAATAAAAAATATAATTACATTATTCACAAATGTTCACCTAACACTTAATTCAACGTTGAGACAGACAACTACTTATCCATTGTTACCAACTTTGCTGGGGGCATACCACTCAGTGTACCCGTTAAATTGTAAGTTGGTAGAGACGACGACATTTGTATAGGTTTATTTCAAAACTGCTCAACTACTAGTGAACAACCTATAATGTCAGATAACGTGAGTGAGTGGAGTGGAGAGCTTCGGGTGGCTCATAACATCGAGGCCTTGAGAGCCGATGATGGTGAAGCGAGGTGAGTATGGACAGCAACGAAATGCAAGGGCGGGGGAAAACGGGAGATCCCCGATAAAACCCGCCGACCAGCGTCATCGCACGACGTGATTCTGATATGCAAAAGTGTGGTAGTGGTCCCGCTGGGAATCTGATTGGAGGCGAGCGTTCTAGCCACTGCGCCACCGCTGCCCCATTTGTAACTGAATCATCTTAAAGCACTTATTTATGTCAACATTGTATTAACTTTTGTGGAAGCAATGTGGTTTTGGCAGTTGTAATGAAAAACAGCCGCATTCCAACTTGTATTCTCCTTATGGATCGATCAACAGATAACGTGCTATGAGTTGTTATTGATTTTTTTAAATCTTAGAACCGATATTCTTAAGTGCCATACTGTGCAAGTAACATTTCGTAGAACACAATTTTGTTATTGGTAATTTTAATTTAATTGGTTGTTACCGAGGACTTTTATTATATAGCTAATGGGTACAAATTCTGGGACATTCTTTATACTAATTAACATTTCGAGGGCAGCAAAATTTTACTGGCACTGAAAACACGGTTGAAGTAAGACGCCTACATTGTCTACTACAGGAATATCAGTTGTGTTGGTATCTGTATTTAAACTTGTCTACGTCCTGCTGATAATAGCTACACCGCACATGCTTTCTCTACTTTTCAACGCTTATTATTGGCTGGCCGTCGGCCAATGGAGTCGCGTGTTGACTGTGAACCAATTAATACGTTACGTCGTGACGCATGCCACAGGTTTCACAATCCACCGTGTTAACTTGAGAAATAATTATAAATAACAGATTTATTCTTACGAATTAAAATTTTAACCAGTTGTAATTTTTTTTTTTTTTACTTTTATTCCGATAAAACTAAACAGCACAACTATAAAAGTGTGGTTTTGTCTTGAAGAGCAAAGACATTTATGCATAAACGTAGCCCTGAATGTTTATGAGCGTACTCCTCAATGGATTAAGGGCATTTACTGCATTATTACCTATTATTGTGATCTCGGTATCGTTCACACACTCACAGTGATAGAATCGATGTTGGGTTTAGTGGAGATGTAACTCTTTAATTCAGTGCCAGCGATTTAATATATGAAATTATGCGAAATGATAATCATTGATAACTTAGCCGATAAGCAGATATTTACTGCACAATAATCGAGTGCGCTGGGAACCGGTACTTCGAAACAATGCGATTCACACGAGATCACAGAAAATCACTGGTGAATCAAGGGTAGCCAGTCACTGTTGAGGTCTACCAGTGATAAAAGACCTGCGGTTTTCACTATTCTATACAGAAACCTTCACTACTTTCAATTTACAGTATACCTCATCGAACCAAAACAGAATTAGCCTAAGTTGTTATGTTTATTCTTCTTTCTATCAGTCTTTGAAGTGAAGGCTGTAGGTTTAATATTGTTTGCAATATTCACATTACGAAATTTTGCGTAATACCTCAAATACGAAAGAAAAAAAAAATCATCCAGAATTAGATTTTAAATATCATTCTTAACTGCCATCACCCCTTTTCTTGTTTCATGAAATATTATCGGAAAAGATAACAAATGGTTTAGTTGCAGACAGGTTTTTTTAAAAGCTGTTAAAGAAGTTTAGTCCCTGGCTTCTCTAAACTTTGTGCACGTAATTATCGCCTTACAGCTTGCGACGAGAACTCCTGGAGTAACAGTTTCACAGCCTCACATTCGTAAGCCACTGTACAATAATGGAAGTTTTCGTGGATGATCCCATGCAAGCTTGTATGGATGGTGCTATGGAAGTTTTGGCACGTTTTCGTTATTGACCGTGTGCAATTTTCGGTGGAAGGTTTCCCGCAAGGTTGAAATTCTAGCCAATCAGAGAGAGGTATCTACGATAGTTGTAATTTTGTTTATTTTGTTTTGAGAAACAATTACAAGGCTATTAGACAAAAGTAAATTATATATATATATATATAAACGTGAAATATGTTATGTTGATATTATAACAGCTTTACAAAAATCACAGTAAATATATTTGTTTATTTAACACAAAAACCTATAATTACTAAAACAAAACAACTAGGCTCCATGCATTAACGAGTTCTGCGAAAGCTATACTCTAAGTGTGNAAACCTATAATTACTAAAACAAAACAACTAGGCTCCATGCATTAACGAGTTCTGCGAAAGCTATACTCTAAGTGTGTTGTAGAACCACAGTTGCAGAAGTAAAATCAAAACAAATGCACACTCGTTTTCATGCGTGACAAGTTATTCCATAGAAAGTTCCGTACCTGCTTGCATACGGGCTTCCGCCGGAGTTAGTGCGAAATATTGTATCGTGGTCCACGGTCGGGCGGGCGTATAGGTTATGTACGTCGGCAGCCGCTAACTTCCGGGAGGCGATCCACAAGTTTGCCAACAGCGCGGGCGCAAACTGAATAACTGCGTCGCTCCGCTCGCCCAGTGCTGCCACATCACGTTAGCGAATTTACTTCCGCACGGAGGAGGAAAATTTGCTGCGAGGCGCTTTAAGGANCCCAGTGCTGCCACATCACGTTAGCGAATTTACTTCCGCACGGAGGAGGAAAATTTGCTGCGAGGCGCTTTAAGGGAAACTTTTTGAATGCCAGCATTACTTTATTTTAAAGAAAAAGTATTTAACAAGTATCTGGGTTATACGCGCAGCCCTTTTTATAAGCACGCGCCTATATTAAAAAAGTTATGAACAAAGGATTAATTAACTTTAAAAAATATCAACCTAATGAAAAGCGCAATTTGCGTTATAATGGGGAGATTTTTCTTTTATTTTTAAAACTCAGCGTTAATTCTTTGAATGCTGTCAAATCCATCCAAAACACAGCGACAAAACTGGCCTTAAATTAGTGCTCCCGTGCTTCTGAAACCCAGAAATGTAATTAGGAAACTCATGATTTTTGCAAAAAAGGTGTCATAACTAATTAGCTGTACTTCAGAAATTTTCCTCTAGATATCAAATGAGAACCTAATTGCAGCTATTAAGTGTAGTGGCACCTAATTTTCGCAAAAAACATTTTACGCGCAGGTTATATTTCTGTATTATTTGGCTATATTGAAAGAGATGTATACGTAATTTACTATTTTCTGGGTTTAAATTTGTAATATTTATTTTTACAATTTGGAGACCGACGTATAAAGTACGTTGTATTCATTTCAATGTTTCAAACATTATATTTATTCATTTCAGCTGCATTTAGTTTTGGAAACGATATTTTCATAAACTAAAATTTAGTTTCATTGGTATTCGTATCAAAATCATACACATGAATTAATGCATTCGTTATGCAACAACTCTGCAGTCTTTTAGGAAAGGGTGTACAAAATACATTTCGCTGGGACTTCAAAGGTTACGCCAATTCCTTCATGCAAATCAATGAACTCGCGAATATTTCCCGTCTCTGTGAGTTAGCTTACGTTCGTCTGTGTCTGTCTCCATGCGTGTGAAGCTATATCCCCATATCACTAGGCGGCCAATTACATTTCTGATATTCTTATACTGATAATTATCATGACTTTACTGAAAATAGTTCAGCTGTGTCAAAACAAATGCATTATCCAATCAAACAAGAAGGAGGGTGCTACAGTGTATTTAAAAATTAATTCGCACAAACATTTTTTGCTACTTCTAGTGCCTCTTTTAACAAACATCTTGACGATAATAAACTAGATGAGTGTTCAGAACATTACGAAATATAGATCACAGCTTAGGGTACCTATTAACGATAAAATGTTTTATCTTACTCACAGATAAAGTTTCTATTTATGTGACTTATCAATTAAGTCATAATCAGTTAGATATAGAAGTTTCCTTACTCGCGAGTTACCGTATAAATGTGTTAGGAAAGCGTTAATTCCCATTTGAGAACTTCGTGTGGAATATTAGTTCAGCTATATTATAATCATTCTCGGCATATAAATCCACAATATTGTGAATAGAGGCGTGCCTCAGCTCAGCAAATAATTAAAGTTGTGCCGGTCACATCTGAACAGTACAAATTGTTTTGTACTAAAAATAATAATTAAAGTTTTCCACTATGAATGCAAGAAAAATATTGCACATTTAAAATTCGGTTCGAATTTTTTGAACATAGTTAAGAACCTATAGAATGATAAAATTGTTAAATATATATTTTGTATTACAGATATACCTAATCAAATTGGGCGTCCTGTTTGGCGTTAGCAATGCAAAACAAATACGAAACTTGTGAGGCCCGCGAGCAGTTTGCAGGACGAGCCGACGTCCTTAGTTACCGACGTCCTTAGTTACCGACGTCCTTAGTTACCGACGTTTCTGTATTAAGCTGTTTACTAAATCTTAAAACGTTCTTCCGTTCTCTGTATTAGTGGAGTGCTACTAGTTTAATTGAACGTATACTGTAGATTCACGATGACCTTGTAAATGAAACAGTCTTGTAATTCTACCAGATTACGTAAATAAGAGGACTTTGTTAAATAGCAAAAACATTATAAAATAAAACACACTCATTCAGCCGAAGGAAAGCTTAAAATGGACAAATATTCATTTCTGTACTATTTGCTTACCAAGATAAAGTATGAAACTAAGTATAGTTTGATGTAGGTCTATTAGTGAGTGAGTGAAAGTATTAAGGCGGTTCTTAACATCGAGGGCTTGAGAGCTGGTGAGGGTGAAGCGAAGTGAGTATGGAGCGCTGGAATGAAAGGACGGGAAGATCCCCGAGAAAACCCGCCGATCAGCGGCATCATCCAGCGCAATTTCCACATGCCGGGAAAGCGAACCCGGTNCACCTCACGCCATCTGTTATCAAGTCTCCGGGAAAAGCCTGAAGATCTTCATATGGCGGCTGTTGATACACAATTTACAGAGGTGTAGGCTTTTTACGATTAACTAAACGCATTCGAAATCAACTTTTGAAAAGTTTTACTGCTACAACCTGCATGTATGTTGACTTGTACACTAAATGGCGCGCCGTCCAGTAAAGTTGGTAACAACACAGGGAAAGTAGTTCCATTTCTGAGCGTTCAATTAAAAGTGTTTGGTGAACATTTGTGAATGCTGAAATTATTTATCTAGTTTTCTATTTTTTAATGAGTATAAGTGTAAGAATAACCTAATTCGCAAAATATTTACATTTATGATAATTGTATAATTTCACTTAATCAACGCATGAATAAAGCGATGAGGCCCATTGCAATGTTAATTGTAGATATGATGGAAGAACACGCAATATATATAGAAGTAAATCTCAAGCAGGGCTTTTAAAACTACCCCGTTTACAGTGGTGACCTTAAACAAGGTCACAGAAGAACACCTGTATTGTCAACAATTTTTTGCGCTACATATAGCAGGAAATCATTCTGTTCTAGGAACCAAACATTGCGTTCAAACAAGAATTAATATAACATCACCCGGGATGCCAGCAGAAAATTATACATTTCCCTGTATGCTCTGTAAAGATCACTGCTATGTAATTACTAAAACTATATGTTTTATCAGGGGATGTTGCCATTTTATTAAAATGACTAAAAATATATTTGTCACATTTTAATACATCTGGAGGTTGCGATCGCATTTTATGTCAACGTAAGTCATGAATTTTAGTCCACCAAAACTTTTAATTTCTAATATATACACATTTGCCATAGTTTTTTGTGCAATGTCACACGAAAAAGGAAGACGGAAGAACATGTAAACACTGTACATTATTTGTTTACAGTTTTACGAGCAATTATTTTGGAAATAACTGCCGAGGTTATGCCCGTAACATCACAAGTAAATGAGAGGAAATTTTACATCACGTCACCGTGAAATGTGTAAAGCTGGAGTTGAATTTTAATAAACTAAAACTGTAGAATTCAAGTTTATTTAAAATATGGAGCTACACAAACAATTATATATGTTCCATAATTCAGTGTTTTGTAAAGCTACAATATTCTACTTAAAAAAAAATTTCTGGCAATTAATTTTTTAAAGAATTGTTAGTAAAAATTTCACCTTTTTTTTTACCGTATACAGTAAAATACGTGAATATTACAGCTATGAAATTATTATGTTTACATGTTTTAGCAAGGGTTGTTTCTGTAATTCAAAATGACTGCTAAATAAATACGCCATACTTACATCCATATGGAGGTTATAATCGCACATGTATTGTGATTGTAAATGATGTAGAGGTGGAAGAAAGAAGTGAGTGGGCAAATAGACTTGGGCGGCTCTTAACTTAGAGGTCTCGGGAGCCGGTGAGGGTGAAGCGACGTATGGAGCGGCGCCGGAACGAAAGGGTGNGCGGCTCTTAACTTAGAGGTCTCGGGAGCCGGTGAGGGTGAAGCGACGTATGGAGCGGCGCCGGAACGAAAGGGTGGGGGAAACGGGAGATCCCCGAGAAAACCCGGCGACCAACGGCATCGTCCGGCACGATTTCCACGTGCGGAAATCCGGGAGCGACCCCTCTGGGAATCGAACCCTGTTATCCGGTGTGCGAGGCGAGTAGTCTAGCCATTGCACGACCGCGGCCCCTGGAAGACAGGAGAGAACATGTTAAGTGAGAGGTGTGATGTGAGTGGAGGAGTTACCTTGGTGTGGTGTTGCTGCTGACGTAACTTCTGCTGGGCGTAGTGCGTCTGCAGGTACTCTAGGCTGACCTTGATCTCCTGCAGGAAGGCGATGGCCTCCTCCCGGGACATCTGCAACCAGCGTCACCTTCACAACACTCCGCTGCTTCAGTGGCTCTCANGAAGGCGATGGCCTCCTCCCGGGACATCTGCAACCAGCGTCACCTTCACAACACTCCGCTGCTTCAGTGGCTCTCAAGCATTGCTTCACCACCGACCACTGGGTGAGGATTGCTCATCTGACACGGTATGCTAGCTGCAGGCTGTCAACTCGACACCACCTCGTCGGTACAACGTACGAATAATGATTTAAGTAGTCATTACAATGAATTACTGCATAAAAAAATGGCATTATAACCACAAAAATCTTTATATTTAAGTATTTAACTGTAGAAAAGTTTAAATAAATTAGTATAATTAGTTTTAATTGTAAAATTTATTTCGTGGACCGCATTGGACCAAGCCCCACGATCTACCAGTGACCCGCGAACCACAGTTTGATAACCACTGATCTATACGACTGGCAATTACTTCTTGTATCCTCTCACGTTAGCGCACTGCCTACATAACAGAGCGTTTTGAAATGCACACTCCTCTCACTAAGTTCTGATAAAACTTAAATAAATGCATTTAAGTAGCTCTATATATATATATATATATATATATATATATAACTAACTAAATTAATAAATATATATAACTAAATAAATAAATATATATATATATATATTAAAAGCACGGTTCCATCGAAAACAAAATGCAAACAAACACCCAAGTAAATAATTGAATATATGTGGTTTTGGCATTATATAGGTCAATCGTGAGATAGTTTTGCAGAAATGCAAAATCGATGTAACACGCAGGCCGTCACAACTTTGGCAAGCGTACTCCTTGTCTGGGGAAAGTTTTACAAAATTAATTAATTGCATCGAAATAATTTTTTTGCAAAAATTAAGAGATTAAAGTTATAAGTTAATGGCNGTTTTACAAAATTAATTAATTGCATCGAAATAATTTTTTTGCAAAAATTAAGAGATTAAAGTTATAAGTTAATGGCGGAAAAGATAACTGATTAAAATCAATGCTTAAGAAATAATAACTTATCAAAATGAATATATTGTACACAACTACGAGTTTAAATTAAAAAGATAAATGTTACAAAAAATTTAATTGTTATGATTTTCAAATAGTTACATTTGTTGATAAAGTTTATGTATGTAAATGTCAACGGCTGTGAAGTAAATCGTTGATTTATGAAACAATTTGGCATCTAATGGTTTTTTAATGAAACATTTTATAAAAACCAATTAATTAAATTATAAATTTTTATAGAAATATTAATTGATGATGTTTGTTTTAAATCAACATCAATTGTAGAAATCGTTAATACATTCACAGGTTAGCTGAAAGTAAAAAATTAGCTAATTTAAGTTAAAGATAAAAAATAATTAATTAAATTTAAACTTAAATTATATTAAAACCAGACGATTCAAGTTAAGAATTAACTTACGCCAAACTAATATTATTTCCAGTAGAGTGAACTTAACACACATCAGCCAAGGGCAAAGTTGAGACGCCATTTCGCTCCCGGAAAAATTTTTCTGGTGAACTAGCGACTTTCCAAAACAACTTTACCAAAAAAACTGTCGTGTTAGTTCAGAGATTTGTCCGAAAGGGGCGCTGTCGTCAATCTTCCATCTCCCTTCCTAATTTCGCCTCTATATTTTTCGTTTGTTTTTGCGAAAGGCTGAAGGATTGATCCAGCTTAAATTTCCCCCGCTCTGCGTGCGTCATTTGTAATCGTGCACCGGCGTGCAGCGATCAGATCGCAGCGAGAGGAATGTGGTGGCGGATAGTGTACGCGAGTGGAGATGACGCGAACTGCACAAAGGACGGTAACGAGCGGCTTTACCCAGGATCTCGCACATGGCACCGGCATCCCGCGGCGAGCTGCGTATCAAGAGCGAGTTCACAGCTGTGCCTGTGCCACCCCCAACCCCCTGACCTTCTCACAGTCCACCTCGCACCACGGCATGNGGACGGTAACGAGCGGCTTTACCCAGGATCTCGCACATGGCACCGGCATCCCGCGGCGAGCTGCGTATCAAGAGCGAGTTCACAGCTGTGCCTGTGCCACCCCCAACCCCCTGACCTTCTCACAGTCCACCTCGCACCACGGCATGTAGACAACTGTGCTATCGCCCACACCCCGCCCCTCAACCCCCCCTGACTATCACGCAGTCCACCCCGCACCACGGCATGTAGACAAACAACACAGCCGAACTTTAATCTCCGCCGCGCATTCCACCCCCTTCCTCCCCCGCGTGATGCACATCGCGCACACAGGGGTGAGTTGTAACGCACGGCTCTCCACGTCATCGCGTTTTATACTCCTGTGTTGCAATTAGCGGTTGTGAAATTCCGCGAAAAGATTTCAAGACAAGTTACATATCAAAATACTGTAGGGTCGTTTACCTATCTTGATCGGCTGTATTAAATTTTGACAGGGGTTAGATGTATGCACACGAATCACGTAGGAGCCGTGCCGATGTTGCTGAATTCTGAGTGGCCCGATCATATATAAACGCCTTCTCAAGCAGACAGCAACCAATGGCAATATACAAACTGCTGTTGGGTGTTTATAGTATTTAAGTACACCGTGTACTCATATTTTCCCACGAAATATCACTAGCTCTAGCTATAGTCGCAGTATCCTCACAGTTTTGAATCAAACATTTGAAAAATCACCCCACGTATTACGTGTTTGGTGTTTTTCCTGAATATGCCAGGTATCTCAATCGTTTTACAATTCAGTTTTAATAACAAAAGTATCTTATTATTGGTGAAATTGAAATTTTGCCTACTGTGAATCGGGAAAACAGAAGAAAATGGAGAGATCACATTAATAGAATGAATAGTCGGAGATTACCGCTTAAAATAATGCAATGTAATCCAAAAGACCGAAGAAGTCCGGGAAGAACGAAGAAGAGATGGGAATCGCAACAGGCAAATGCCTAAAGCATGAAGTGAAAAAGAATTAATGTGAATAATAACAGAAACAAAATAGGTGTGTTGGTAATGCCTTGTAAGAAATAGTTCACATGAACATTATTATTAAGTTGAGTGAGCACAAATACGGTGCGTTGTCCCAACGGCGTACTTTTTCATACTTAGTAAAGTTTTGTTTGCACGAGGCGGAGGAGTAACCTGAAAGTAGAGCTTAGTCAGGGCAGCAGAAAAGTTGGAGGTAACCGCGAATAGGCTACGATCCAAGTGGCCGGAGAGTCACTAGTTCCGAGAGATGTCTCGGAGTGCGTTGACAATCACTGTTCTCCAAGATACCTCTGCTACTTGGAGACGGAGGCCGCAGTGTCGTAGTGGCTAGAGCACACGCCTCCCACCTGGGAGCACCGGGTTCGATTCTAAGTGGGGTCACTCTCGGATATACGCACGTGGGAATCGTGCCGGACGGTGCCGCTGTTCAGAGGATTTTCTCGGGGCTCTCCCGTTTACCCCACCCTTGCATTCCGGCGCTGCTTCATACTCACCTCGCTTCATCCTTATTAAAAACCGTCGGAACTTCTCCATTGCTACTTGGATATGGTTACAGCGGATGTAAAGAGGTGAAATTGAAAGCGGGATCAAAGCCTACGGAATAACAGTTTCTTGGCAGGACCCGTAGTTACTCGTAATCACGGAACCAACACGTAATGAGATCCTACCAAGGAGAAGTGGAGAGTGGGGTGATTGCAGTGCACTGGCACCGTCCGCTATGTTGCTTACATGCAAATATTCAAGCGCGTTAGGAAATAAAGTAAGGGGATTTTTATCCCAACGCAGGAGAGCGTGAGAAGAAAGTGACAGAGCGAGTTTGCCGTAAAATGTGGGAGATTTGGCAGGCCTGCGACAAACCAGAAGTGTCGGTCACAGCTTCCGAACTTTGGTTATGATGGATAACTGGCTGCTTCATTCGTCGTAGTGGGGAACGGTTACATGTTACAAAGGCGTTACTAAGTGCAGACTGTTTAACAAAATTTCCCAGCAGTTATTAAAAGCGCCTATAACAACAATGCAATGTCACACACACAACACGAAACCGTAAAATTAGTGATCGTACTACAAAAATGTTTCTATAGGAAGCAAACAGGTGATATAAACAAAATCGCACTTAAAGCCGGGGATTTACAAAATCCGAAATTGCAACACATTAACGCCACAACTATGCAATTTAACTAGAATGTCGCTGCACAATTGTATTGCACTGAATGGTTGAATTCCGCTGAGATGAACTGAGTGAGCTCCGGGTTTCACAGGACAATGCGGCAAGCGACGGCGTGTCTAGCTAGGCATGCCAGGCCGCGCTTGAAGAGGGGAGTTGGGAATGCAAGATGGCGGCGAGGTGAACTGGAACAGCTTCGGGGGACTGGCCCGGCGTTCCACGACGTGCGACAAGCAGAGGGAGGGAGACGTAGGGTCGAGATTGCCAGGGAGGGTGGAGGGGAGGTCACCCTTGCAGCGGTGCCGAGCTTTGTCTTGCGTGCCGGGTCACGACATGGCGTGACTGCAAGCCCCTATAACCTCCCCCACTCCCCGCCTTCACTACGTAACTGACTCATAGCAGTCACGCTTCTATCTGGCCTTTCAACCAGGGTTGCCAGACCATTCCGAGTACAAATTCCCGCAAGACTGGCCAAAAATCTCCCTTTTAATACCAAAACTCTCGTTCTCATACAAATGAAAAAAGAAGTGCATGACCCGTGTAGTTTACTGTTAGTTTTTATGTGTTGATTTACTTCACTTTATTCCCTAACCACAATAAAAAATTGTGCTTGTAGTGATAAAATGGAAAATAATTACAGGATGACCTGAAATGTTTGAGATGAAATAATATGTATTGAAAATACCGATTAGACTGCTGTGTCCTGGAAGTCGACTATATATATTTTTTTAAATAATTATGGAAGTATATATGTACATGCAAACAAATGCTACAAGTTCGAAATTCGTTTATTCCTCTTTTCTCGCCAGCTACTGAAATTCCCTGTAAAGCGGGAAAGTTCCCGCCATCTGGCAACACTGCCTTCAGCCGCGCGCACACCGTGAAGCAGCGCATCTCAAACTTCTCTTTGCCGCGGACCACAAAGTGTGTCGACTGTCGTCATTAAGGTGGGTTCACAATGAAACACTTGTACGTAACGAACGTCTACAATTCAAAATGAAGGTACGCATTGTTCATGGCCGTCTTGTGGCGTCTAGGCTGTTTACGCACACAACGACCACAAAGAATACCCACTTTCGTTTCGATAAGTACACGTTCGTTACGTACTCGACGTTCATCGTGAATCGAGCTTAACACGAAACGCTAGGTGTAGACTGTCAGCCACATAACATGGCACCTCTTCAGTTCAAGTAGGAAAAACGTAGACATGGTGATTCAACTACCCATTAAAACTAATAAATACCATAAACTTAATATTACACAGTAAAAGCGTAATATTTTACAATTTAATTGTAGAAAAGTAAAAATAAAATAATACAATAAATGCATTAAATGTATTTCTCTCGTACGACCTAAACAGCGAGTCATGGAGCACCAGCGGTCCGCGGACCACAGTTTGAGAACCACTGACGTAGAGGCTAGATTAGTGAGTAGTAGCAGGTTGGTAGGAACGAAGGTAAAAGAAAAGTAAGTTGGTAGACAAGTCCTGGAGTCTCATAAACAGCGAGGTAATTAGAGACGGAGCAGGTTGCTTAGCGGGGAAATGAATCAGCCAAGTTCTGTATTACGGAACCATCCTATCATTCACTTGGAGTGGTTTCCGAAACCACGGGAAACAGAAATAATAAAGGCGAGACCGGGAATCGAACCCAGCTCCTCCCGATTGTAAGGTTACCACTGCGCCATCTCACTAGGTGTTATGGCTCTAGATTAAAAAATTTGGAAAACACCGAGTTATGTTATAAAACGCTTTATCACCGAGTATTTTTGAAAGCCCTGCTTAGATTCTTCTTGCATCCTCCTGCCATATGTGATATCGACATTGCCGTTGGCCTGCCCACTTTATCCACGCACCAACAAAGTAAAACTGTGGAATTGTTAGGAAAGTAGATGTTCTATAATATTCTATATGCTGTTCACGGTAATCTGAGCTCTGTTGACAGCCCTGCTTAATGCTCCCGCCTAACTAGAGTTTTTTCCGCGTTTGAGGCTGAGAAGCGTAGGAGCGATAAGGACGACACTGCCTCACGCATCAAGTGCGCCATCGCCGCTAAGCGCAAGGCTCTGAACTGGCGTGCAGTGTTCTAGTCGCACTTCCTGTACCTAGGGGACTTTCAGCCGTGACGCTATATTCCTACTGGTGGGAAGTGCGTAGGAATGTTCAGTGCAAGGCCCTTGAGTAGTTTTGTATGTATTTGACGCGTATATTTTGAGATATGGAGCTTTGAAAAAGCTGTTTTTTTTTCCTTTTTGGTGTGCTGTGAAATGGCGTTTGTAGTGCGCGTGACGTCATTAAAGCACCCAACAGCCGACGTCTGAAGTGTGTTTTCTCTTCTCACACTGTACGCATGTTTAATAGTTTCTAAGAAAAACGTGCATCTCAAACACACTGCAATGCAGTTGAAGCGCAAGGTAGACGGGGACCTTAAGATCTTCGTGTGCACGCATTGTGTACTTTTACATTATGTGTACGATTGACGTTGCCATTGGCCTCGTCATTTTATCCACGCGTCCGTCAAAACAAACTGCACAATTATTAGACAGGGAATTATTTTACAAATGAGATAATTTTTACACTTTTACGCGTTTAAAGAAGAATCAGTTTTATTGTTCACGGATGTTTATTTAACAATCTGAACACAACTTCACGACATTGAACTACTTTCCTTCCGCTCTCACCACTCAGCGTCTTACTGAACATAAACACAGCTAGAGGCAGTGGCATTTTTGAAAGGTTGTCTGCTGCTCGTTTACGTTCTCAAGACTTTAATATTAATACAATGGTTCAATATAATAATAAATAAACATAAATGTTCGTGTTGCTTTTAGTTTTGTTATTGGACGCCTTAGCAATTTAAAGATAAGTACCCCTTTTCAAAGAGTATGCCTCATAAAATCAGACAATAACTCATAAAGACACACGTTCAGAAGAACACTTCATATAGTACACAATACACTCCAACACTACTCAAATAAAATAATTAATTTAAAGTGTACATGTGTTTAATTGGATATCTAATTGGGAAAATTTTTTTTTAGAATTTGCTGTAATGTGTATTAAAGAAATCAACTGATAGTGTGCCTTAATAACTAAATTAATTACTGAACAATATTACTTCGATAAATTTCCCTACACACTTCCTTACAAACTTTTATTAAGGGAGGAAATAAAATCGAATAACTAAAATGTCCTTCAGTCGCTCTATCAATATCAATAAAATTGTTGATAATCCATCTGACTAGGGCAAATCTTTAAATAAAAAAAAAGGTTCAAACTTGGATAAAGGTGATTACTGTTTCAACGAGTTAATTAAACTAAAACTTTTCCTGAAATCAACGAAACTCGGTCGGAGAACTTGAGACACTATACAAACGGCCACTGGGTAAAATTAGACCGTCTTTAAATGAGTTCCAACTTAATCAAATTCAAATGGTAATCTTGGCCGTGAAAGAAATAAGTTGTTGTCGACCTCAAACAATCTGGAGGCGGGCTTACGTCTCGGCGACTTCACTGCGGCCGGATTCAGTGGCGTAGTTCAGGATGACGTCACTCATGGGGTCGGCAGCTTTCACACTAATATTCCCTATAGTGAGCGCCTGTTTGGGACTTCTTGCCCGAGTCCACACTCCCCAGACTTCAGACAACATTATGGTCCGCCAGACTTAATAGAGCTACAGTTATGCCGGTCTTGGCGCCTTCGGAAACTGAAGGTTTCTCCAGATGCTTCTACTCCTTACAACGGTCGGACCAAAAAAAGACGCGAAACAATGTCTTATACACGATAAGTCGTCACTTGCGCATCACCAGAAAGGTCATAGACCTTGCCATCGTGAGAGATAAAACTAGGCCTAAATTAACCTCCAAAGAGAGAGAAAAAAAGCTGTTCTATTGTGCTAAGCACTCATACCGATTAAATGCAAAACACGTTGCCTTGGTAACCAAATCAATAAACATACAAAAAATCTAGCTAAACCCTAGAAATCGAAGGGTGATATAACCTTCATAAACAAAAATTATAATTTAAATTAAATTTGGAGGTTAAATTTTAATACTACTAAATTTTAGTTACATAAAAAATCATGAAAAAATAGTGAACATGCTGAACTGTAATATTATTATATTGCAGTTGTGCAATATATTATATTACAGTTGATTTAAAAAGCGCGCAGTTAACCGTGAACAACCTATACTAATGTGCATTTTCTTACTCTTAGTGAGCATAAAACAAAAAATCCTAACTTTATTTGGCCATCAATGTAAACGTTCCTCTCGCTCTGCAGCGCCAGGTATTTAGAACTAGAGTATTTACGTTGATTCACAGCCAACTTCACTGGAAGCCCGCATGCCGCTGTGTGATGCAGCACGTAGCGTGTACACATGGCGGGTTGTGATAGCGGGGTTGCGCGCGTAAGTGAAAACCGAGAGGGTTGCGGATATGGCGGCAGAACTCCACGCCGCGATCACTACAGTCGACGAGGAGATTCTGAATATTTGGCAAGGTGGTGTTCTGCGACGTGTAGTCGCCTTGCCAGGGGAACGGAGGGCTGACACTCTCTCGCACGTCTAACAAAGTGTTGCAGACCTCTACTGTCGACTGCTAGCTCCACTATTCTGCTTGTATTGTATAGTTGTGTGTATTAGCCATTACATTATGTATCACGTATGGAACTTTACATTACATGATAATTTACTGTCGTATTCACACACGATTATGACATATATTAATAGGGCCGCTGAGATAACAATTTCGGCCATAATAAAAAATTGACAAGTATCTTTTCTCCTCAGTGTTCAGTTGTCTACGTAACCTTGGCGTTATAATCGGCCATTTTCTTTAGCACGGTGCTTATATGCACTTATGAGCGGTGGCTGTTTTCAAAAGTACTCTAACTTAACCGTGAACAGGTTGTACGGCGTGTTGCAACAAGAGCGCAGTAATGAGTTCGCCATAAGGCTGGAACAAGCGCGTGTGTGTGTGTACACGGAGGGGATGGGGCAGCAATATGGCGGCTTATCTGGCGTGCGGGCAACAAGGCGGCGTTATTACCGGGCAGATTAGATACACGCGCAGCAGGCACGCAGGAGACCGCGGGACTCCACTACACACACAGGCCGACGTCGATCACGGCGCCTGCCCAGCGTCTACGAGGCGAGATGCCTGCGCACTCGCAGGTTATCGCTGGACCGCCCTCACTTAACTGACGACCATCGCGTGCATTGAAGCAAGTTGTAGGCTGCGTTCGAGTCACGGGCACACAAGTATTACTCATCTNAACTGACGACCATCGCGTGCATTGAAGCAAGTTGTAGGCTGCGTTCGAGTCACGGGCACACAAGTATTACTCATCCACTCACTCTTTAAAAAAAATTTCTGGTTAACTTCGTATACTCAACTGGAAGTTCTTAACCCATACATCGAATGGGAATAATACCTCACATCTGGCTACACATATGGAATGTTTAGCGTCGCTGCTATACAAAGGTGGGAACTTTCCTACGCCCACGACTGTTTCCTGAGCAAATGTAGGAACGCTAGTGTGAATGTATGGGGAATAACTTTACCATTCGCGCTTTCTCTCTTCGCGTATACACTCGTGTAGTAAATTTGCGGTTAATTTCTGAGAGCGCGGGGACTTGTTAACATTCAGTAAATCCATCTACCGGTGATATGGTCCATACGGTATAAGAATGCCACTTTCTGACAGTCAGTGAGTGGCAATTTGACGTATACGAAACAAACAATGTGCCATTTACAAAATCCTGTATCAGCTGATGCACGAACGAACAAAAGTTAAAATTACGTTGGCTATTCTGAGTGCACTGCCAATGCATATCAGAAAAGCAGAAAATACGCCGATAAGAAAGAGTTCTTGCATTTATTAATACATTTTATTTTACAAGGTCACAAAACAATGTTTGTTAGTGTTAAAAACTAAACTTCGTGATAATGTAGTTCAAAATGAAATGTACAATAGAACGATACGACGTGGAAAAGTTTTCTGAAGTTGTGCTAACTTCAGAAAGCTTTTTCACGTCGTATCATCCCTCTCCAACCTCGCTTTCAACACGTCCTTGATATTAATTCCAAAAGCATACAGAAATGTTCAATAATATTGTTGAATTATTTTTTCTAATAATTTGACGAAACGACACGAATTTGAAATATATTTCCAGCCCATAATATAAGAACTATAAACTTTAAAAAAGACGCTATCTGTTGACCAAAAAAAAAAAGGTTGCCCAAACTTCGCCGTGATGTGCTGTGCACGCCATCTGTCGGATATTATGCGAGGTATTACCAGCCAGAAATGAACCGCTTTCCTGCGCGATGTATAACGAATTTACAAACAGATGCCAATAGTTATATTTTTTCACGAGCTCTGCATAATTTTTAAAGTAACATATACTTCATGTACAACGATTTGGAGTACAAGTAAGCTTGTGTGTATGTGTGTGCGTTTGCGTGTGCTCTCAAGTCCTTGTATGTACATCACTACAGTCGCCCTGCACCTTTATTATATGGAATACAATGGTAAGTCTTCCTCACTTTGTTATAATAATTGAGTTAATTTTTCGAATCCATGATCGACGATAGTAAAAGCAAGTTGGTAACACTGAGCCCCACTCCTTTCAGCCACTCGTCTCGCCCTCCCCCAACCCTAGTATCAAAGAGTTGCGACTCGCCAGTCACACTTCCCGCTCCCAGTCGCATTAGTAACGGCAAGCTTGTCGCCACGTGTGGCCCAGCAACCACCAGTGCTGTACTCTCTCGGAGGCTAGCCACCAGTGCTGTACTCTCTCAGAGGCTAGCTCGCGATCCTAGAGGTCTCCACTCGGCGCTTGTCAACAGCCAGTCACTACTCGGCCACAGTGACGAGTTTAGAGATTGCTCTATGCTATATTAGTGTCGGGAACACGGCTTAAGGCGCCCGTCTACCTGGCGCTTGAACTGCGTTGCACAGTGTTCGAAATACACGTTTTTCAACGAAACTATTAAGCGTGCGTCCAACGTGCTGATCTACGAAAAGAACACACACTTCAGACGAGAGCTGTTAAGTACTTTCAAAATATCACTTACGTTAGAAACATCAATTCAGAGTACTCCAAAACCGCTAAAAACGGCCTTTCCAAGGCGCTGTAGCTCAAAATGCACGCATCAGATACATACAAAACTACTATAGGCGCCTGCACTGAACCTTCCTAAAGACTTCCCACTAATAAAATAATATGGTCACCGCTGAAAGTCCCATAGGTACACGCAGCACGACGAGAACACTGCACGCCAGTTCAGAGCCTTGCGCTTAGCGGCGATGGCGTACTTGATGCGCGTGGCAGTGTCGCCCTTATCGCTCCCGCGCTTCTCGGCCTAAATGTGGGAAAAAGTTCCAGGTAGACGGGGGCCTTAAGGAGAGTCTCCCATCTTCGCTTGCTGACTTGCCGGGTTGTAGTTTATGCAGAGTTTATCAGCAAGGTAAACAGGGCGAGGGCGTGGCAGTTTATGTGCATAATGATATTACAGTTAAAACTATGTGCAGCTCTTCAAGTCATTAGTGCGCAAAACCAGAGTATTTATTTCTTGATTTAAACATTTCTACACAAAAAATTATTTAATTGCAGTTGTTTACAAACCCCCCTAAGTTATAGTCCATGGATGACTTAGAAAACTACCTATTTGCGATACTTCCTAGTTATGATAATGCATTGAGTATGGACCATTTCAACACCGACCTCTTAGCAGAATCACGTCAAACACAGCTCCTCACTCGTCTCTTCTCCTCATGTGATCTAGTATACTGTCCTCTTGAAGCCACCCGCCATGCTAATAACGAGGACACTCTGCTTGGCCTTATATTCACGCCAAAAGCTGACAAAGTCCTGCACTGTGGACTAATCAGTGCGCCGGGTTTATCTCACCACGACCCCCTACATGTCGCTTACTCACCTCATACATGTTACTTACTCACTTCATACGCCAAAATTTGTACCGAATATTATCACCTATAGAGATCTGAGGAGGATTGACATGCTGCAATGTATTAAATATGCTTCTGAAGTACAGTGGATTGACATAGATTATTTGCATATAGTTGATGACTAACCTAATTGTGTGAACATCTTATTAAACAAACTTATTGACAAGCATATTCCAAAGTAAACAAAGCGGGTTTCTCGTCCACCAGTACCGTGGATGACCCAGGAAAATAAAGCTTTAATAGCAAATCGGGATAATCCTTTCCGTAAATATAAATATTCTAAGAGAAAAAATTATAGCTTTGCATTTATGTGATTCGAGAAATTACCGTTTACTCAGAAATCGGTGTACCCAAACAGGTGTACCCAAACCGGTGAACCCAAACGACTAAGATTGCGTACGCGCGCAGTTTGATACAACCAAACTCATACCCGCGGCATTTATGGAGTAGTGTTAAAAATATGGGTGTAAAGTTTAAAGAAACTGAAACTATAACCAAAAAATAAATCAAAGTGATGACGAATGCTCGTTTCATAACTCCGTGTAACCGTATTAATGCTGAAACAAAAAACGAAACACTGTCTCTTATTAAAGCCCATATCCGCTGTCTAGAACGTTTTTACTTAATGTCGTCACGCCTGTTGACGTTCTGGAAGCTATCAGATGAATTAAAACCAAGGTCGAGGGTAATGGCAGAATTTCAATTGACATGATAAACCTAGCCTTGCCGTTTATCTTAGAAGCAATAACTAAAATATTTAATTATTCGCTGGTCACAGGAGGTTTTCCAACTCAGTGTAAATCTGCTTTAGTAATTCCCATCCCTAAGACAAATAATCCACAATGTGNGTCACAGGAGGTTTTCCAACTCAGTGTAAATCTGCTTTAGTAATTCCCATCCCTAAGACAAATAATCCACAATGTGCCAGCGATTATAGACCCATAGGCACTCTTCCCATAATTTCCAAAGCCCTTGAATATACTGCACACCAACAGATAACAAGGTACATTGTTGAAAACAACCTGATGGTCAACCATCAGTCTGGTTTCAGAAAGGGATTTAACACATGTACGGTTCTTCTCCAGGTCTCTGATGACATAAAACATAACATGGATAGCCGATTGCTAACTATTTTGACACTATTAGATTTTAGCAAAGCATTCGATTCCGTTGACCATGAGCTATTACTTGCAAAGCTACAATCATATTTTATCGTTAGAGTAGATTAAGCTACTTGTGTTGTCGTTATCAGAGAGTAGTCTGCGGAGAACAACAATCCGCTTGGCACACAGTTAAAATTGNACAACAATCCGCTTGGCACACAGTTAAAATTGGAGTTCCCCAGGGCTCTGTTCTGGGACAACTACTATTTTCTATTTTCATTAATGACCTCCATCAGCTACTAAAACATTGTACACGCCATCTTTATGCAGACGACTTCCAAATATACCTGCCAGTTCATCTCGGTAATATAACGTCATCAATCGACACAATTAACAATGTATTGTGAAACGTCTTAGAATTGTCAATAAAGCACGCGCTGCTATCAAACCCTTAGAAATCTCAGAGCATTATAACTGGATACAAGAAACTACTCATCACCCAACGACACTAGCGCTCCTAATATAATACTTGACGGTGAGCCGATTCCTCTATCAAAGTCAGTAAAAACCCAGGTGTAATATTAAGCGAAACTTTAACCTGGAGAGGACATGTTACTTACATCTGTAGGCAAACAAATGTCACTTTACATTCATTAAGAAGGCTTAAAACATTTTTACCCGCGAAATTGATGAAGAATTTGACAGAATCATTAATAATTTCACGCCTTGATTATGCTGATATAGTCTTCAGTGACCTGCATGAAGATCTAGCTCAGAGACTTCTGTGAATACAGAGCAACTGTGTACGTCTTATTTTTAATCTTAAAAAGAAAGACCATATCACCAAATACAGACATACCCAGAAATTATTTTTAACAGAATGTCCTAAATACTTTTTGTCTTGTTTCTTATCGCCCATTACTTCAAAGACTCGTTCTTTCGATCAACAAAAGCTTCTAGTACCAAAACACAACTCATTTTTCGCTTCATCTTTCATCGTCACTGCAACCAAACTCTGGAATTGCTTATCCCAGGAAGCAAAAGATACAATTTCAATTACTAAATAAAAAAAAATATGCCGGAAGAGCTTGCTCACACCATAAATATTTAAATGTACTTGAAATGTGGGTTTGATATAAACAATATTTATTGTGGAGGTTCCTCTTTTATAATTTTTATAATGCCTTTAACTTATTTACTTTCTGCTTCATGCGACTGTAGTGATTATTGCTGATGCTTATGTTATTGTTTAATTAATTAAATATACTGTTAATGCATGTAGGTGTGTGAATGAGCGTGTGCAAGTAAACACTGCATAAATATTTTAATTTATGTATATTTTTAGGTAACCGACATAATGTAACCGACATAATGTTAGATGCAGTAAACACAAAATGTCTTAATTAAATTACTATCATTCATTTTTTCTTTTTTTCCTATGTTTAAATAGTTATTTGCTAGATTTTCTTTCCTTCAGAAATCCTTAAACTAAATTGTAATTTTATAATTTTTGCTAATCGATGTTATCTGGTAGTGTATTTTTATAACTAGTACAATTATATGTATGTGAATATATGTCTCGTGCATATACGTATACACATATAAACATACATCAAAAGAGAAATCGTTTGAGTTCACTATTAAGCTTGTTTTTATTTTATGTATGTTGGTTTTATATATTTTATATACGTTACTTTCTAATTTTATAGTAAACATTAAGTTTTGTTTAATTTTTATTTATTTTTCTTTTAAAAATATAAATGTTATGTTTTAAGTGGTTAAGTGTAAGAGAAGGTGATATTACCTTTACATCGCCACAAAAATAAAGCCGTTTTATTACTATTATTATGTGATTATACAACAGTGAAATGAGTGAGCGGGACGTAAATGAATGGCCAAATCTGTTAACTGAGATCCACAGGATTTTGGTAACGAACAGAGAATAACTGAGAAAGATAAATTCTGGATAAGGATTTTTGCCAACTTTGTGAACAAATAATTAGTCAGATTGATGCATTTATTTTGCCAGATTAATCCATTCTCTTCACTCACTTACTTGCCGCACACGATATAATGCGAAATTAATGTGAAGCAGCAAAATATTGTTCCGACAGAGCTACATAATTAAAGTAATATTCAAGATTGCGTGTTGCTAAAATATCCTAGCGTTCTTTATGTTGGCGGCAATTTAGAATATGTTTGCTCTGACAAGAGCTGTCCCGTTACTATTACAGTGATTTTCTAGTAAAATGCAATTTTAAAAGCGTGTAACACACGNGCTCTGACAAGAGCTGTCCCGTTACTATTACAGTGATTTTCTAGTAAAATGCAATTTTAAAAGCGTGTAACACACGTGGTTAAGGCGGCTGCACCATTTCCATTCTAATTAAGTTTACAGCTTTTCAGAACTTATTTCTCAGAATGAAAATTAAATAATTCCAGGTACGTTTAGGGCAGATGGCTTATCTTAGTTAATTTCGAAATCTATTTTTTCTAACAAATACAGTGACAATAATCTGATATGATTGTATATTCCTATTCATTGTCTTATTCGACCATAGAAAAAACGATATTATACGATTATCTAATATTATATTCAGTGTTTTCGTTTCTAACGTTAAACAGTAAATTCAGTTACGATGGCAAGCCTAGGACGGAGGGGATTTATCAACCATAACTCACACAAGATAGACGTGTGAGTGACATGGAGAAAAAATCGCCCTGTGGTTTTCTAGCTCGTTCCGAAATAAATAAGAGAGAAAATGTAGTTCCATTTTTTGCCTGCAGTTCACACCCCAAGCCGCGAGGCACTCAATGTCAAATGCACACATTGTTTTTTGGCTTAAATTAATAATAAAAGTATTATACACTCTTACAACACAAAATTACTAAGTAAAAGTACTTATTTATGAAGTCTTACCAAATTAATTAAAACGGCGTATTCTTTGCAATTTTTTTCAAGTTATAATTTAATAATCCAACAACATTAAATATTAGGAGTTTCATTGAGACTTATGACTCAACTGAGTGGGTGAAGAGATGTGGTGGGCTGTCAACATTGAGGACTTGAGAGTAGATGAGAATGCAAGAGAGAGGGGAAGCAGGATAACTCCGAGAAAAGCCGCCGAGCAGCGAGAGAAGGGAGCGTGTACTCACCAGTCCTTCCTGCAGGAACTCCTCTATGGCGAGGGTGACGCCCTTCTCGTCGCCGGTCCAGAATACGTACTCCGCCATGTCCTGAGGGGAGTACTGCACCCCGGAGAAGGCGTTGTACTTGTCCATCTGCCGCACAACACNCCATGTCCTGAGGGGAGTACTGCACCCCGGAGAAGGCGTTGTACTTGTCCATCTGCCGCACAACACACCGTACCCGCAGTGCTGTTGACAAGCTCACAAAGCATCGTTACATCCTACAGTCTACACCGTCTGCTTGTTATGGAGGATGCTGTCATTAAGGTGGTTATGGTTCTACCCCGGGCGTGACCAGCGAATAATCATGGTCATCGGTTACTCTGTCAGGGTTTAAGTGTACATTTACCCCTGGAGTGTCTCTTAGCGACAGTTACAACATGCAAGAAAACCTCTATGTTCATATATAACTCACCTTCCCCACACCATGATTGGTTCCTCGATAGGGTCGAAGTAGTGCATTCTGACTCGCCTTTATGGTCGAAAGAGCGCAGACCAGCTGTTAACCGTTTGGATCACAGACAAATATATACATTTTTAGGCGTTGAAATTAACAGTATTTTTTCCCCCCAGAAGTGTACTAGTATCATCATAACCCTCTGTCGTATATCGATATAACGACCAATAAAATTTTGTTTTTGTACTTCATGTTACAGACAGCAGTTATTAATGATACTAGGTAATATAGTGAGAACAAGGAACGATATCTGTCACATATGAGGTACTTGCCTTATTGCACGGTGTCTTCCACCATGTACAGTGATGATTATCAAAGGCACTGTCTTTTAAACATCGTGTGTATACGAAACTATAACTGAAGGGGAGTTGATGTGTCAAAAGAAAAGGTTTAGTCTGGGCATGTGAAGACAATTGCCGAGGGTGGGAGGAGCCATATTAGCATGGCTAACGCAGTTGTATTTTATCAGCCGGCGTAGTTACCGCCCTAAATTGTCGCAGTACTTACTAAGGACTTTGAATGAATCACTGTTATTCAGTAAAACATAGGATCCTGGGTGAACGTAACTGGGAAACACTCCATTCTACTTTGGCTCTGCTCACCCGAGAATAGCAAAACTACCTCACAAAGGGCCTCAATGGCAAGCGGACTTTTTTTAACACTTTTCTCTTGTAATGAGGCTGTATTTGTGAGTTTACCATAATTACTCTATAATAGCAATTAGGAAGGCCGTACTGTAAGAGTGTGTGAAATTTGCCACACTATTAAAGGTTTGAAACACAATTCTGTGAAAATTAGAGATAGTTTATCATACATGAATCCAAGTGAAAAAAAATCAAAGCTACAAAATAACAAGATCATAAAAAAAAATCCTTAAACTCTAATAAATATGTTTAATTAAAACAGACAAAGTTAGCAAAAATATGGCAGGGTTACAAATAAATATAATACAAATAAAAGAAAAACAATAATACATTTTACGTAGCTATCAAGTACAAAGTCTTGTACCGTATTATTAACACCAATAAGAACATGTAAATGTAATTAAGTTAAGTGAATTATAACTTGAACACACAAGTACATAATATTGATGATGGTATCACACACCATAGTTGTGGTATAGTGTAGTAAGGAGGCATAACTAGTGGCGGGGGTGTTGTCGGGTGGGCTAGAGGAGTGGGATAATTGTGGTACGATGTAGTAGTGCATGCAGGGTGTAGTGGGTAGTCTGGACTCACGGCGGAGTTGTCGTCGGGTGGGTCAGAGGAGTGCGATAATTGTGGTACGTTGTAGTAGTGCATGCAGGGTGTAGTGGGTAGTCTGGACTCACGGCGGAGTTGTCGTCGGGTGGGTCAGAGGAGTGCGATAATTGTGGTACGATGTAGTAGTGCATGCAGGGTGTAGTGGGTAGTCTGGACTCACGGCGGAGTTGTCGTCGGGTGGGTCAGAGGAGTGCGATAATTGTGGTACGATGTAGTAGTGCATGCAGGGTGTAGTGGGTAGTCTGGACTCACGGCGGAGTTGTCGTCGGGTGGGTCAGAGGAGTGCGATAATTGTGGTACGATGTAGTAGTGCATGCAGGGTGTAGTGGGTAGTCTGGACTCACGGCGGAGTTGTCGTCGGGTGGGTCAGAGGAGTGCGATAATTGTGGTACGTTGCAGTAGTGCATGCAGGGTGTAGTGGGTAGTCTGGACTCACGGCGGAGTTGTCGTCGGATTGTCCAGCAGAGCGCCGCTCGCCGTTGTCTGTCAGCTCGGCGTCGTGCTGCGTCTGGCGGGAGTCCTCTACCACAGCTTTGTGCACCCCTCGCTCAGGGATGTCCACCTCGGTGCGCACCTTGGTGGCGGGCGTGGCTCCAGGCTGCTGTGCCGAGTCCATCTTCTGGTCCACTCTCGCCACCAGCGAACCGTCGCGGTTCACTGCGCACACGTCCAGTCCGGCACTTAGTCACTGCATTGAATACATTCACTGACAAGTACTGCTAGACCACCCGGATACTGTTACCAGAGGAATACAGTCACATGCTAATATAATGGAGGACTACATAATTAGCCACATTTTGACTATGCTGAAGGACCGTACACTTTTACGTATATAATATGGTCTTAGAGATAAATAATTTTATCAAGTTATGAAAATATTAAGCTCACAGCTTTCAAACAAAAATTTATGTCATCAATGAACAAAAAATATGACAGGTAAATAATAGAAACCTTACTGTACTTTGGCTCTTGGGGGTGACTTCGGCTCAAATACTCGGTGTTCGGAAATTGGTAATCATAATTTTAAGAAGTTGTAGGGTACGCCGAGACAAACATTTTGATACTAGGAAGATGTGTCCGGAAAGCACCCTTACCGAGCTACAGGCATCAAACGACGCTCTGTTAGAACTACGCGCGCTGCCTGGGCCATTCACGTGCAGGCTGAGCAGAGTACACCGGCAAGGGGGGTGGGGGGGGGCTGGTCTTCTCCCGGACGTGACTCGTGATTCGCGGGAACATTCGCCTAGTTGTCGAGGTGCACCGAGAAGGACTTGCCTGCGAGGATTCTTGCCACCTGCTTTCAAGTTCAACAAACACACTGTACTTTTGACAGAGTGCGTAGCAACATGGTTGGCGGCGTTAACGCCTGTTTGCAAGCAGGAGGAAGTCTCTTCGAACACCTTCTGTAAAGGTTGAGCCACGCTTCACGTTTCTTAGTTGGTTTATGCACTGCGGTCAGCCATCACGCGCAGGGATTGGCGACTGTCGTCTGCTGTCCGCCTGCGAACCGGCTCCGCACGCGATTGGCCCAGGCAGCACGTTGAATGAATACGACGCGTGCGTCGTTTGAAGCTGGTAGCTTGGTAGAGTGGCCTTTCCAGGCACATGTTCCATATATCAAAATGTTTGCTTCGGCGTGCTAAACCACACCTTAAAATTATGCCTGACAATTTCCGAACACCCAGTACAACATCTCAAGTTAATAAATGCATAATAAAGTTATGTTTAGGCAAGAAAACTTCAATGATATCTTTTATCAAGTCAAAAGAACCGGAAGTTTTTGAGCGCCACGAAAAATCCAGCTGTAGATATGTAAAATAAATCCTTTACAAGGAGGAAAAGTCACCCTTTAGCAGGACTTATGGTTACTGTGCCTCCGGCCTCTAACTATTTTCTCCCACAGACGGGAACTCTCCCGACGAAAATTCTCGTGTAGGTGATGTGGTGGACATTGCCGTGTCGTAGGGGTCTTCTCAGGGTAATTATACTTCCTCCCTCGTCTTCATTATGCTTCTGCTGTTTCCACATCTGATCTCTCACCTCATGCATTCTCCAGGCTGGGCGACATGGCACAACTGCCTCTTGGGTAGAATAGATAGCTTCTTATCGACATTAACACCGCCTGAATCCAGGTGCATTACTGAGCGAAACGAGAGTTTGTATGAATCTCTGGGGTGGGTTGTGTATTCCACAGTGGCATGGGTGGAGGTAGCAACATACTTGTACAGCACGAGCCTAGAGTGGTGCTACTCGCAACAGCATCTAACTGCGAGTCTTGAAAATAGCGTTTGCCAGAATGGTGGTAAGTGCCTTGAGGCACTAGTGCAGATAACCTATCTTTGAACTTGGACTGGTCAAGTATGGTCTCAATAAAGATCATTCTTACCTTCTATATGCAAAGAAATGTGGTTGGGAGGTGGGCGAAGAGGGGGTGACAGACACAGGAAAATTATTTTCTTTACAGGAAATAATTTTATTCAGTTTATGGCATAGAACATATAACTATTTTAAGGAGAGGAGGTGTAAGGATGCCTTTATTAAAAGGGCTGTGAAAAGCTAGAAGAGAGAGATTGGCCAGGAGGATGCAGTTCATTGCAGTAAGGTAGGTTCTTACTGGAAGGCCATATGGTGGAAGTACCTTAACACCTGGCCCAGATGGGATGTGGTCTAGCATGTTACCTGCCTCAGGCAGATCAGCATGCTGCGGAGAAGGAATTACTTACCTGGACTTGTCACAAGTATCTGGTCCCNAATTACTTACCTGGACTTGTCACAAGTACCTGGTCCCCTGAGCCATGCGTCTGTTTTACCCTGAGTAGGAGACTAGCCCAACTCGAGTAGAGATCCTCTTCACCCCGGACCTGGTATCGCGAGAGATGCTGGTGAACTGTTAAGGTCTACTCACTACACCTCCCAGCACTTCCTACCACAATTGCGGGTCGCAGAAGTTCGAAAATTGAGGAAAATCATCCAACAAGACTTTGCAGGATAGAGAGAGAAATGAGGACACAAGAGAATCTTGCAAGATTGGTCCCATTACTGAATGCATAGATTAGCGTGGGGGTAAATTAAATCTGCGTAATGATAGTACGAGAGGTGGTACCATAGTAAAATAGCGAGAGATGCGATATCCCGAGGGAAGAGAAGACATGGAAGGTCGAGGTACGGGTGAAAAGAACTGCTTTAGTATGATTGGGATGGAACAGGCTAAGGCTTCTGAGAAGACGAAGAAGCCGTCAAGCACAGTACGTGGTAGTTTGCATTTGGCAGGACACACAATCGTAACAATGAAGGAACTAACAGAAAGAAGACTGTCGGAAGTGTTAAGTAACAAAGGGAAAACGTGTTGCTCGACGAGCAGAGAGCGTGTTCAGTTTACCTTGCTCCTTGGTCTCTGCATGTTGCGCTCGCTGACCGTCCACCTCGGAGTACACCGACGAGTGCGACTTCAGCACCGAGAACGTCTTGCCTGTCAAACAGAGAATAACATGCGTTACGAGCGTGCACACCGCTGCAGTCATCCGCTCCTCGGGAACATTCCTGCACACTCGTCGAACGAGAGTTCCTCACGATCCTTGGGATTTGTCCCTGAATGCTGAAGTAACACCTACTATCTAAGTGCCGATTCCTCTTAGTCCACACGATAAATGTAAATATTTATTTATTTATTTTCGACTTTATTTACACTGGCGAATTTAAGTCTTGGTTGAATGCATTCATAATGTACTGTATACGTGCATAAATGCAAAAAAAAAAAAAAAAAAAAAAAAAAAAAAACAGAGGCGATAACAGAAATACGATAACTCAAATACATCAAATGGTTAAAAATGATCTGTGGTTTCTAGTTACGTGCATATATTTAGCAGGACTACAAACTAGTGATGTTTAAGGAAATTAACACTACAATAGCACAACAATGCACATTATAATCCACATTATTAATCATAAATATAAGTGTGCAGAACCTACAGACAAACTAAGAGGAAAAAGAAACACAGATTGAACCTCAACTCATTGAAATAAATGGACAATTTTACAGTAGTTACGTACAGATTAATCAAAGTGAGTGCATAAATCGTCATGTGTAGCTAGGGTAGACGATTATTTAGAACCAAATAACAAAACATTAGATACTACAGATTTGTGCTATCAGCAGCGCAGCGCCAGAAATGTCGTCTGCTGCTTACAAACATTGGCAAGGAGCCGAAGTGTTATCGTCATCTAAGTACTCGTTACAAGTGTTACCTGTTAGGACGCCGTCTCTATAACTAGAAAGTCTGCACAGACAACACAATGGAGACTCGCAACTCGGAGATAACTCCACAAACATGGAGATAACTCCACAAACATGGAGATAACTCCACAAACATGGAGATAACTCCACAAACATGGAGATAACTCCACAAACATGGAGATAACTCCACAAACATGGAGATAACTCCACAAACATGGAGATAACTCCACAAACATGGAGATAACTCCACAAACATGGAGATAACTCCACAAACATGGAGATAACTCCACAAACATGGAGATAACTCCACAAACATGGAGATAACTCCACAAACATGGAGCAGCATTTCCGCATCACTCGTAGCGTGTGCCGTCACGATATTATTCCTACTAAATGACGAAGACAGTATATATTTAACTAAGTAATAATGCACTATAACACTCGCAGAAGAAATATGTCGAAGAGAGGGTGTGTCAGCTATGCAATAACCATACGTGTTACAGCACATGCTGATTTAGGTAGCAGAAATACCAAGAAAACCTGATTTACTCTGTGTTGTTTGGTTTTAGGGAGCTCAGACCGTATGGACAATTATACTTTTATCTTTTGTTGTCACATCGTTATCAGTTAATACGTCTACACAGCAGGGCAAGGAAAACAGTTAAAGCCATACAGTTTTTTTTATTTTCTTTTTGAAATCTTAAAGTAATCGAGAAACAGAAATATACTAATAAAACAATTAAAAATAAAATACTTTTCCTTCCTGTGACAGTAGGTAAATTGGAGCAGCATGTAACATTTTTATCAACTTATACTGAAATATTTCTCTCAGTTAGTTAATTATTTACGTGTTCTAAAGCAATAAATAGGGTCAGTGATTTTTCGCGAAACAATCGGAGCACACGGTAGACTAATTCTATATATACACCTCAGCTGTTGTTATAACTCTATTGGTTCCTGGTCTCGTTTCACAATTTGACCGAACCACTAAGATTCCGTAAATCCAACACTGTACATTCGTAATTCGCGCGCAAACAGTAAACACGAACCAGAACATGCTTCAGCCAATCGGAAAAGCTGGAGAACCACACAGTGCTATGAATACCGTGCTTCGAAATCTTTTCGCGAAACATTACTGCCCCTAGCAATAAATCATGAATTCATATTGTGTTTACACAACCACCGTGCAACTTATATTTTAAAAAAGAAATGACCGTATNAGCAATAAATCATGAATTCATATTGTGTTTACACAACCACCGTGCAACTTATATTTTAAAAAAGAAATGACCGTATTTATGTCCGAACTGTGAAAGGTATCTATCAAAATTATAAAATAATCTAGTTTCATTGTAAATACCGATTGTAAAGTAAGAATGAAGAAGAAACGTGAACGGAATGTGAACGGGTAAGTCGGGCGACTTACCGAAGGAATTCTTGAGGTCCTCAAGCTGCCTCACCTCGTCCAAAGTCTGCAACAGAAGACGAGGGAAAACTCGGATCAGAGGAAGAGCAAGTTTCCCGGGGATTTCCCCGCAGGAAGGCCTTCCCCGCTCCCAAACCAGCCTCCGGCAATATGCAAGTTTCAACAATAAAAGTCGAGCGGGGTTACCAACTTCCCGGCCTTATTGCTTCGCTCAACTTTGCGAATACACCGGCGAACAAACTACAAGTTATTATCTTCTTTCCGGTAAGCCAACTCAGTNTGCTTCGCTCAACTTTGCGAATACACCGGCGAACAAACTACAAGTTATTATCTTCTTTCCGGTAAGCCAACTCAGTTGAGGGGAACCAGCGATATATAACAACATACTTGAAATAACGTAGGATATGGTTATTTACTCTATAGTTCTGTATCGAACTGGGTTTGCTACATTCAATCGCTCGTGGTTAAGGGGGTTGGGGGGGATATTAGAAAATTGTATTTCTTTTGAATATTGACGCTTTGCGGCCGGAGGCTAACCTGGGAGCGGCTTACTTACCAAGCTAATACATAAAGTCACACATATGAAAGGAACAGTTAAATGCTCCTGCAAACCAACATTTTAGTGCAGCCAGAAAAGTTTCACATACCTACCACACTTTCGCTCCTATACAGGCTCCGTTTTCTAGAAAGGCCTAAAATTCTGACAGCAAGTCAAGAAAAGGGCCATATGTCTGTGCCGATATGATCCACAATAAAAAAATTACAATACAGCTCAATTTAGTTTCTCATTATCAAGGCGAAATTTTGTTGCCAGTAAAAACAGATTGTGGTAGATTGACAAGTACCAACGCTATGCAGTGCTCACTAACATATTTTTTTTATTACTAATAAATTTATTGGTTGCCACCAACATATTTAATTGGGTGCAATAGCATTAACGTCATCCACAGTAATACAATTTTGCTGCGACTGTATAACTACAGCCATTATATTCTGCGCATGCGCTCTGGCATATTCGAAGTGGCCACCTTCGGTCTGGCCACGACGCCATATTTGTCCGCGTTCGTTTTTTTGCATCAGGTTACGAACTAATTCACGAGGCATATTCTAAGAACATCGTTTATATCATTCCTTTCTTCTAAATAAGTAAATGTTACTTGTAAATTATTACAGAAAATTAACTTCCCACGAGGTGAAGTGTGCAAGCCTTGTCGTGTGGGCCACATATTAGACTTCAAGTATCTACATACTCCAGTTAATATATAATCGTCGAGCAAGATGGTGCACCGGTAACACCCTGAGCTCGCATGCAAGAGGTCCAGGGTTCGAGTCTCGCTCCTAGTGAGGTTTATTTTAGTTTTTAATTGTTGGTGACCAAAAACGTCATTTTGTAGTTGCCACTAAATACTGGAATGGTAAACCACTTTCGTTGGTGCTACAAAATATGTTGTGATGACTATATCGACAAAAGAATTTTGTAGCCACCAATAAAATTTTGTTGGTCACCACAAAAGCGTTTTTTCAGTGTAGGTGTGCAGGAATCCACTAAGAAAGAATTTTACTAAATTCCGTCCCTAAGAGGGCGAAAAGTGATAAAATGAGTTTTCAAGGACTCCTCAATACTTAATCAACCCTATGAGATATCGTTGTGCTCTTAGCATCAAATAGTTGCCTATAAAAATATCTAAAAACCAATTTTAGAATTTTCGAAATACAAACCCTAAAATAGCTCATAATCCCAATAATATATCAGTATACCCTTTACCTGAAAATTTAAGCTTCATAAATATCTAAAAATTAATTTGATTTTTTTTTAATCCAGCCCTTATAACACGAAACGTATTAAAAAGTGTTTCCGAAGAATCCTTTTATAACTCATTTACCCGATTGAAAATTGTTATGTTCTTTGCTACGAATGGCTGGCTACATAAATATTTGATAACAAATTTTCGGGTTTTTTTGACATTCAAGCCCCTAAGAATGTGAAGAGGGGTAAAATGTGTTTTAGATGATATGTTAATTATATTACATAGTTTTCATATCTGTGACATTCAAACCAGGATATTTTATAAAACTTATGAATAAAAAGGAAACCTGCATTGTGAAAAGAAACGTTTCATGTCACANTTCAAACCAGGATATTTTATAAAACTTATGAATAAAAAGGAAACCTGCATTGTGAAAAGAAACGTTTCATGTCACATACAGTTCCAGATTGAGCAGGATAAATAATTAGTATCTCATTTTTATAAATTGAGCAGTAAGTCAAATCCTGAAATGTTAATGCGATATCTAATACTTTTTGTTGTTGTGCTCGTGTTTATCTGTATACAATATAAATCTGAGTTGTGACTGAGTTAAGTTGTGAATGTCTAAGTTATGTGTGGTTCCCGGTCGTGTGGACGATGGCGGGGTGGCGAAGTAGCAGGATATGGTGGTGGCAGCGGGAGGGGAGGGATGGAATCCGAACCACGAGCCGCCCCACACCATGTTAACTTCACACACCGGAGTCGGTGGCTGGCTCGAGTAGCTCACAGGCGGGGCTGCGTGCTTGTGTCAGGGGAATGTGTCAGCCACTCTGCTGTCCGTGCATTCAGTTTATATTCTATTCGCGCTTTCTGCACACTTTTTGAATTAAACCTTTAAAAAATCACCCCAAGTATGAGGTGTTTGGTTGTTACTTAAATATATCGTCCATCACAAGTGTTTTACACTTATACTTCTGTTAACATAAAGGTTGAATTGAACTCGTACTTATATTTTACCTACATAAAATAACATTTTATTTATAAATAGTATGAATAAAAACAGAAATAAAATGTGTGTGTTGGTAACAGCTAGTAAGAATTAGTTCCTATGCAAAATATTATTACACCGACTGCGCACGAATGCGGTGCGTTGTCCCTTTTGTGTAATTATTTTGTTTTCATGAGGCGGAGGAATAGCCTGAAAATAGAACTTAAAAAGGGCTTCAGAAAAGTGCGAAGTAACCATGAATTGACTATAGAGTAGACAGCTCGTACTAACCATAGTGTGAATATGCGGTAGAGTGACCACTCTAGTTGCGCATAACCACTGGTGGGAGGCGAGTAGTCTGACCACTTCACCACCGCGGCCCCACTAACGAAAGGAAAGCTTCAGTTGTGCACGAGGGACACTGAAGTATATAGCCTGCCAGTAAATGTTTTCACGAAAATAAAATGCCTAAGATGGGCATATAAGCTTATAGTTTACATTAAGTAGTTAAATTAAAATGTTAGTACATATCCTCTGTCCACGTACCAATGCTGCAGAATATATTTCAGCTATAGAAACTAATTTTGAACAATTTAAAATGATGAGGATGTTGAAAGCCCAAACGCAAAACAAACAACCGCAATAGAGAATGCTCGTGGTGGGCGATCAGACAGAATTTTTTTCGAAATGATTAACTCCTTAAAATATTGCCTCGAGTATACGTGTTCACATCTGACTTGTTGCAGAACAGTTAGAGTGATGGTTGGAGCTGTACAATAGCTAACACCAAGATCGCCTTTCCCTGGTCAGTGCTATTGGCTGCTGCTGAACACAAACTATTTTATAATTGGTTGTTTCTTCTGCCCTGCATGGATGTACTGAAACCCTTTTTATAGGTTTCAAAGTGATAGTAGTTATAAGAAATTCGTTAAGTGCTTTTTCACACAATGATTTCCCTCCTTTGCAACACGTGAAGTGAAAAATGAATGTTTACTTTAAGGGGTAAATATTGGATAACTGCAAAATTAACGTCATTATTTTGTGGTAAGTTAGAATTTACTGCCTTTGAAATACCTGAACACCCCTTACAATTTAATTCTGCTGCTGACTTTCCAATGAAGTCATACTTAAGCGATATATTTACAGGAGACTAGCGATTCTAGCACTGAGATGTTTTATAAGTCATCCCGTGCGTGCAGAATAAGCCGCTAGAGAACGGAGGCAACTGGACGAAGGTACAAACTGCTGGAGTTGAGACAGCTGACAGTCGACATCAGTAGCCAGGGCACGGGGCCGACTGAAGTGCTGAATGCCAAGCAAGGCCCCCCTTCCCCCCGGGCAGTGCTCATGTAACTGTGCTCCCCTCTACCTGCAGCCGCTTCGCTTTCAAAAGGCAAACAAGCTTATATTAAATTCCTTTCCCCCGGTGAGATGGTCGCAGCAGTCTCGGTTCTCAACCCTCGTAGAATATTCATTTCCCCCAGCCAGCTTCTTTTGTTTCACGGCGGTTGGTCTGTTTGTTCTTCCTATTAGCCACTCCCCACTCTGGCTGCATATCTCGCCAATTACATTTCACGGACTATCCATGTACGTTACGTCAATGAACGGCGATCCGTCCTTAGCTTACTTTTCCAAGGGAGGACATACTAATTAGATCACTTTCCTGTCTGTGCGTCTGCGCATAAATGTGCGAGTGCGTGTGTATGCTCTCCCCTCCCCTAAAAAAAACTATTGAATCGAGTTCCACCAAGCTCGGTAAGCACACAATACTTAGTGAGGCCATCCGACTTTCATAGTTTTCGACGACGCCGGACGCTTATTTACAAAATGACGGCCTGTTTTAAAATTTAGGGCTTGATATCGTACCTCAGCAACCATTAACCCGAGTCAAACCAAGTGTGGTACGTTAACAGTACGTCATCTAAGCAAAGCAGTTATAGAGGGATATTGTTATTGGTCCACCCTTTTTGGAAGACTTTACTAAGTTAAAAAATAAAGCTTATACATCATATCTTTGAAACTATTCAACCGTTTCTCACAAGATTTGGCATGGAAGTCTTACTAAGGTAGGCCGTATAAACTTGTCCTATCTAAATTGATAAGGCACCTATTTACAAAACGGTCGGTCATATAAATATTTTTATGTTAATTTGCTATACCCACCACAAGTTCGACCAATTTTCACCAAACTTGGTATGCTGTAAGCATATCTTACAGATGTAAGATATAGCAATAAATATCATTCTATAGTTCTCCAATTTTTCAGATAGCGTGCATTAAAGATAAAATTTTTATAACATGTCTCACAAACAATTCAGTCAATGACTTCCAGTACCAAACTTAACAAATAAATAGTACTACGGCAGGCCATGTAAATTGGTATGTCTTAAGTAAGCCAGACACTTATTTTCAAAATGGCAGCCATATAAAATTTTTAGATTAGAATGCTGTAAGAAATTACTTAATGGTAGGGAAATGTTTGAAATAATATATTTAGAGGTAGGTAGAAATTTACTTCAGATTCTGTAGAATTACATATTGGTTTTAAAGTTTTTTAAATTTCCAGCAATATTGTAATTTAATGTTTATGATGGCCTAAGCAATGTAACTATTAGTTTGTGTTTTATTTTTTTACTATGCAGTTTAGTTAAGTGAAACGTATTTGAAACGAGAAAAGGATGTTCTTGTTGGGAATCTTTTGAAATATGCCAAATAAAAAATAATTCTCAGGAGACACTAATGAATGAATGCAGGATGTTCCAAGATAGGCGAAAGGAAGGAGACACGTAATTTGACACGATGTTGTGTAAAGGTGAAGAGGCAAGTTGCTGGTGAGAAGGGCCGTGCAATCCTGAGCGCCGAGGTTCTCGTCTTCAACGCCGCCACGGGTTCAGTTTCAAGACGCATCGCAACCACAAGACACGCGCGGCGGCCATTACATTCCTCTGCAGCTTCAACCACAAGACACTGGGCGTTTCACTTGCTCTGAGTCGGCATCTAGCAGGATTGCATGTAGTCTAGGTACCTACTTGGTCAAAGTATATGTTTCGTTTGTGCAAGTTTCAATTTATATATCTCGGAATATGTAGAACTGACTTTACTTTTACCATCTTTGTAATGTCAATGCCAGACGCTGAATATCACGGACCAGTACGCCAGTTTCATCTATACGGAGGGAAGTAGGCTCATCAGCTGCAGCGGCGACTTCTTGCTGTATCTGACAAAACTACGTCTCTTGGATTAGTGGTCAAACATACTGCATGGACAGAGTTTGAATAACACTAGGATACGTCTTAATACCGTAAGATACACTTGTTTTTACGAGAGCGCGTTCTTCTGCAAATTCAAAAGTAAATACACGTCATTTCTGCAGTTTTGGCCGCAGATAGAGAGTTACTGTAGAGGACACGCGTCCAAGACAAAAATAAATCCACATCATTTTTTTATATATATTTATTACGTGCTCCGTGTGCCCCTGAAGGACGACAAGACCTCAGTAAGGGAACACTAAACATTCAGGATTGGGAAAAGAATCGCACATGGCCTGTATTATGGATAAGCGACCTGCAAAATTCGCGTTGTTTTGGAGGTGCAGACTAAACTCGAACATGTTGTAGGTTCGTGTGATTTTTGACATTGGCCGACAACTCGTATAGAACGGCCCGAAGACACCTTTAGCCTGTTTTAAGGCCTCGGCGGTTGAGCGACCAATCTCCAGTCAAGCAGTCACAGAGACGACGTCGTATAGTTGCCAGTAGCCAATGAAATCACGAACTGCGCTCAAACAGGCATACAAAAGTAAAGTATAGCATGCTAGCAAATAATAACGCGAATTTTTCGCGTCTATGATTATGGAACCCTTACAGAATTCGCCTGGAGTGATTTCGGACAACTCTTGCAAAATGAAATCGGTATAATCGCACCGGGAGTCGAACCCGGGTCTCTCCGGAAGTGAGTCCAGTCACTTACCACCCCTTCCTCGCTCGGTATTTTGGGGTTTAAAACCACGGGACAGGCACCATTACTAGGGGTTGTAAAATTTTGTGAAAAGCTTTCAAGACAAGTTATATTTAAAAACACTGTAGGGTAGTTTACCTATCTTTGTTGGCTGAATTACTTTCTGACACGTGTTAACTGTCTGCACACGGATCACGTAGGAGCCGTGCCGATGTTGCCGAGTTCTGAGTGGCCCGGTCAAATATGAANGGAGCCGTGCCGATGTTGCCGAGTTCTGAGTGGCCCGGTCAAATATGAAAACGCCTTCTCAAGCAAACAGCAACCAATGGCAATAGACAAACTGCTGTTGGGTGCTTATAATATTGAAGCACACCGTCTACTCATATATTTTCGCGAACAATCACTAGCTCTAATCATTGCACCCTGTGGAGTCAAACACGGAGACAGTATTTTTTAAAAATGTTTTTATGTTTAGAGTGAGCAAAGACTAGCTTTTAAGCCTACTTAAATAATTAAGAATTTGCTCACACTTTCCAGGAAGTTGACAACCTGGGCTAGTAGTCGTTTGGGGATAATTTCTTTTTTCTTCATTCTTTGGGTATCGGTTTTATTAAGACATCGTCACTCTCACCTCACGACATTCTCCTCGAAAGTGGACTTAGAGCAGGATTGATGGCCCGATGGCCGCAGGCTGTGTAGTTGGGAATATAGTATACTCCACCCCCCCAAAAAAAAACCAAAATCATTATCCAGTGAACATGTAATATAGTTAGGGACATCCGATTTTCGCGAAAAATTTTGACGACCAGTTGTATTTCACAACACTTTAGTTCAGATCCACTTTCTAGATTGGATTATTTACGTGCTACGCGTAAGGTGTCTGCTCGCGAATCACAGAAGAGCGCTACAGTAGTAACCTAACTGTGATTGGTCAGTCAAGTAAATGTTTTCTCACAGAGATATGCGACCAATAAGCAAGAGAAAACTGCTGATATACCCGTAGGGTATTGAAAACTAACATGCGCGGAAATGTTTTCGCGAAATATGTGCGTCCCTAAATCCAGTCTATTCATAGTTTCTTCGCACTTTTTGAATATAAACTTTTAAAAAATCGCCCCATTTATAACGTGTTTGGTTTTTTTCTAAATATTCCATGTATCACAAGAGTTTTCTACTTCTGCCAACATAAAAATGCTTTAATTTTGGTTAAACATAAATTTTACTTAAGTTTTGTTNCACAAGAGTTTTCTACTTCTGCCAACATAAAAATGCTTTAATTTTGGTTAAACATAAATTTTACTTAAGTTTTGTTTATAAGTCATATAATTTAATTTATAATTAATATGAATAAAAACATCGAGAAAGCAGATGCGTTGGGCAAAAAATAGTTCGTATGCAAAATATTATTACACTGAGAGCGCAAGAATGCGGTGCGTTTTCTCTTAGGTTTAATTATTAAGACTTGGTTAAGCTTTGTTTGCATGAGGCGGAGGAATATCTGGAAGTAAAATTTCAGCAGGGCTTCAGAAAAGTTGTAAGTAACCGTGAATGGACAATGGACTGTACACGCATATCGTTGTTCGTTCAGGGAGAAAACGCAGTTTCCTGGACTGAAATTTTCCATTTGGAAATAGGCGTGAAGAGGAGGAAGAGGAGGATGGGAGGGGGAGGCAGGGAAAGGGATGACAAGGGGGCGAAATAGGAAACTGGTGGGAAGAGAAGGGAAGTGATGATAATGGAAGCGGAGATTTTCGGCATATCGAATCTGCGGCAGTCGATCGGTTTTGGAACCAACCTTCGAACAAAAAATGTTCCTGCCTGGCACTGCGTTCATGTGAACCGCAGAGGGAAAACAGGGTAGAGTTCGAATGCGAGCTGCGCAGTATTCACTCTCCTTGTTACAACATTGCACTTGTTTTCTGCCAATTGCACTATCGAAAATAACGCGGATAGTATTGAGGTTATATGTAAGTAAGTGCTGTTAGATGTTTGTACGGTTTTTCTGACCTATCTTAAAGTTAGTCAAAGTATTTTATTCCCACAAGAGAATGGCATCGGTTAAAAATTCAAATGTAAACAAACATATTTATCACTGTTGACCAAGAGACTGGCAGTTGTACAGACAATGGGCGACTCAGTGTTGAAGACATGTGTAGAAGAAAAAATCGGTCTGCCTCAAATTTAATCTACGATGTAAACACAGGCCGACATGTCTACAATAATGGCGGAAGCGAGAGGTGAACAGTAGGGACTTCTATGTCGTAACGTTTTATCAAGTGAGTATTTTTTTTTATTTGTCACCACCAACATTTATTTCCGTTTTATCTTTGTTTTATTTTGGAAAAGCTAAAATCAGCCTAATAAAATATTTATGTTGTTAAAAATGAATAAAGTCTCACTTGAGTTACGTATTGATAGAAATCTCGAAAGTTCCCGGCACTGCCAAGAGCCCGTCCTCAGTGTATATCGAGTGAACATATCACGTCGCACAAATGAGAATACCCGAGATATGATACCAGCATCTATAACTATCTTGTGGCGTGGCATAACCGGCATAACGTCACGTTTCTTGGCGTAAAGATAGTCTGCTTTCTTCTTATGGAATGTTTCAACGCCCGCCAAAAAGAATGAAGTACGTTAAAAGAACAATTCTCGTCAATTGAGGCCCGAATACATGAAAAAAATATTGGGAATTGACTCCAACTGTAGCTCGATTATCATTTCCCGCCATCAACAGGGATTGTTTGTAATACGTTCATCATTTGCAGGTGCGAGAGGAGATACAATTCCATTTCGTATACTATTATCGAGAACTTACTTGCTCTTCATGGTCTGTATAGCCTCTTTAAATAAAATCCAAAACATTTAAAATCAATGTAGCCAAACTATGGTTGTATAATGTTTTTCCCTGGAAACATAATTTCCTGTTTGTGTACTCTAGTGTGAGTGGTCAGATAAAACTGCTCTCGTTTACGTCCAAGCCGACTGTGGATGGGTGACTTAATTTATATCTTGCGTTTGTTATGTTGTGTCATGCTACGTCGACTGTGGACAAGCCCTTGTGTTTACATACTGCTTACGTTAAGAATACACAACGAGTAGAGATAANGCTTACGTTAAGAATACACAACGAGTAGAGATAAAGACTTGGCGTTGAAAAAGTTGACTGTTTGCTACCTTTCAATATCGGCTATCCTCTATACGCTCGACGTTTTTATTTCGGTATTGTGTGTCGCCTGTGTTTGAGGATGTCTTCCCATCTCGTTGGGCCATTGAGGATTCTAGTTAACAATGGATGTTTGTGATTCGTGCAGATAGTCAAGCAGCGTTAAAAATACATCATCTCAGCATAAAGGAAGCTAGACGATACGCAATTTTGAAAACTGATGGCACGANCAAGCAGCGTTAAAAATACATCATCTCAGCATAAAGGAAGCTAGACGATACGCAATTTTGAAAACTGATGGCACGACCATTCCATGAACAAACTGACAATGTTGTGCAAAATTGCAACATAATTGAAAAAGTTTCCATTGTATAACTTTTACACAGCATATTTATAATCTACCAGTAATATATAAATTCTTGTTTTTTCCAGTTTTTTCACACTCTCTTATAATACAGACCTCACAAATCACCATGTATTCATAAAAACAAGGTTAAGTTGGTGACCCTGTAATACCAATCATGTGTATCTTGTTTAACGGCTGACTTAACGAAAATTGAAAGTAGTATAATCGAGTGTTAAAATCATAAATTGTCGTATTTATCAACACTAGTTAAAATTATATAACTTACTAACGTTTAAATACTGTAGATATTGTTTAAATTTTAAGAAACCATTAAAAACTGTTTGCAACATGTTTTTAATCTCGGGATGTACCCGTCCTAAACAATGGGAATAACAGGGTTCCGAGACTACCCACAGTCTCTATCAACGGGCGAAAAAAAAAAAAAAAACCGAACACGGCTTTCAAAAGTGTCCAATTAACGCCGAGCGAAGTACAGTTAACCACGAAACAATCAGCGAGAATAATGTAGAGNCACAAGAGTTTTCTACTTCTGCCAACATAAAAATGCTTTAATTTTGGTTAAACATAAATTTTACTTAAGTTTTGTCTATAAGTCATATAATTTAATTTATAATTAATATGAATAAAAAAATTGAGAAAGCAGATGCGTTGGGCAAAAAATAGTTCGTATGCAAAATATTATTACACTGAGAGCGCAAGAATGCGGTGCGTTTTCTCTTAGGTTTAATTATTAAGACTTGGTTAAGCTTTGTTTGCATGAGGCGGAGGAATATCTGGAAGTAAAATTTCAGCAGGGCTTCAGAAAAGTTGTAAGTAACCGTGAATGGACAATGGACTGTACACGCATATCGTTGTTCGTTCAGGGAGAAAACGCAGTTTCCTGGACTGAAATTTTCCATTTGGAAATAGGCGTGAAGAGGAGGAAGAGGAGGATGGGAGGGGGAGGCAGGGAAAGGGATGACAAGGGGGCGAAATAGGAAACTGGTGGGAAGAGAAGGGAAGTGATGATAATGGAAGCGGAGATTTTCGGCATATCGAATCTGCGGCAGTCGATCGGTTTTGGAACCAACCTTCGAACAAAAAATGTTCCTGCCTGGCACTGCGTTCATGTGAACCGCAGAGGGAAAACAGGGTAGAGTTCGAATGCGAGCTGCGCAGTATTCACTCTCCTTGTTACAACATTGCACTTGTTTTCTGCCAATTGCACTATCGAAAATAACGCGGATAGTATTGAGGTTATATGTAAGTAAGTGCTGTTAGATGTTTGTACGGTTTTTCTGACCTAGCTTAAAGTTAGTCAAAGTATTTTATTCCCACAAGAGAATGGCATCGGTTAAAAATTCAAATGTAAACAAACATATTTATCACTGTTGACCAAGAGACTGACAGTTGTACAGACAATGGGCGACTCAGTGTTGAAGACATGTGTAGAAGAAAAAATCGGTCTGCCTCAAATTTAATCTACGATGTAAACACAGGCCGACATGTCTACAATAATGGCGGAAGCGAGAGGTGAACAGTAGGGACTTCTATGTCGTAACGTTTTATCAAGTGAGTATTTTTTTTTATTTGTCACCACCAACATTTATTTCCGTTTTATCTTTGTTTTATTTTGGAAAAGCTAAAATCAGCCTAATAAAATATTTATGTTGTTAAAAATGAATAAAGTCTCACTTGAGCTACGTATTGATAGAAATCTCGAAAGTTCCCGGCACTGCCAAGAGCCCGTCCTAAGTGTATATCGAGTGAACATATCACGTCGCACAAATGAGAATACCCGAGATATGATACCAGCATCTATAACTATCTTGTGGCGTGGCATAACCGGCATAACGTCACGTTTCTTGGCGTAAAGATAGTCTGCTTTCTTCTTATGGAATGTTTCAACGCCCGCCAAAAAGAATGAAGTACGTTAAAAGAACAATTCTCGTCAATTGAGGCCCGAATACATGAAAAAAATATTGGGAATTGACTCCAACTGTAGCTCGATTATCATTTCCCGCCATCAACAGGGATTGTTTGTAATACGTTCAGCATTTGCAGGTGCGAGAGGAGATACAATTCCATTTCGTATACTATTATCAAGAACTTACTTGCTCTTCATGGTCTGTATAGCCTCTTTAAATACAATCCAAAACATTTAAAATCAATGTAGCCAAACTATGGTTGTATAATGTTTTTCCCTGGAAACATAATTTCCTGTTTGTGTACTCTAGTGTGAGTGGTCAGATAAAACTGCTCTCGTTTACGTCCAAGCCGACTGTGCATGGGTGACTTAATTTATATCTTGCGTTTGTTATGTTGTGTCATGCTACGTCGACTGTGGACAAGCCCTTGTGTTTACATACTACTTACGTTAAGAATACACAACGAGTAGAGATAAAGACTTGGCGTTGNACTTACGTTAAGAATACACAACGAGTAGAGATAAAGACTTGGCGTTGAAAAAGTTGGCTGTTTGCTATCTTTCAATATCGACTATCCTCTATACGCTCGACGTTTTTATTTCGGTATTGTGTGTCGCCTGTGTTTGAGGATGTCTTCCCATCTCGTTGGGCCATTGAGGATTCTAGTTAACAATGGATGTTTGTGATTCGTGCAGACAGCCAAGCAGCGTTAAAAATACATCATCTCAGCATAAAGGAAGCTAGACGATACGCAATTTTGAAAACTGATGGCACGACCATTCCATGAACAAACTGACAATGTTGTGCAAAATTGCAACATAATTGAAAAAGTTTCCATTGTATAACTTTTACACAGCATATTTATAATCTACCAGTAATATATTAATTCTTGTTTTTTCCAGTTTTTTCACACTCTCTTATAATACAGACCTCACAAATCACCATGTATTCATAAAAACAAGGTTAAGTTGGTGACCCTGTAATACCAATCATGTGTATCTTGTTTAACGGCTGACTTAACGAAAATTGAAAGTAGTATAATCGAGTGTTAAAATCATAAATTGTCGTATTTATCAACACTAGTTAAAATTATATAACTTACTAACGTTTAAATACTGTAGATATTGTTTAAATTTTAAGAAACCATTAAAAACTGTTTGCAACATGTTTTTAATCTCGGGATGTACCCGTCCTAAACAATGGGAATAACAGGGTTCCGAGACTACCCACAGTCTCTATCAACGGGCGAAAAAAAAAAACAAACCGAACTCGGCTTTCAAAAGTGTCCAATTAACGCCGAGCGAAGTACAGTTAACCACGAAACAATCAGCGAGAATAATGTAGAGAGGAGGGGGGAGGGTGGATCGCTCCCCCACACGGAACAATTACCAGTCGTAAAGCG